>CM042555.1:16012500-16447500 GCA_023630585.1 Cranoglanis bouderius | reverse complement strand
CCAATTTTTAAGTGAGCAAAAATATTGGAAGTCTTGAAGTATAGTAAAGTAAATAACACTTAATGTTTGGTTGCATATCACTTGCTTGCAGTAACTGTATCAAGCCAGTGACCCACTGTCACCAAACTGCTACGTTTTTATCTACTTATGCTGTGAAATGCATGCTTGATTGCTTTAAGATCTGGTGATTTTTCCACTAATTTATAGAATATTGAAGTAACACCATTTTGGAGGATCAGGCTAATTGGTAACAGCGGAGGGTATCAGGATTGGGCATAAAAGGAGCATCCACCAAAAGCTCAGTCTTTGCAAGCAAGGATGGGTCGTGGCTCACCACTTTGTGCCAAATGTCGTGAGAGAACTGTCAGTTAGTTCAAAAAGAACATTGCTCAATGCAAGATTGCAGAGTGCATAATATTGTGAAAAGATTCAGGGAATCAGGAGAAATCTCACTGCGTAAAGGGCAAGGCCGGAAACCACTGTTGAACGTGAGTGACTGAGAAATCTTCATGCTACTGTGATAAATATAACCACATGGGCTGGGGAGTACTTCGAACGCTGCTGCATCCAGAAATGCAACCCAAAACTCTATTACGCAAGGAGGAAGCCACACATCAACTGTATGCAGAAACGCCAGCGCCCGAGCTCATCTCAGATGGACTGAAAGACAGTGGAAACGTGTGCTGTGGTCAGATGAGTCCACGTTTCAGCTTGTTTTCCAGAAAATCGGGCGTCGAGTTCTCCATGCCAAAGATGAAAAAGACCAACCAGACTTTTATAAGCGAACGGTGCAAAAGCCAGCATCTGTGATGGTGTGGAGGTGCATTAGTGCCCACGGCATGGGTGACTTGCATATGTGTGAAGGTACCGTTGACGCAGAAGCATATATTGGGATTTTAGAGAGACATATGTGCCGTCAAGGCAATGTCTTTTTCCAGGAAGTCCATGGTAATATATTCTGCACGTGCTACAACAGCGTGGCTTCGTAAACACAGAGTGCATGTGCTTGACTGGCCTGCCAGCAGCCCAGATCTGTTTCCTATGGGGCATCATTAAGAGGAGAATCACACAGTGGCGACCAAGGTTTGTTGAGCAGCTGAAGTATTGTATCATCTAAGAATGGGCAAAAATTCCACTTGCAAAACTGCGACAATTAGTATCCTCAGTTCCCAAATGATTAAAAAGTGTAATTAAAAGGAAGGGTGATGTAACACAGTGGTAAACATGCCTCTGTCCGAATTTTTTTGAAGGCATTAAATTATAAATTTGTTTATATTTACAAAATACGATTAAGTTGGTCAGTGAAAACATTGAATATCTTTTCTTTGTACTTTTGTCAGTTAATTAAAGTTTCAGAGACTTTACAAATCACAGATTTTTGTTTTTATTGCATTTTAGAAAAATTCCAACTTTTATGGAAATGGGGCATGTATGTACAGTATGTGAAAAATAAAAGCTTCTTCTATCACTGACTGTTGTTTTTGGGCTTTTCATCTCAAAGTGTTTCTGTCATCAACTGTTGTTATCCAATTATGACAAAAGAAATGACAGGCCGGGCTGTCTTCTGTCATAGCTGTAAGCCATAAACAAGTGCCTCAGCTGACAGAAGATTTAGTATATGGTCAATGGTCTGCACTTATATAGCGCTTTTTAACCTTAGCGGTCCTACAAAGAGCTTTACACTGCTCTCATGCACCCAATGCAAGGCACTAGCTTGCCATTGGGAGCATCTTGGGGCTCAGTGTCTTGCCCAAGGACACTTTGGCATGTGGAGACATGTGGGCCGGGAACTGCCAACCCTATGATTAGTGGACAACCCACTCTACCACTTGAGCCACAGCTGCCCCACAGCTTGCCTATTATTACTGATATTACAGTGGTGCGTAAAAGTTTGTGAACCCTTTAGAATTGTCCATATATCTGCATAAATATGACCTAAACCATCAAACAAATAATTAATTAAACAATTAAACAATGAGACAAAAATATTATAGTTGGTCATTTATTTATTGAGGAAAAGTATCCAATATTACACATATGTGAGTGGCAAATGTATGTGAGGATTAGCAGTTAATTTGAAGGTGAAATTAGAGTCAGTTGTTTTCAATCAGTGGGATGACAATCAGGTGTGAGTGAGCGCCCCAGACTATTTAAAGAACAGGGATCTATCAGAGTCTGATCTTCACAACACGTTTGTGGAAGTGTATCATGGCACGAACAAAGGAGATTTCTGAGGACCTCAGAAAAAGAGTTATTGATGCTCATCAGGCAGGAAAAGGTTAAAAATCATCTGTAAATAGTTTGGACTCCACCAATCCACAGTCAGACAGATTTTGTACAAATTGAGGAAATTCAAGACCATTGTTACCCTCCCCAGGAGTGGTCAACCAACAAAGATCACTCCAAGAGCAAGACGTATAATAGTCTATGAGGTCACAAAGGAACCCAGGCTACCTTCTAAGCAACTAAAGGCCGCTGTCACTAATGTTAATGTTCATAAGTCCACCATCAAGAGAAGACTGAACAATGGTGTGTATGTCAGGGTTGCCAGGAGAAAGTCACTGCTCTCCAAAAAGAACACTGCTGCCCATCTGCAGTTCCGAGATCACGCGGACAACCAGAAGGCTAATGGAAAAATGTTTTGTAGATGGATGAGACCAAAATAGGACATTTTGGTTTAAAGGAGAAAATAAAGCACTGCATTCCAGCATAAGAACCTCATCCCATTTGTGAAACATGGTGGTGGTAGTATAATGGTTTGGACCTGTTTTGCTTCATCTGGCTCAGGATGGCTTTCCATCATTGATGGAACAATGAATTTTGAATTATATCAGCAAATTCTAAAGGAAAATGTCAGGACAACTGTCCATGATCTGAATTTCAAGAGATAGTTGGTCATGCAGCAAGACAATGACCCTAAACACATAAGTCATTCTACCAAAAATAGTTAAAGAAGAATAAAGTTAACGTAATGGAATGGCCAAGTCAAAGTCCCGACCTTAATTCATTAGAAATGTTGTGGAAGGACCTGAAGCAAGCAGTCATGTGAGGAAACCCACCAACATCCCAGAGTTGAAGTTCTGTACTGAGGAATGGGCTAAAATTCCTCCAAGCTGATGTGCAGGACTGATCAACAATTATTGAAAACGTTTAGTTGCAGTTATTGCTGCACAAGGGGGTCACACCAGATACTGAATGCAAAAGTTCACATACTTTTGCCACATCTTCCTCCTTATTTCTGTGACTCTTATAGGCTGATACATAATGTATGAAAGAGGCATCTTATTACTTAAAGCTCTTGTAATCACTTCAGGACTTTGACTTAGCTATTCCAAAACATTAACTTTATTCTTCCTTAACCACTTTCTCTTGAGATTCAGATCACAGACAGATGTCCTGACATTTTCCTTTAGAAATCGCTGGTATACTTCAGAACTCATTGTTCCATCAATGATGGCAAGTCATCCTGGCCTAGATGCAGCAAAACAGGCCCAAACCATAATATTACCACCAGCATATGTCGCAGATGGGATACGGTTCTTATGCTATAATGCAGTGTTTTCTTTTCTCCAAACATAACCCTTCTCATTTAAAACAAAAATTCTATTTGGTCTCATCAATCCACAAAATATTGTTCCAATAGCCTTCTTGCTTGTCCACGTGATCTTTAGCAAACTGCAGAGGGGCAGTAATGTTCTTTTTGGAGAGCAGTGGCTTTCTCCTTGCAACCCTGCCATGCACACCATTGTTGTTCAGTGTTTTCCTGATGGTAGACTCATGAACATTAACATTAGCCAATGTGAGAGAGGCCCTTAGTTGCTTAGAAGTTACCCTGGCTCCTCTGTGACCTCACAGACTATTACACGTATTGCTCTTGGAGTGATCTTTGTTGGTCGACCACTCCTGGGGGTAACAATGGTCTTGCATTTCCTCCATTTGTACACAATCTGTCTGACTGTGGATTGGTGGAGTCCAAATTTAGAGATGGTTTTGTAACCTTTTCCAGCCTCATGAGCTCCAACAACTCTTTTTCTGAGATCTTCAAAAATCTCATTCGTTTATGCCATGATACACTTCCACAAACATGTGTTGTGAAGATCAGACTCTGATAGAACCCTGTTCTTTAAATAAAACAGGGCTCTCACTCACACCTGATTGTCATCCCACTGATTGAAATCGTCTGTCAAATTAACTGCTAATCCTAGAGGTTCACATACTTTTGACACTCATAGATATGTAATATTGGATCATTTTTCCCCACTGTATATGTATTCTGGCTGTATTAGTCAATTACAGACATTTGTGTACAACTCTAATATAATATATTCAATTACAGAAATGGCTGACATTCAGAAGTTCTAGGTTCACCATTGCTGAGAGTGGAGAACTCTAAGACAGAGGTTCTCAAACCTTTTCAGCTAGACATTGCTTTAACTCATAATGATCATGATGTTGCATGGTGTTACTGGGAGCTTGTATGTTGTGAGCAGAGGAACTTTGTAGAGATGTGTTGAGGTGGAGAAGTTAGCAATATCACCAATATGGATTACAGTGAGTAATGAGGTGAACAAGTAATATGCTGTTGCATGCAATATCATAAAATGATGGGGAGAATATGGTAGAAAAGAGAAATGTTCTGGAGAAATGCTTGAACATGGCATGGATTGTATTCTCTGGGCCCATGAATGCCATGAAAAGTCATTTGTAAAATTTATCATGGAATTTATACATAAGAAACACACACAAAGAGACTGTTAAGAAAAGAAGGACCTCGTGATGAATAGCATTCCGAATGGAAATTCAGTAAATAAGGCTTTAAAGGTGCACTAACTTACTGTGTAGACATTTTGGAATGTAAGGCTGTATATAAGACTTTCTTAGGGGTTGGAAAAACGTGCATGTTCATGTTTATAGCGTCACCTCAGAAAAAGTAAAATGAAAAAGTATAATGAAACATTTCTCTCGAGAAGGGTGTGACTCTGACCCATCTACAGGGCATTAGGGCTCAATGAATGGTTTAATGAGGATAAGACCTGGTGAATAATTTATATTCAAGTGCTATCTTAAACAGCAGTTCCATCCCATTGTCGGTCCACACATATGACTCCTTGCGTTCACTTTCAAACTTTCTACATTTCACCTTCTGGATGTTTGCGCTCCTAATGTTATCCTTGAGGTGTTTTACGTAACCCTTTATGACATACTATTGCCACCTACCGGGCTGGCATGCTCATCTGAGTGTCTTCGAAATGTTTTTGGGTTTTCATTTGGATGGAGATATTTTCGAAAATGCTGTTTGTGTGGACAGGATTTTTTTTTTTACGTAGAGGGACAGAAAATATCGGTATATTTGTGGACGGGGCCTTAGATTCTAGATTCTTAAGACTATGACACTATACCTTTGTGTGTGACTGTTGTTAGGTAAATTCCAATTTAAATTACATTATAGAGGGAGCAAGGAGAGGACAACATGAGCCTTGGTCTTCAAGGCTGACTCTCCAAGTCACCAAAGAGAACATGACCCAGAAAAGAATGCACACAGTGTTACAGAATGCCATTGAGAGCCATAATCAAGCAAAATTCTAATTTCCCAGAGATGCTTGCCTGTCAGACTTGGAGACCTTGAACAGAAGCTCAGTTAGATACAAAACACTGTGTGTGTGTGTGTGTGTGTGTGTGTGTGTGTGTGTGTGTGTGTGCTTGGAAGGGAGGGGATAAAAGAAGGCTGTGAAGTCTGTTTACTTGACATTGGCCTTGATATAAATGGTATGGGGGGGGGGGGGGGGGGGGTTCGCTCTCAAATAAATCAATTGTGCAAGTTCACATTTATCTCACAATATTCTAATGTTCTGTGACTGCTACATGCAGATTCGTCCTTCAGGCCATTCAGATCCAAGAGCCTTGCCTTGATATGAATTTGTCTGTCTCTCGTACACTAGCACAATACGTTTGACCCTGGGTTATAAAGTTTCTCTGATAATGCAACATCTTTTGTGTTGTTAGCATCTTTGTTCTTTTATTGCATGCTAAAAATAAATAAAGAACTATGAAACAAGTACACACAATCAAAACAAAATGGATGTGAGAGAATTTATTACGGGGTTCATGGGCATTTTTTTTCCCTGAATGACAATGACAATTTTCTAACGATGGCTTTTGATAATGTCTTGTAAAACTTGCCATACAGATCGCACAGAACCGAATTTTTAAGACGGAGAAAAGGCAGCCGTTTTTCTCTATATCACAAAACATGATCGCACATACACTTAAACACAAACCTGGCATAATGAGTTCACAACCAATGTAATAATTACGTCATTACCCAGGACAAAAGCAAAGAAGGCTAAAAATCAAGAGCGAGGCAGGGTGTGTGGTTCTTTCTTCCTCCTCTCTCTGGCGTCTCTTGCTCTTTCTCTGTCTGCTCCCCTTCAGAGAGCCCGAGTGGTATAAATGTATGACCCTAATTAAAGCATGGTTTGGAAAGAGATGGAGAATAAAAGTGTGATTGTTAGTGTGAGTGAAGTGCCTCCACAGTTCACTTCCTGCCAGATCTGAAGTGTCTGGACTTCTTTTGTTTACTGCAGAAAAAAAAATAAAAAATACTTGATTAGAACTAGAATTTGAATGAATGAAGCACACACACACACACACACACACACACACACACACACACACACACACACACACACACACACACACAGTTAGTGGTTATTTGTTGCAGTTGAATTGTGTATATATGCAAATGAATTTAGTATATATTCAGAGAGAAATATTCTGCACTATTCAAACAAAGCAAAACATTAGAAGACACTATACCAAATCAAAACTGATGATGATTGTGATGATGATGATGATGATGATGATGATGATGATGATAGAGTCCTGCCCCCAGTGTTATGGGATCAGCTCCTCTGTGCGTGCGTCAGAGTGGGTGGTGTCGTCGGGAGCGCCTTTTAAAAACTCTTTAACTAGTCGGCGGTGGGGAGGGAGGAAGCACACGCACACCACAGCGGCGATGCATGGAAGTGAGCAGAAGAAGAGACATCTGTTCCAGTCAGGACGCTCGGCGAGCATGGCTCATTCGGAGAGTTGTGAGTGCGGCGGCGAGCGGCGCCACCCGAGCATTCTCTACAGCCTGCTGAAGAAGGAGAGCGCGCCGGGCGCATCCGCGCGAGCGCCTCGCAGCGCCAGGTTCGCCGTGGCGGCGCGCACGTGCGCGTGCGGTGTCGCGCGGCCGGTAGCGCTGCGCTCTCCGCACGCAACGTGCGCCGCGGCCTCGGCTGTGCTCGCCAAGACGCTGCGCTTCGTCAAGAGCGTGCCGTGTTTCGGTGAGCTGCCCGCCTGCGACCAGCGCGCTCTGGTGCGAAGTGGCTGGGCGCCGTTGCTTGTGCTCGGAATGGCGCAGGACGGACTGGACTTCGAGACGCGCGAGAGCGCCGAGCCCAGCATGCTGCAGCGCCTCCTCACCGGCGCGCACGAGCGGCCCGCGAGCCCGCACGACCACGGCGCTCACGTCATTAACGGCGGCGGAGGGGTGGCGCTGGCCGAGGCGCAGGGCATTAAAGCGTTCCTCAGCAAATGCTGGGACCTCGACATCAGCACCAAGGAATACGCCTACTTAAAGGGAGCCATTCTGTTTAACCCAGGTGAGCAAAAGTTAAACATTATAACACAAAACAGCTGGAAAAACGTCTACACATGTGATAATAATCATCATCATCATCACCATCATCAATAATAATAATAAGATTATTATTATTATTATTATTGGTGTTGTTGTTGTTATAACAACAACAATAATACAATTAAAATTATTAAATACCTTTCTGTCCTCTACTTTGGTATATTCAAATTCTTATTCTTACTGTATTGGATATCCAAGCTCAAGTGTGTAGTGCTTAAATATTTTCTAAAAAAATTGCGTGTGTGTGTGTGTGTGTGTGTGTGTGTGTGTTTTCACAGACATTGCCGGACTGCAGTGTCAGCACTACATCCAGGCTCTGCAGAGCGAGGCGCACCAGGCTCTTAATGAACATGTCAAACTGATTCACCGAGGAGACACCACGAGGTTTGCCAAACTCTTCATTGCCCTCTCAATGCTACGATCCATCAACGCCAATGTCGTGGCAGGGCTCTTCTTCAGACCTGTCATTGGCACAGTAAACATGGAAGAACTTCTCCTCGAGATGTTTTACGGAAAGTAGAACGCCGCACGCCTTCGCAGAGCTGACAGGTCTCATATAAGAGGGACATTGAGCAGAGACAGCGGGCCATAGGCTTCTTTCACCCACACAAATTTTTACACATGCTATTTTTGTACAATATTTCCTTGGACTGTATTCCCTTATTGCCTTCTGAGTTGAACTCATTGCTGAATCCAAGATTTGACTTTATCCTCTTTTGGGGGAAAACCTGTACATTGTTTTCTTCAACTGATTAGCTTTTCTGTGTTGTTTTGTACAGCCATATTATGAAACAGGCTGTTTATTTGAGTATATTTAAACTTTAGAAACTGTTCTAGGCCTATGTTTTTATTGTCACATTGACCACAATGAACAGTGCACACATGCATAAATTCCAACACAACCTTTATATAGTTATGGATTCTGGTTTTCTGCATTGAAAAAAAAAAAAAAAAAAAAAAAGTTACTCAGATTAAAAAAGTGTCAAAGTGATTGCAAATCGGAAGAAAAAAAAAAAAAAGAAAATAAAAATGAATGAGAAAGTGAAAGTGTCTTACCAGAAGAGGGCAACGTGAGCCCACAAACCTGGAGCTCTGGAAGCGAGGCAGTGAAACATCTCCGATAGCGGAGTACACCTTCATTTTTATATTTCATTATTTCAGCCAAAATGCATATCAGTTTTAACAAACTACCATTTGACCAAACAAAGTGCTTGAACACAGGCACTGGAGTGTAAAACATTGCGTTGTGTCCTTGTGACAGGATTGGATATGCTTGGGTGATTTTGGGACAGGACACCATATGTTGGTCTCTGAAAGCATTAGTCATGGCAGTGTAAAGTAAAATGTCTGATAGGACAGCAGAATGCTTACGGCAATCTGGCACCTTGACTTTTTTTTTTTTTTTTAAAGAGATATGAAAAAAATATTAAAACAATAGCCTGAAATATTAAAATATTAGCTTAGAGGCATGTGTTCTTTTGTCTGCACTCTGTCCAAACATAATGATCTGTCACACTATCTTGGAAAACACAAGAGTTTAGTTTAAAACCAGGTCCCTGGTTCAATTTTGAGCCTGGGGTACTGTCTGTGCAGAGTTTTCCTTGTTTTCCATACCAGGGTTTCCTCTGGGTTCTCCAGTTTTCCTCTCCTCTTCCAAAAAATATGCCAGATTGGCAACTATCAATTCAAAATTATCCCTAGGTGTGAATGAGTGTGTGAATGTGCGTGTGGTGCTTGTGATGGACCTGTAATGAGTGTGTTCTCAGTTCAGGCCCAGTGCTCCAGGGATAGGCTCCAAATCCACTTCGACCCTCATCAGGATAATGCAGCTACTGAAGATGAAGTAATAAATGAAGGGAGGGGGAAAAAAAAAACAACTAAAACTCAAAAGACCTTGTAAGACAGTGTGCGTAGTTAATTTTATTAGAAAATTAATTATAGACTATGATTGGTATTGTAGTATACATTAGAAACAGCTAATGGAAAAGTGCGCTGATCGTTTTGCCCTGTGAGTCGATACAGCGGTGATCGATATCCGCAGAACAGAATCCATACTGGCTCTCAGAAGACGATCGCCGAGCGCTCTGCTGAACATCAGTCTAGTTTCTGAATTCAAAACGAGCTCTTGGAAGGTGAAATATGTCCCTCCGCTCAATCTACAGCAGCTCAAGTTAAAGTCAGTGTTTGACACCTACACACACACGCACGCACACACACACACACACACACACACACACACTCCAGCTCCCCGAGCGATCTCATCTCATTCCCAAGCAGGCAGGAGATCATGACGGATTGATCTGTGGGGCCTGCGGTGCTGTCACAGCCCATCCAGTTATGGAAGACCTTTCAGCACATCTCGGCTAATTAATCTGCTCCCCTGAGCCACCAGACTGCGCAGACAGGAAAGTATCTCTCTCACATTCTCTCTCTCTCTCTCTCTCTCTCTCTCTCTCTCTCTCTCTCACTTTTTCCCTATACAAGCTGCTCCTGTTAAATAAGGGTAAAAAAAAAAAAATAAATAAAAAATGATATGGAGAATACATGCAGTAAAGGTCTGAATCAGCCTGAATGTCATGTCCTGATGTAGAGCTCGACATAAAGATTGAGCAGGTCAGATTGAGAAGTTCACACTAATGAAAATATCACTTAAAAGCTACCAAACTCTGAGCTCATGCATCAGAAGTCTGGATAGTGTCTTCATTTCTTCTATCTTATAATGAGTAGCTGGATTTCAGATATGCTCTGGAATTCCCTGTCCCTGCCTGTACAGCCAGTGTTGATTGAGAGATTCCCATCTGCCTCACACTTCAGTCTGCTAACCATACGTAAAAACATCTGGAAGAAAAGTGATAACAAGCTGTTGTAAACGCTGCAGGCTGTGCAACCACAGCGTATGCCATGTGCTGCTGAAGCTACAAAGCATAAAGGACAACTTAACCCAGAAATGGATTGTTAATGGCTGTATGCTATGGGCCAGTTAACATGATGCAAATAAGAAATTCGGACCAAACGGACAAGATGCACTGCGCGTTGTTTTACAATTGATTATACGTATGGAACATGATTAAGTATTCAGTTCTGCTTTAATCTGGTTTTATATAGTGAAAACTGGGTTTGAAATAAAACAATGACATTAAAAATAAGGCAGTTATGACAAATATACCAACATTTTTTAGATATGCTACAAGATTCTCCTTTTTATAGATTTAAGCTGCGTTCACGCCATGTCGTAATTGCCGTAATTACGAGATTCCCACCTTGTGGGATTTTGTAAACTAGGAATTTTCTGAGAGCTCTGACTTGTACCACCTGACTGTTGCAACATCACACGTAAACACTCAAAACAGCTGCGACTTCAGCAGTAAAATGTAGTTATCTCGTAATATTTCTGTGTAATAATTTGTATAATTGGCTATTATTAATGTCTCAGTAATGCAAGATTGATCTGAAAATAAACGAAAGAAATCCGATACAATTTAGTTGGACCTACTAATGCCTAATGTTGCATGATTCCGAGTCCGAGGACGTGAACAGCTCCGAGTAGAATATCCATGTTGTGATCTAGTAATTATGGTAATTCCGACATGGCGTGAACACAGCCTTGTTTCTTAGTTAATACATACATTCAGTAAAGGTCTGAATCAGCATGAACATCGGAAACAACAATATCTTTATGTAGAGCTCCAAAGAAAGAGCAGATCAGATCAGATCGAGAAATAGAATCAGATGAAAATATCAATAATCTGGTGTGTCACAGTCAGTAAAAGAGACGATTCAAAAAACAAACAAGTAATATAGAAACCTTTTAAGATCTGGGGAGACAGATCAACTTTCTTCAGTCTCCTCAGGAAGTAAAGACACTGTTGAGCTTTTCTTACCAGATTTGGTAAGTATTACAGTTGCGATCAAAATTATTCAACCCCATTGCAAATCAGGTTTATTGTCAAAATTTACAGACTTTCAGCTGCTTGCAATGAACAAATCGAACAAAAGCAATTGAAATAGTTCAACACAAGGAATGCCTCAAGTGGTTTCCCCAAATTCAACTGAAAATGCAACTTATAATGACTTCTCCGGTTTCAAAATTATTCAACCCCTTCATGGCAAGCATCTTTAGTACTGAGTAGAGCACGCTTTTGCTGTTATGACCTGCTGCAAACAAGATGCATAGCCAGACACCAGCTTCTGGCAGCGTTCCTGAGGAAGCTTAGCCCATTCCTCGTGAGCAATGACCTCCAGTTCAGTAATATTCTTGGGTTTGCCTGCTGCAAACGCCTTCTTCAAATCCCACCAGAGATTTTGTATGGGGTTCAAGTCAGGTGACTGTGATGGCCCTGTAGAATCTTCCAAGACTTCTGCAACTTCCAGGACTTCTGCAACCAAGCCTTGGTGGAATTTGAGGTATGCTTGGGATCATTGCCCTGTTGGAAGGTCCAATGACGCCCAAGCTTTAGCTCCCTCACAGATGGCATAACATTTTCTCTTAGGATTTCCTGATACTTCAATGTATCCATCTTGCCTTCCACACGCTGCAGGTTTCCAGTGCCAGAGGATGTAAAGCAGCCCCAGAGCATCACCGAGCCACCACCATGCTTGACTGTGGACAGAGTGTTCTTTCTTCATTCTTCTTTCTCCAGATATACCGCTGATCTATTGTGCCGAAAAGTCAGTAGTGGTGTATGCCTTGGAGTTCTGGCATGGAAACTTTCTGCGTTTAGTATGCGTCATACTATGCTCACTGAAACCTCAGTGCCTGTTGCCACCAAGTCTTGCTGCAGGTCTTTTGCAGTCACTTTTTTCTGCCCCCTCCAGTTCATGTATTTCATGTATTTTCTGCCCCTAGCCAGTTCAGGTATTTCATGTGTTCCAGCTCAAGCACACCTGGTGCAACTAATGAAGCCCTTGATTAGTTGCATCAAATGTGCTTGAGACAACACCTGTTTTGCATATTTGTGTTGTTGTGAGAGATTCTATTCAGGGGGTTGAATAATTTTGAGACTGGAGAAGTCATTATAAATTGCATTTTCAGTTGAATTTGGGGAAACCACTTGAAGCATTCGTTGTGTTGAACTATTTCAGTTGCTTTTGTTTGATTTGTTCATTGCAAACAGCTGAAAGTCTGTAAATGTTGACAATAAACCTGCTTTGCAATGGTGATTGAATAATTTTGATTGCAACTGTTTGTGGCAGGACAGATTCTCAGAGATGTGGTCACCCAAGAACTTGAAGCTGGAGATACACTCTACTTCAGGGAAAAGCTGACAGAGCATCACCAAGAAATATACACTAACGCACTCTTAATATACAGTATAGTAGATATCCTTCAAGGGTTCACTGGATAAACAAGGGTTTTTAGCTTCCAAAAAGGGTCAGTTTGATAGGGAAACACTCAGTCATTGGGTTCTATACAGAACCTTTAAGGGTTTGACAGAAAGAACCGTTCTAAATTTTCCAAGAGTGTAGCCAGGCACAGAATTCAGATTGAAAAGGATTTACAACCAGCTGCTGAACATGAAATGTTTATTTATGATTATCTCAATGTAGATCTTCAACACATTCTACGTTTTAAATGTAGTGTGCTGAGTACTCGGTAAAAAACATTCACTACACATATGTTTGAAGCACAAGACCTTGAATAAGCAAATCATTCCCTGTCTGTTCATTGCTATATCTGCTCACGACATTTCATCCATGATGGGATATATGAAGTGGAATGGCAGGGAAGAAAAAGATGGAAATAATGCATGCTTTTTATTATAATTCAGCTAGTGAAATCCTTCAGTGCTTAATCATTAATGATCACGCGTTCCACGATATCTAAGCTTCAGCGTGTAGCCCAAGGACAGGCAGACTTATATCAGAAATACTGATATAAGGTCATGAACATTAACTAGGAAAAAGGGAAATGAATGTTATGTCTTAAATTTAAATTTCATTGACCTTTTCAGATATAGGTTATGATACAAAATATTACATAATCAAACATCATCACTGAGTAATTAAAATGTCAATCTTTTGTAGTGGAGATATCTGGAGACTGTACATTTTTGTCAAGCCTTTATATAGCATGCTAGCTACAAGGGGCTGCGTCTCATGAGTCTCTTCATGTCAAATTTTCTTAGAAAAGTAGGATTAATTTTGTCTTCTGTGGCTCATGAGCATAATTGTACTGTAATATAACCAGGAGACAGTGACAGGTGATCACATTCCACTGAGGTAGGTTTTAATTAGCCGAAGATCTTTTTTTCCCTCTCTCTCTCTCTCTCTCTCTCTCTCTCTTTCTCTCTCTCTCTCTCTCTGTGCCTTGTACAGGAGCACACTGTTACCTGTCAAAAACTCTCAAAACAGCTCTTCACACAGTGTGCTACAAGATGTCCTGATCTACTCCTTGTGCCAATTAAAAAGCCCTCTGATAGATTCTCCTCTTTCGCACCTGACAGACCCACATACCCATATTCCAGTGAGACTTCCATTTCAGCTAATTTCATTAATTTCCTCCAGCTGTTGTGTGAGATTTATTCAACTCCTCTGGGGAAAAGAACGCTATGGGGTGCGCAGAGAACAGGCCGTGCTAGGATCTCACTTCACAAACCCCAACCCCCTACCCCTGTCTCGGAATAAAACACATTAATCCATATGTCTCTGCGCATTACAGTATCTCACCTCACACCCCTGGACAGGCCAGATTTTCTTTCCACTTAAACCTATAATTGCTAAAGATCATAATGACATAATTATTTGTCTCCATGCTAATAAAAGCACAGCTGTCACCGAGCAAAGCCGCATGGCTGCTGTCACTAGTCACCACGGAAACCGTGCTATCGCTATCTAGGTGAGAATTCTGTGACCTTGAAGACATGGTGCGATTCAGAGATGAATCTTAGATTATGAGAAGAAGGATGGAAGGAAACCGTTCCTAAATGAGTTCTGAAAGAAGGAACCCTCCAGTGTTAATGTGAGGATGAAAAGGAATCAGTGTGGTGTCTGTGGTGATTGGATTCAAATACACTCATCACTCAGGGGTAAGTCATCCCTCTGAAATCACAAGAAGAGCACCCACCCAACATGCTCCGACAGACAAACCTTAAAAAAACACCATAAACGAACACACAGTTCTCCAAAAACCACTAACATTGTCCAGCACACATCACCACTGTAATGCATTGCCAGTTCAGAAATCAATCTGCCAAGCCACATAAACCTGTACAAACAATCCTCACATACAGCTAGCAGAATATTATTTGAATTTGCTGATGTTTGTTGGCAAATCTTGAATTGTGGGTTGTGAGCTTACAATTGCAGCGCCCTCTCAGTTACTTGATTTCAATGTCCTGTGGCATAACCTGCTTTGCCCTTATGAAACAGAAATATAGTGCAATATATTAGAAAATACAATGCAATTTATTATATATGTGTTACATATATCGAGCATTTGTGGGATGTGCTGGACAAACAAGTCCGATCCATGGAGGCCCCACCTCGCAACTTACAGGATTTAAAGGATCTGCTGGTAACATCTTAGTGTCAGATACCACAGTACACCTTCTGAGAAGTCCATGCCTTGACGGGTCAGAGCTGTTTTGGCTACACTATATTAGGTAGGTGGTTTTAATGTTATGGCTAATTGGTGTAATATACAGTGCCCTACACTAATACTGGCACCCTCGGTAAATATGACCAAAGAAGGCTGTGAAAAATTTTCTTTATTGTTTAACCTTTTGTTAAAAAAAATATCACAAAAATACTCTGCTCTCAATGATATCAAACAATTGGAAACAAAACACAGGTTTATCAAAAATATATATTTGTTAAATATAGGTGTGCAACAATTATTGGCACCATTTTAACCAATACTTTGTGCTATCTCCCTTTGCCAAGATAACAGCTCTGAGTCTTCTCCTATAATGCCTGATGAGGTTGGAGAATACATGGCAAGGTATCTGAGACCATTCCTCTATACAGAATCTCTCCAGATCCTTCAAATTTTGAGGTCCACGCTGGTGGACTCTCCTCTTCAGTTCAACCCACAGGTTTTCTATGGGTTTCAAGTCAGGGGACTGGGATGGCCATGGCAGGACCTTGATTTTCTGGTCAGTAAACCATTTTTGTGTCGATTTTGATGTATGTTTTGGATCACTGTCCTGCTGGAAGATCCAACCACAGCCCATTTTAAGCTTTTTGGCAGAGGCAGTCTGGTATTTATTTAATATCTGTTGATATTTGATAGAGTCCATGATGCCATGTATCCTAACAAAATGTCCAGGTCCTCTGGCAAAAAAACAGCCACCACCGTGGGCATGAGGTACTTTTCCATATGGCTACCTCTCTGTGTGCACCAAAACCACCTCTGGTGTTTATTGCCAAAAAGCTCTATTTTGGTTTCATCTGACCATAGAGCCTGATCCCATTTGAAGTTCCAGTAGTGTCTGGCAAACTGAAGACGCTTGAGTTTGTTTTTAGACGAGAGTAGAGACTTTTTTCTTGAAACCCTTCCAAACAACTTGTGGTGATGTAGATGACTTCGGATTGTAGTTTTGGAGACTTTCTGACCCCAAGATGCAACGTCTGCAGTTCTCCAGTTGTGAACCTTGGAGATTTTTTGGCCACTTGAACCATCCTCTTCACAGAGCATTGAGACAATATAGACACACGTCCAATTCCAGGTTGAATCACATTTCCAGTCGACTGGAACTTCTTAATTATTGCCCTGTTGGTAGAAATGGGCATTTTCAATGCTTGTGCTATTTTCTTATAGCCACTTCTTATTTTGTGAAGCTCAACAACCTTTTGCCACACATCACAGCTATATATTCCTTGGTCTTACCCATTGTTATGAATGACTAAGGGAATTTGGCCTACGTGTTACCTCATATTTATACCCCTGTGAAACAGGAAGTCATGGTTGAACAATTTCTTGTTTCTAGTCACCCAGGTATACTAAAAAAAAAAAAGTAAAATATCAATGGGAATATACTTCAAATATATTTCTCTCATATGAATTCATAGGGGTGCCAATAATTGTTGCACACCTATATTTAACAAAGATTTTTTTCTTTTGATAAACCTGTGTTGTGTTTGCAATTGTTCGATATCCATGAGAGCAGAGTATTTTTGTGAATTTATGAACAAAGTATGAAAAGGTTAAAAAATAACGACAATTTTTCACAGCCTTCTTTGCTCATATTTACCAAGGGTGCCAATATTAGTGAAGGTATATATATATATATATATATATATATATATATATATATATATATATATATATATATATATATATATATATATACACACACACACACACACACACACACACACACACACACACACACACACAGTGGGGGAAAAAAGTATTTGATTCCCTGCTGATTTTGTACGTTTGCCCACTAACAAAGAAATGATCAGTCTATAATTTTTATGGTAGGTGTATTTTAACGGTGAGAGACAGAATAACAACAAAAAAATTCAGAAAAAATGCATTTCAAAAAATTTATAAATTGATTTGCATTTTAATGAGGGAAATAAGTATTTGATCCCCTATCAGACAGCAAGATTTCTGGCTCCCAGGTGTCTTTTACACAGGTAATGAGCTGAGATTGGGAGCACTCTCTTAAAGGGAGTGCTCCTAATCTCTGTTTGTTACCTGTATAAAAGACACCTGTCCACAGAAGCAATCAATCAATCAGATTCCAAACTCTCCACCATGGCCAAGACCAAAGAGCTGTCCAAGGATGTCAGGGACAAGATTGTAGACCTACACAAGGCTGGAATGGGCTACAAGACCATCGCCAAGCAGCTTGCTGAGAAGGTGACAACAGTTGGTGCGATTATTCGCAAATGGAAGAAACTGTCAGTCTCCCTCGGTCTGGGGCTCCATGCAAGATCTCACCTCGTGGAGTTTCAATGATCATGATAACGGTGAGGAATCAGCCCAGAACTACACGGGAGGATCTTGTTAATGATCTCAAGACAGCTGGGACCATAGTCACCAAGAAAACAATTGGTAACACACTATGCCATGAAGGACTGAAATCCTGCAGCGCCTGTAATGTCCCCCTGCTCAAGAAAGCACAAGTACAGGCGCGTCTGAAGTTTGCCTGAATGATTCAGAGCAAAACTGGGTGAAAGTGTTGTGGTCAGGTGTGGTCAGATCTCTATGGCATCAACTCAACTCGCCGTGTTTGGAGGAGGAGGAATGCTGCCTATGACCCCAAGTCATAACACCATCCTCACCGTCAAACATGGAGGTGGGAACATTATGCTTTGGGGGTGTTTTTCTGCTAAGGGGACAGGACAACTGCACCGCATCAAAGGGACAATGGACGGGGCCATGTACCGTCAAATCTTGGGTGAGAACCTCCTTCCCTCAGCCAGGGCATTGAAAATGACCTTAATGACTTGGAGAGGATCTGCAAAGAGGAGTGGGACAAAATCCCTCCTGAGATGTGTGCAAACCTGGTGGCCAACTACAAGACACGTCTGACCTCTGTTATTGTCAACAAGGGTTTTGCCACCAAGTACTAAGGCGAAGGGGTCAAATACTTATTTCCCTCATTAAAATGCAAATCAATTTATTGATTTTTGAAATGCGTTTTTCTGGATTTTTTTGTTGTTATTCTGTCTCTCACTGTTAAAATACACCTACCATTAAAATTATAGACTGATCATTTCCTTGTCAGTGGGCAAACGTACAAAATCAGCAGGGGATCAAATAATTTTTTCTCCCACTGTCTGTGTGTATATATATATATATATATATATATATATATATATATATATATATATATATATATATATATATATATATATATATATATATATATATATATAAAATGTCTTAATACACATTTGTACATTCCACCCACATATTTTAAATATGTTCTTTTAATTATTTTGTAGTATATGTGTTTATATAAACACAGTATATCTAATTGGTTGCTTCTAGAGAGCAGATGGTATACCAATCCAGCAGAAGTGGATTGGTCTCATGCTCTCAAAATGTTTATCTTTTTTTTTTTTTTCATTATAAATGACTTTAAAGACTTCTGTTCTCAGTTCTGTCAGTGAGTCACGTCGCATGTGTGCTGTGTGCCTACTGTTAGCTTGAAGAGAAAAATCTATCCCAGAAAAAGGTCATGTTGATTGATTGAAGGCACTTATAGCACCTCTGTATACAAATATCAAGAACTGGTAAAGCTATAGTATTATACGTATTTATTAAGAAAAGAGGCAATATATTGTAATATACTATATATTTATAATATGTTGCTTATATATTATACAATCCAGCATAATGCATGGTAATATACCGTATTGTCAATTTTTCTATTCATTCGTCTTCAGAAAGCGCTTTATCCAGGTCAGGGTTGTGGTGGATCTGGAGCCTGTCCTGGGAACACTGATCGTGAAGCAGGAATGCTGAATGGAGCTGCTTATTATCCAACATGAATAAATATTATTTTGTTACCTGTGCATTCAGTATATCAGCACGCACTGACTGCTTGTTGAATAGCTTGCCGGTGATACCCAGCGGCCCTAGTGAAGATGATAAGAGCTACATGCTGACCTAAACTCCCGCCCGAGGCTATAAGATGTCTGATAGGACCAGCAAAAGCAAGCATTTGATAAGTTTAACCACAGCTCAGGAGGCACAGATGTATCAGGAGAGAAAGAAGTACAACCTGAAGCCATGCTGGATTGAATTTTCTTTTCAGTCAGTCTCTCAAATATGTTCGACGGAGATGTGCACAGCTTGCCTTTGTCAGTAAATTGTCGGCACGTTCACACTGACGCCTGGGGGGGGGGATAAAGGAATAAATTCTATATCACATAGAAGCTCTTGTGGTTTAAAGGAAAATCAGGGCAGGTTTTCTTTCATATTTATACACGGCACAGAAATGTCAATTTTAAGTAACAAATAAGTAATGATTAAATAACTGCACACTGTATCAGAGAGGAGAATAGGAGAAGATCACATCTTGTGAAAAGTGTTTATACCTTGTGACATCTTCTGACACACAATGACACACTAAGCTGATGTCTGTGGTGAAGGAAGAGATGTGTGTGTGTGTGTGTGTGTGTGTGTGTGTGTGTGTGTGTGTGTATGTGTCCTGCAGCCTTATAAATCCGGCGGAGCTAACTCACTGTCACTGTGTGCATCTGTGAACTGAAAGATTGTGTTCTGATATTCTCTCTCTCGCCTCTTCGCTCTCCCTCTTTCTCTCATCAGAGCCTATAACTCACAGGCTTGCTGTAAAACTGGGACTGAACGATCAATAGCACTCTTCATTCTGCTCTGTTTCCCCAGACCTCAGCTGCTGAATTTCTCTCATATACACAGACACACACACACACACACACTTACGAGAGACCCAGAGACCCTTTTCTAAGTATAGAGAGCATTGATTTGCATGTGCACCTGGGTATTGAGTGTCCTTATTTGCATCCTTTCCCCCCCCCCCTCGAGACTCTTCACTTTCATAGCATGAATTATTCTGCATGATTTAGTGGCTTAATAATGCAATGTCTCTCATCTACATGCATCTAACTGGAGTCATTGTGTTAAACTATTTTATACCACAGTGCTGCTGAATTCTCAATTCTGACTGCTCAGATAGTATTGATTACATTTCTATTACAGCAGCTCTGAGAGTAGTTTTGGCTGCAAGGTTTGTATTAATATGCACGTTCTAATACATTAGTTTTTATAGTAACAACTTACACGGGGAATTGGATGGCAGATGCTCCACATAAATGGATTATAATTGAAGCGTTTTGTGAGATGTTTATTTAGCGTTTTTTTTTTTGAAGGTGTCTCCAGAAGACCTGCATTATAATAGGGGCTAAGTGAGGCTGAACCCTAGGGCCTGAGCTCCTATGGGGCCCCTGGTTGGCTGTCGTTCGTGTCAGCCGCATGACTGACAAGTAAGAAGTAGCCTAGATATAGCGTGAGAAAGCGGGAATACAAGCAAATGTGAATCTAGCCTCACCTTATATTGCCTGTTACCGATGCATCACACGCATTTACATGCCTTTAATTTAAAAATAAATAAATAAATAAATAAATAAATAAATCTCTTGCTATTGGATGGGAGAGACTGAGCCACCTGACGTTCATGTCCCTGGAACGTGTCATGGATAGACACACGGATTATCGAAGATTTCGTCTCATACGGCCAAAAACAAGAGCATCTAACGATAAGATGCTCTAAAGCACATGTGTCAAACACCAAAAACGGCCTGCTGCCTCATTTCGTTCTGCGTGATCTATATCATCTATAGAAAATATATTATATACCGTATATATCTTCTACACACATTCTGCACGTGCCACCGTGCAGCACTGATTCATCTCACAGCGCTGAAACACGGGTTAAAATCAATGCATATCTGCTGCACCAGATGCAAGTCAGACCCACGTTTAAAAGCGATGTAGGAACGCGTCGGGTGTTGAGAGTGGCCAGGAATTCATTTCAAGAGGGATGAGGAAATTTACAAAAATCACCATGCGATCTATACCGTTCAGTTTGAAAGTGCGATGAGTTTTATTTCGAGTGGATGCCGCACAGCAGTAGGAGCGGTGATGCCACGAATCGGTTGTTTTAATCATTCGGTGCACGAGCTATTGTCAACCAATTTAACCCTGAAATAAACTCAAATAAAACATTGTTAGTTTGATGGGTGTTTAAACATGGACTTGTCATTATGACTTTATTGACCTGTTATGTAGATTATCACATACCTTTTTTTTCCTATAAACATCATATTATAGGTCTATAGTAGTTTCAGAGACCAGGTTATTGGTTGTTAAGTGGTTACGTGATACAATACATAATAATGCATGTGAGTCCTTTCAAGGACTCACAAAAATGCTTGTGGGACTGTAAATGTAAACACTGTAAAATAAAATGTTGCTCTGGATTCATATTTGTGCTTAATAAATCTTTTTTTTCACGCTTCCGTGTTACAGATGCAGATCCGTAAGCAGTAGCTTTCCAGAACTTTAGTGAGATAGTGAACAATGCCAGCAAATGCAGCGTGCCTCATCGCGTAAATAATTCAAGCAAACATCCAAACTTGCTTGGTGTCCTGTAGCCTGCATTCTTATAATACATCTACATGTGAGTATGTTCCTGAAATGTATCATTTTGAACAGAATAGGGTATCAATACGGGACGGGGGGCCCTCAGTGTTAACAAAGGCTGTGTGGTCTTGATCCGGGTCTCCAGAGTCAGTCATGGATTATTTTCCTATAGCAGCACATTTTGACTCTAGCATTGGATGAGGAAGTCTGATGACACTAGTTCTTACATTACGCTATTAGATTCTGGGTGAAAGGTTTTCTTCATTCTTCATTGTAGCTACCACTGAGTAAATACAGTGAATATTTAGGGAATCTAGACAGAAAGTGTTAAGATATTGCAAACTACATTATAAGCTACTGTTGTACAATAAAAAAACAAAAAAACAAAAGCGTTCCCTATTTCTCTCTTTTTCTCTATAGAGACCCACAACGTCTAAATGAATTAAATGCCACTATGGTTATGGGCATCAAATGATAGATCGTTCTTATACTTTTGCCCCTTTATGGCCCGTAAAGCTCATCCCATGAAGGCTAGCCCAGCTTAGCTCACACCACGCAACACTCAGACCAATAATTCTACAAAACACAGAACACAACACAATCAGGAGATTGATGTCTGCCCAGACAGCGGGTGCTGTGAGATTTGCGGCGGTGCTTTAAGAGGAGAAACTACTGCTTCTATCTACCTCATCCCTTACAGGCCCCGTGGGCCGCATCCAGAGAACACATAAAATACGTCTTCCTGTCTGCGGTCTGAGGAGCTCTGAGGCGGTTTGCTTTCCCAGCAGCCCTCAGGAGAATCACTTAGGGCTTTGCTTCGAGACACTTTACATCGTTGCCCACGCTGAACATCAGTGCTCCCTTAAGATCGCGACCAGTGGTCACATGAGGTCTTTAACAACTGATTTAGGATTTGATCGGCTACTTTCAGAAGAGATTTGTTCAGAGTCTGTCTTAGATCTGTATATCTGTTAATATATAGACGGGAACGAAAATCCTGTGAGGGCAGAAATAAGATTCTACTTTGAAAAGGGAATAGCCATTTGCTTTTTTTTTTTTTTTTTTTTTTCATTTGGCCTTATTGAAGTGGCGAGAAAAGTATTATAAGTCTGCGTTTCTTACAGTGTCGGAAATCTGAGGTAGACGGAAAGAGGAATCCTGTCAGGTAACACAGCAGATGTTTCATACGCATAGCTGGAGCGCCGACAGATGGCACTGTTCCACAGAGAGGAGGGGGGGGGGGGGGGCAAACAAAAAAACGAGCCTCATCCGTAAAGCATGACTCCTCTGATGTCTTATGCATGATGCTTTTGCTTAGATGCGTTTGATAATTGATGCACTGTTACATAATATTCCTGCATGTTGCTCAGACAACTGTTACAGCAGGTATCAGAAGAGCGTCTAGGTTCATAACGCTTTCCTCTATAGCCTGGTCGACGTTACCATAAGCCTTATGTCGTGGGTTTACAATCAGTAACTCAGTATTCAGTATCAGTATAATCAGTATTCGAAAGGTAATACTTTGCCTTTTTGCTTTTGTTTTTTTTTCAAATAAAACCTAAAAACTGGTACGTGTTCCTTACAAATGGAAACATCATGTATTCTTATAACCGTGTGCACATTTAGTCTCCACACACACACACACACACACATTGATACAAATACAGTATGACTATAAAAGTTACCTTAAGAACTAAAAAAAAGCATATGGAGTGTACACACACACACACATACACACACACACACACACACACACTCACACATACTTACACACACTGCCTTCTGAGGAACGGTGCTTAATGTGATGAAGTTGTTCGCACTTCTGGTGGCTGTCTGGAGGCTGGCTTCACTGTGCGCCTCTTTAATGAAGCGAATGGTATTTTAGCTGGAGAGGCGAGACTGATTTTGAACAGCCAGATGGCGTTTGCTTTATGCTAAATGAAAACATCTGGTGGGGTAGGTTTTTTTTTTTTTTTTTTTTTTATCTTTATAATCAGTTCTTTCTTTTTATTTTTTAATCTTCTAGGAGATGCCAGTGCTAGAGCTGCGTTTACTGTAAATCTTGCATGTAATACTAGCTAGCAGAGTCCAAGCCAACAGTCACCGAACCGTATCCTGTTAATGAACCCTGACCTTTATACTGAACTGGAGAAGTGGAAAGGTGACGCGGCCTGTGGCTGTTTTACTGTATCTTCTTATTCTAAAAATAAATAAAAGATTCCTTAATGATAGGTATAAGTTTGATAGTTAAGTGACAAACCAAAGAAAACTTTTTTAGTGCTCTGGATTTAAACTAAGAGTGTGGTGGCTGCGAGGCAACAAAAGTGAAACGAACATCAAAATAAATAGAAGTAGACTTTAGAATTATTTATAATGTAATTATTTATAGTATAATGTGAAGGCTATATGAGACTACAGCTGTGTCAATACATTTTTTTTTTTTTTTTTTTGGAATTTTTTGGTTGGAAGTGATTTACCCATGATCAACCAACCATGACTGACTGCGGAATATGATGCAAGGGCATACTGCAAGTGTCAAATATTTCACTTATCTACAGTGTATCTTCACTATCATGCCTCAGTGTGTGTGTGTGTGTGTGTGTGTGTGGTATAGGATTCAGTGGCTGAGGAAGAAGCAGGACAGAATGAAAAGTCCTATTGATTGCACGAATCCCGATTTTGCAGCAGAGCTGCGAGTTATTGGCTCTGATGAGAGAGAGAAAGAGCGAGGGAGGAGTAAAGAGGGAGGGATAAAGTAAGAGAGTGAGAGACTGGAGCTTTACACCAATTACTCCCTCAGCCACGCTCTGACTTGCGGTAGAGCTCCGAGCCTCAGTGATGCCTGCACCAGCGCCTGAACTACTGAGTGCAACCTGATTTGTGCGCTCCATTGGGGAATTAACAGAGCCGCACTTGGCTTTACGGCCTCCAAACACAATCATCTTAATTAGTCCTGGAATGGACGCTTGCCCCTCGGTCAACACTGGACCAAGAGAGCTGTGTGAGAGCTGTGTGCACTGGAGTCAGGTTTTTATTGAACAATGTCGTTTTTATTCTTTTGTGTTTCTGCGCCGGCACAGAATTTCAAAAGTTTGTCCCAAAATCATTCGAAAAAAGATTACTCTCTTGTCAGGACAGAGTGTAATGTAGTTCTCATGGTAACAGGCCAATAGCGGCAGTGTAGGATAACAGTCAATATACCTTTCTTCCCTTTCGTCTCTGCAGAAAACTAGCACACTGTGTGTGTGTGTGTGTGTGTGTGTGTGCGTGTGTGTGTGTGTGTGTGTGTGTGTGTGTGTGTGTGTGTGTGTGCGTGTGTGTCTTTCCGTGTTTCAATCTGTCAATTTAACACACTGCTAGTAGGTGGAACGGATTTTCAAGAAGTGTTTCACACAATTTCGGGACAAAACTCAACGTATTCATTCTCATTCAACAGCATCGAAAATCCTGATTTGATAATTCATCTGTTTTTATCGATCGATTTATTCCTTTATTTTTATACTAAATACCGATGCGAGTTGATGCTCTGACTCACCGATTCACTCACTCAGTCGGTAATGCAGAATTAACAGAACATTAATATATATATATATATATATATATATATATAAAAAAAAGATGGCTAATCGAATGGAGTACAGTACCGTGCAAAGGTTTTAGGCACCCGACTTTGTTACAGATTTTTTTATTTTATGACGTCTACATTATCAAGTCAGTACAAAAAAAAAACATTTTAGATTCCCAAACATTAGTTTTCTAGCACAAGGTTAAATGTTACATGTTAAAATGTTTGTACGTCATTAAAGAAAGCAGCGTATTACGTAAGAGACACTTTCAGACAAAAAAAACACAATGAAGGCTGCTGGGTTTCGCTGCAAAAATAAGAAGCGAGTGCGAAAGTCAAAGTGTCCAGAAGAACTGTGGCTGGTTCTGCAAGATGCTCAATAAAACTTACCAGCTCATTTCCTTGTACCGGAGACTACTATTTTTACTTTTTATTTTTTTGTCGCACCAAATATTGACTTTGTTTCGTTTACTACTGTTTACTGCTCTTAACTGTGTTTTTTAATTTTAATGTATAAACATTTAATTTCATTATTTTGAAGGCATCTTTGCTCTACAGCATTTCTTTGCGTGCGCCTAAAACTTTCGCACAGTACTGTATATTTTATTGCTAATAATAATAATAATAATAATAAAAAATCTTAATCTTTAGTGTCTTTAGTGTAGAGTTATGAACGTTCAGGATTTTCATTTTTAAATTTACTACTGACTTGGACATCTTATGAATGCGCCTGGATTGCCTTGTTGTCTTAGATCTCATTACCATTTCAATCTCTATGATAAAGATACACAACGCGACGAGGAACGAAAATCAGATTGAAACGGTTAAAAGAAAAAAAAGAAGGAAATCCATCAGGCTTCTGCTGTATCTTTCTGCCGGTTTAACATTCAAAGCGTTCGCCTAATTCAGCATAGCCGCGACTCGGGGACAGAAGTCTACCTCCAGCATGTAACACCCAAAACCGATGTGGTAATAGTAAAGTGTTTAATAGAGTCATTCAAAAAACAAAAAAACAAACAAACAGAAAAACCAAAATCAAATGTTTGTTTGATGAGCAGTAAATTGAGACAACCCTGTTTCCTGTCCATTCCTTAATTTACATAATTTTGCATATCATTTGTCCTTTTATGTTATAATCACCACTCTTTTAGCATGACTGTGTGAGGAAACTATATAAATACTGGATCATGATCATAGTTTTTAGATTGAATGATGTGATTCTGGATAATACTGCATTCTCCGTCATAACCTGGGAATGATCACTTCTGTTTAAACGACGATAAATACATGTTTAAAAATAAAAGACAAAAAAAAATAAAAAATCCCTTATTCCACTTCCCCGCTGACAAAAATGCTGAACAGCTTTAGTTTGGCTTATTTAAAGTACGGTTGCAAAGCTCGTCTTAGATCAGCATCCAAAATTGACAGAGCTGTGAAGCGTCTGCTGGCGCGATCACTCGCGAGAACCCCGGCGTTGAAACAGAGCTCCGGCGTGACTGGTAACGAGGTTGTTGGTTGGTAAGAACGGTGGAAGTGCCGTTTGGAGGCTGCCCAAGACCAGATTTGCATTTCATCTTTAAATGGTAATGGATGTGGAAGGGAACAGCTGGATCCTAGATTAACCCTAAAGCTTTGTTGCCCCCATGCACCTCAACGTGACGCCAAGGACATAAACAACCGAGTCTCGATGAAAATTTACTAGAACAAGCAAGATGGAGGAATGAAGTAGTGAACGAGAGCAGAAGAAGTTTTCCTTTCCTAATTCTTTTGGCTTGGTAAATTTGCCGACCTGGGACTTTGCTAATATGAACCCAAATAAATGAATGTTTGCCTCAGGTTTTCACAAAAAAGGTTTCGTTGTGGAAAAAAAAACAAAAAAAAAAACAGCAGGATAACTCTTCCTCTCCGAATTTATAGCGATAAATTCGACACCCGAGCTGCTCCTGAGAGAATCGGCATGATTGCGCGTCTTATCTTGGAGCTCAGACCTGGCCGTTTTCCGTCTGTAGGTGAAATTGTGGCCAGTTTTTCATCTACGCTTCTATTCCAAAACAAACACGAGGCACAAAGAGGAAGTGATGTCATGATCCTAACAGGAAGTGAGCACATATCCGATGCGGCTCCATGGCGAAGTGGTAGGGTTGTGTTTTGTTATGTGACAGGAAGTGAGTGTACAGTATGCGAGTCTGCAGGGAGGCACTAATCTGGAGGTTTAAAAGGTTTTTCAGTGAATGGAAAATAAGAACAATCCCGATTAGGTTTGATGATTGTGTGGAGTATTTTGTAAATATAGAATTATACATTTATATTGTAAACTGAATACGTATCTAGTTGCTATGACACTCAAAAATGACACCGTCGCCATGGGTGAGATGAAAAAAAACACAAATATACTCTTTTTCCCTTCACCCGTCCCTGATTTAAGACTTTGACAAAAAAAAAAAACAAACAATGAAAATACTTTCATTTTTAACTTTCAAATTAAAAGGTAGGTCTTTACGCAAACAAAACACTCTACACCTCTGATTAGTGGAATGAAATGTGACTATGTCTTTCCAAGCAAATTCTTTTTTTTTGTTATAAAAATATACTTCTTTCTTTTAAAATAATATACAGATTTTTTTTTTTTTTTTTTAATGGTCAATGTTTTTTACTATCAAGCTAAACAGCAAAGCTGTTGGTTTCCTCTTTTTGATAGAAAGTATTAATATTTCATGAAAGAGAGAGAGAGAGAGAGAGAGAGAGAGAGAGAGAGAGAGAGAGAGAGAGAGAGAGAGAGAGAGAGTACAGAGACACTAGATCATCATGTTGAGGCGTTTCGCTTCCTCTCTCGTGTCTTCTGCTTGGTCGTTTGTTCAGGAAGAAAATCAGCTCCCAGGCTTCTGCACTTTTTGCATAATCGAGTTTTGTTCATGAGTCTCTAAAAAAACTGAGATACCCACTGTTCAACCATCAACCGAAAAAGAAAAAAAAAAAAACAACAACAAAAAAAAAACCCCAACAGAACGATGGTGTTCTCTCAAAGAAAACATCACAACGTCACAAATCCCAAAACACATTAAAAAAAAAATACTCTTGCAAACTACAAGTTGAGAGAAAAAAAAAACAATAATACCTTACAGATCTCTTCTCAAGAAAAAAAAAAAAATCTATAACAATGATAATTAAAAAAATTTGATACAAAACATTTGGATGATAAAAAAGTAAAAGAAACAGAAATGTTGTAACTGAAAAAAAAAAAAAAAAAAAAAAATACCAAATGCTACAAAGAAATCTCAAATATATATGTACAAGACCCTGTATTCCTTAAGTGTCAGAGTGAGTGTGTTCAAATGTCTGTGTGTGTGTGTGTCTGTGTGTGTGTGTGTGTGTGTGAGAGAGAGAGATAGAGTGTGTGTAGGTCTGAAAAGCAGTAGCTTCTCTGTGTTTTATAGACCTTCGCACTCACACCTCATCACCTAAATCATATTCAGGTCCACTGCTCCTGGACTTCTCGTTTTGTTTACACCTGTGAATGTAAGTTCAACAGCAGCAACAGCAATCGAACTGTTTTTTTTTTTTTTTGTCTTTTTTTTTTTAATCGCGTACATTACTATGAAACGTGTCAACGAGGTTGTAAAGACTGTTGCTAAGAAAAAAAAAAAAAAAAAAAAAAGAAAAAAAAAAAGAAAGGTCCTTTTCGGGCACCAGATGACATCACCAGATGACGCTGGAGATGCTCGTCTCACGTGGTAGCAGCGGCAACATGGCGTTATTGGCGTGCTGCTCCTCTAGTTGTTGCTGCTGCTCAGTGCGCTGTGCTTTGCCCTGTGTGCGCTGTCCGTTCAGCAGAGTCATGGGGATGTTGCAGTAGGTATGATGGGTGCCGAGCGTCGCCAGCGGTGGCACGTCATACCCATAGCTGCGGTAGTAGTGTTTCTGTCCGAGCGGGGCGTGGCAGCTGCTGTTGCGGAACGTGGAGCGCAACTCGGGTCGCGCGGTGGCCACAGCCGTAGAGGCGGCGGCGGCCATCGAGAGAGCCGAGACGCTCTGCAGCTCACCGGCATCCAGCGCCTGCTCGTGCGAGAGCTCGTGCGAGAGCTCGTGCGAGAGCGCGCGCTCGCGCCGCTTGAACGGCATCTCGTAGCGCAGCCGCTTCCAGAACTTGCTTCCGAGCTTGCTGCCCTCAGGCCCGGGCCAGCGGATGACGGTGAGCAGCTTGATGGTGTGCTTAAGCGCCTCCACCTCCTGGTAGTTGATGGTGTCGCGCAGCTCGGCGCACTCGATCAGGATCACCTTGATCTCGCCGCTCGCCAGCATGCCGCGCAGACGCGTCTCCAGCTCGAAGATGCTCCAGCCACGCCGCACCACGTAGCTCGGCGTCATCACGATGATGAGCCGTCTGCTCTGGTCCACACAGCGTGCAACGTCTTCGATGTAGGCTTAGGGGGAGGGGAGGGGAGATGGAAAACAGAGGAAGCGATAAGTATCTGATCCAGGCACGCGGTTAAATACACAGCACTAATGACGTGTCCTGAGATTGTTCTTGTAATGTGTCTTTTGAAAGGGTTTCACATTTGAGGTACATTTTTAAAACGTTCATGACTAGCGAATTAAAAACGTATTAATGCGAGACAATTTACACAAAACTGCACAAATGCACACACGAAATGGGGACATGACATAAAACAGAAGCACAGGCATTCTCTAAGAGTGGGTTTTCATTTATTTGTTTAATTTTAAACACCCCGCTTTTCTTTTTCTGCACCGATTTAACGGCTTTTGACAAAGAAAGCCAGAGCCAGCGTTAGCACGTTCAAGGAATGAATTGCAGGCGTAGTCAGAGACAACAATAACACTCGTTATTAAAAAAGACAACAAAGCATAACACTTTGCTGCCACTCCGGCTTGTGCTTAGTGTGTTTCTCGTGCCATTTATGTGGGGTTTAGTAAAAATCATCAAGAGCTCAAAGACAGAAGCAGACACACATGACACACTCAAGAAGCAAACTGTCTCTTAATACTAGAAAAAAAGGGACATTTTTAAAGGGTTACTACTTACTTTGTGTCTTTCTCTCTGTCTTTCTCTCTGTATGTCACACTCCCACCTTACTCGTTTTCTGTCTGTCTGTCTTTCTCTATATTAACTCCCACACACTGCACTCATACTGCCTCTCTTCACTGTCTGTGGCTTGTCTGATACCAGGTTTACTAGAAGTGAGCTGGCATTACAGACGTAAGCCCTCGAGAAGCGTCTGAGCGCCTCATATCAGATCTACCGCCTCGGCCCTTGAGCTAGCACTGCATCCCGATTTAGAACGCTAAACGCTGAGCCACCCATGTCTGAAAAGTTTATAAAAAAAAAAAAAAAAGTAAATAAAAAAAAAGGGGGGGGGGGGGGTTTGGAGTGCAGACTAGAACTGCTGACAGAAGTGGTGAAAGCTGTACCTCTAAGGAGTCTCGTGTCATCCTGGAAATGATCATTGGTGAAACCTAAACATAAATAATTTCAACATTCAAAGTGTGATCGGAAGATTCAGCAGCAACTCATCACAGCAACAGTGCAGGGACTTCCACAGAAGAGAAACTGGCACCATGCTATTTGATTTGGCCCTGATGATTTGCTTTCATGTACAAACATGCACACACACACACACACACACACACACACACACAAAGTTTTTCCCAGTTTAATATGGGACTCGGCACTGCAGGGCTAGCAAAGCCTGTATGAGTTTGTGCTTTAAAAGGTTTTACGATACTTACATGATTAAGCCAGCTCAACCACATACAACACCGAGACTTATTTTTACACACAGATTACAAACTAACAGACGAAGATGAAGATGAAGACATACACTAGATGGGACCAAAGGCTAAAAGACTAAAAACATTTCCAGTAGCAGTATGTGATAGTCTATGATACGTGCACGGTCATGTATCTACATACGAAATAAGCAGCATATCCTTATATGTTGGGATTGCTACAAATCTAAATAATCATCCAAAAAAAAAAAAAAAAAAAGCAAGATATTGTGGAAATGAAATTTCCTTAGAACAAATTTTTTTACTTCGCAACCATTTTTATCCATCTTCGCCAATAGGGTGCCAATAATTCGGCCGCTGGCTGGATGAGCGTCCTCGCGTCTCGTTCAGAGTCCAAGCCTATCGAGTAGTATGAATTATATTACATGATTTACTAACAGGAAATGAGTGTAGGCATGACGACGAAGAATAAGTCTTGAAGCTGCAAAGTGGTCGTGCGACTCAAAAACTCCGAACACTTTCTAACTGCAAGAACGTATCCTAAGATAAAAATAAAGGCGTTTCCGATTGAGCTCTATTAACCCTGTGTGTTCATCCCGCATTAAAAGCAAACGGTCCCATCAGAGTTCGATTACAAACACACACACACACTGTGACGATGGGAAGTTGAAGCAAAGCGGTCAAAATGGAAGAAACTGCAGACGATGAAAACAGCTCGAAAGTAATAAGTATTTCAAATAAACACCCCCGGTAACTTTAGTAGGTGCATAATCTTTTTTTTTTACAGAACCAAACAAGCAATGTGGTATCTGCTTTATTCCCAGACATAGACCCTGACAGACATGGATGCACAGAAGCATTTTAATGTTGTTTGCTGACTGGCAGTAATGAAAGCAGGTAATGCCATGGAAGAATGACAAAATTCTAATGAGGTCCTCCGGCTATGACGTGTTCGTTTATAACACACACTCTGGATTTGAAATTAAGATGAGGTTCGAGACAATGACTGACGCCCGGTCTGACTGCACGACGTACATGACTCGTGGAATAAAATGAATGTAAATGAGGGACACATTTATGAGAGGACAAGAGACACGGTCAGAGACATACAGTCCATACAACCACATACAATACAAATAATCAATCAGATAGACACACACACACACGTAATGACATATTAATGTCCACATACACTACAAAAACCTACTATGTTTAGTTCTGAGAACTTCACGTTCTCATGATATGAGATACACTATATGGCCAGACATTTGTCAACACCTGACCATCATGCTTTTTGAGCACCCCGTTCCAGATTTGGTCCCTCTTTGCTGTTAGAATAACCTCCACTCTCATAGATTTTGGAGTGCGTCTGTGGAAAATTGTGCCCATTCAGCTACAAGAGCATTAGTGCGCTGTGCAGGACACTCAAGTTCTTCCACTCCATCCTTGACAAACCGTGTCTTCATGGAGCGAGGTTTGTGCACGGGGGCATTGTCATGCTGGAACAGGTTTGGGCCTCTTAATTTCAGTGAAGTTAGTTTTATGATGGACTGTAATACCTCTTTCTGTGTGCTGGGGAATGTAGTGATGGGTAATTTATGCTTGATTTACATGTAAAGAAGCATAAAACACAGTTATTACATTTACGGCATTTGGCAGATGCCCTAATTCACATTTAATTTCATTTACACATCTGAGCAGTCGAGGGTTAAGGTCCTCGCTCAAGGGGCCAACAGTGGTGGCTTGGTGGTGCTGGGGTTTGAACTCATGACCTTCCAATCAGTACCCCAAAGTCGTATGTACTTATTTAACAATCAAATCTTTAAATGAATACAAATGTTGTGAAAATTGCCATTTAAAAGCTGTTAAAAATCAGATATTTAATGTATTCAATTTCTACAGATGTTTTTTTTTTGTTTGTTTTTTTTTTGCAAAATCGCGTGACGCATTTCGATAAACAGTTTCTTCTTGTAATTTTAATACGATTTTCCTGTCATTTTGAAATACAGGGAAAAAAAATGTAAAAAAATTAATTGGTAGAAACAGACAAACAAAATAAATAAATAAATAAATAAAATAAAAATAAGTGTACAGTATGCTACAGCATACAAAGACATTCTATACAGTTGTCTGGTTCTAACTTTGTGACAACAGTCTAAGGAAGTCCTGCATGGGCGTTATGGTCAGGTGTCCACAAACTTTTGGCCATATAGTGTATCTCAATCTCAGGTAAATTTCTAGTATTTTTGAGTGAAAATTGCTTTTTTAAAAATTTGATTCCGATTCCAATGAAAGACGGACGCCCTTCCTAATGTCCCTCTACGTTTATGACCTAATCTACTCATAGAAAGACAAAAGTCTCTGTCTCATCACCTGTGGAAAACGTCACTCGCAGCATTTAATCATGAGTCTCATTGTCATCTCTTCACTCGACTGATCTCTGTTCACCCTAGCATCAGTGGAGAATCACTGATTCATACAGTCACTTCTGTTTGGCTGAATGTCTTGTCGTTAATGTCCTTTTATTAGGTCATTTAAACATCTATAAAGTTCATCTGTACAGAGCGTGTGCATGCTCTTCTCTGTTTATGATGATGATGGTGTACTGTAACAGCAAAGAAGCATCGTGGACTTTTGGACAGCTTCTGTGACACTCATGACATTCACTGTGAGGAAATCAGGCTTAGCTAGACATCCAGACCGCTGCACATACACACACACACACACACACACACACACACACACACACACACACACACTGACATGATGAGTAATATACACAGAATTTCATCTTTGACCAGCTGAACTTACTTCCAGTAGGAATCAAATCCCTGTCTGGAATGAAGAGTTTATACCCATAATGTTTCTCCAGAACATCAGGAAGAATCTCCAGGGCAAAACGTTCCTCCTCTCTGGTCTCTTGGCTCCATTGTTCGGGCTCCACTTTAGTGTAGGACAGATATGCGTCAAAGTCCTTGTTTTCTGCAAGACATACAAAAACACAGGTTTAATGAGTGCACTGTCTGAAATAGTTTGATATAGGGGGTTTTAGTGGCTCATTTCCCCTACAAGTAAACACTTTACCATACATTATACTATTCACTTTATACGTTTTGATAATATAATACAAATAAATAATTTGAGATATGCAGTATACGTTCCATAAATAGCCTGCGTTAGATTTGTGACTAAATTGTACACAGGCCGTTGGCAGCGGTGGCAAATAGCAAAGTAATCAACGAGGTTGGCAGAACACCTTTTTTCGTATTAGCAAGTCGTATTAGATTTTCACAGCTCAGGGCACCTCCACTGGGCTGATTTACCACAACAAAGTAATCAACAAATCTGGGAGTGAGCAGCTCTCGCTCACAAAAGGAGGCTAATGCTCATCGAGCGAGAACAGCGTGGGCCATCGATCTTGGACCTTTTCCAAATGACCGTCCACTTACTGCCAAGGCAACCTGTGGATATGTGTGGTTTGTGAGCTAACTCGTGGTGGCAAGGCTGTTTGAACACCCTCATCTAAAATTAGCCCCCAGCAGAGATGTGATGGCGGTTTATCGACTTTGACACACTCTCTGTCTGAGGCAGGATGTAACATGCTGAATATGTCTCGCAAAAGTGGAAAAGCTGCTTTCCTCCTCCTCTTGGACCTTTTCGTTTAGCCGTGAATGAACAGTAGCTCATGGAGAGAATAAAGCCCTGCATAATGAGCTATTTTTACATCTACGACTCTGGCTGTAATCACTAATGAACTGTGGCTGCTGGTTTCTAAGGCTTTGGCAAGAGATCTCATTCTCATACGGCTATCATTCTTTAATGCGTTTGGATAAAAAAAAAAAAAACAGGAAAATGCATACCTAAACCGAACGGCTATTACTGATCAGAGTATTATTTAGAGCTGGATAGAAAAGCCAGTCTAATTGTAATGCAGTAAGAAAAATGAGGTAAACGTGGGAAAACGAGGCTGACATTAATGAGGTTCAGCGTTGTCTCTATACCAATCTAAGAAGATTCCCAAAAGGGAAACCTGAAGGGCCTTACAGGGCCACAGAAAAGGCTTAAGGACTTCTGAGGAGGGAGAAAAAAAAAAAAATACATTCCTGTAATTGAACCTCATTTTATTTAATAGAGCTATTGTGCATGGTGTATTTAATCTTTGAAAGTAATTTAGTAAGTCTCTTTTCATTAATAAGTTGTGGTCAGGATTTTTTTTTTTTTTTCACTATTGTTTGATCTCTTGGCAGATACAACAAATTTGTCTAACCTATTAGTTAGGACACGTACATACAGTAATTAAGAAGAATCAGTCATGTTTTGATTTCCCCCGGTTGCATTTGATTTCCAGGCTTTTCTGGAAGCCTGAACCCCACCACTGTGAGTACAAGCCTTTTACATACAGCCAAACTCCATGGCTATGTTGAAAGCTCAAATGTGATGTTCAGAATGTAGGTCAATAAGCTCAGCTAATGATGTTAAAAAAAAATAAATTAAACATATTAAATTGCCGAAATGCCTGTTTGAACATTTGGCCATATTTACAACAACAACAACAACAACAACAACAAATAACCAGGAAAGCCCAGTCAATACTCCTGTTAACCTTCATCCACTTTGTCTGTACATTCCTAAAGCCTTTCAGCTTTTTCTTAGTGGTTTGTTGCATGTCACACGTTTTAACTAGCATGATTGAACAGTTTGAATGGGCTGACTCTATGATGTTTTTTTAGTCCCCTGGCTGATCCTAATGGTCCTTAATTTCCTAATGGTCACGCCGAATTGTTCTCGTAAGTGGCCATTTGAGCACAGCTGTTCAAAATATTTTTCTTAGCAGCAAAAATGTACAGAAGGCCCAGACGTAAATTACACTGCCATTTATTTAGTAGTGAAGCTGAATAAATGAGACAGGATTACACCTTCCAGCTGTCCAAAACATGCACAATTATTTTGGTCAGGGAAAAATTCTTCCTCTAATATGATGTTGGCTCTATAATCTTCAGGGCTGGAGTATGTGATGTCATACAGCCAGGCTTTAGTTTGATTTCGATAGTACACTGAGAAAGGGTTTACCTCCTACGTGTCACTTATATTCCCTTTTAATTAATATTATAACTGTAACAGACCAAGGTCCAACTCTCTAACTTCAATGCCATCTGTCTCTCCCACCTACACTTCATCAATTCACTGAATTTCAACTTGTTAAATTCGCAGCTTATTCAAGCTTATTTATGGGTTTTAACCATTTTGTCAACAGTTCTTGCACTATTTTATGCAAATTCACATATGACTACACGGTGCCCAAAGACTACAGCATCTAATAATGACTCTATTCTCTTTAATGATCTAAGTGACCTAGTATTCACATATCTAGAAAGGTAAAGAGTGTCAAGACCATGAAGATATTAAAACGTATTATATCACATTGAATGCTTGATTCTGATTCAGAAGCTGTTCAGTAATTTTCTCTAACAGCAGCTGACATGTTAGTTATATAAACATGCTCATTCTATTATGTTATACTTTCTTTTGTAACAACTTACACACGGACTTGTCTGCCAGACATTCCATACAGTATAAACAGATTAAAAATGTCTGGAATCGTTTATACGGTGAAGTTTTCTGTGAGGAGACATTTATTTAGCATTTATGAATAACGTCTTAATGCTTTGTCACAGTCAGTGGCAAAGCTGTAACTAAGTTTTCCACCTTGAACTGTATTTTTGTCTGGTCGTACTGTATAAACCTTGAGCTGTACTTTTTTGGAAGTTCCACAACATCAAACATGACTATAAACAGATAAAAAATGTATGACATGTTGTTGTTGTTTAGTACATACAATTGTTAGTATTGGTAAATTGGTAAATCGCTGTGGCATAAGAGGAACAAACCACTTTGGGTTGAGCTGTTATTGGGAAATTGTCTTGAGAGGGAAGTGATGCAAATGCAGTCTGAAGTTTTATTAATGAGGCTAGCAAACAAATCCAAAACGTGGTCCAATAAACAGGCAAAAGGTCAGGCGATCAGCAAACATCAATCCAAAATCACAAGCTAGGAACAGAGTAAAGTCAAAAACCAGAATAACCATGCACAGAAATCAAAGTTTGGCAAGTTCAGGTAAACGTACACGGAGAGTTACTTGGCAATGCGGATGTGGAAATGGCGTTATCGAATACTGTGTGGTAGTGATTGTGTTCAGGCATGCGTTATTAGAAGTGACTGTGAACGTGACTAAGTCCGTTGGTGTTGGGAAGTGTAGTCCATGGCTGCCATGTTTGTATGGTGCAGAGTTTTTAGCCGATTCCTGATAGAAATAATCAACTATAATAGTCTATGACATGTTTTATTTCTTAGATGAAATAATTATAAAATCAAGTGTTAAACATACAGGCAATTGATAAAGGAATTGAATAAACAGTTAATCTGGTAGGAGATGTACCAGATCTCTTGGGTAAAAAAAGTATGGCAGTAATCTAGTCTATGTAACACATTTTGTGGTTCATGAAGCAGAAATGACTTCAAGATTCTTGTGATACTTTGGGGGATTGTAGGATTCTTGTAATAGTTTGAGGTATGAATGCAAATCAAGATAAATAAATCTCTTTTATGCTTTATCGCAAACAGCAAGAGTCTAAACTTGAATTAAAAGCTGAAATATTTAGATATCGACAATACTGATGTAATCTGTTCAGTCAAACACAGAGCTGATGTGTCAACCGTGTACCGATGGAAGGAATTTCAATTAAATTCAAAATTATTAATGCATCGACCATTAAAAACATTTTTGTGCTAGCTCAGTATCAAGCCCCGGGGAATCTGCAAGATATTGGAACACTTGGAAACAAACACAAAGTTTAATCCTTGAACTGGACCAGAGAGTTCTGCAGCTGGTCAGGTGCAATTTCGTGGTTGGTTGTCAAATAAGCAATAGTAAGATATATAAGAAGCAGGACAAGTACCATGCTAAAATGTTTCTATGCTGAGATGATGGTAGCAGGTGTGGATCTTATTAGACGGACTAAACTACCTCAAATAGTTTGACTTTATATTGAAAAATGCAAAAGATATTCGTTAGAGAGACCAAGTAACTCAACAGTGGCCTTTGACCAAAGAAGAACATTTTGAAATCATTCTCATGGCTGGATCAGGATGCTGTCGCAAGCTTGTGATGGACTTTAACAGGATACATGGCAAGCGCACCACACACGACACTGCTGACAAACTTATTAAGACCGAAAGTGTTGTGGACCAACCGAGAAGGCACAACCGACATGGTGCTGGCAAACATAGTCCCTTATGTATGGAGACTTTTGGGACATCTGTAGAGATGTGGGTAAAAATCAAGGTTAAGAAATAACTACCTCGACATTCAAGTGCTTTAATAAATAATGTGAATAGTGTGGTCGGCTTTTTTTTTTTTTTGTTCCTTTCTTGCTTTTCTTGCTTTTCTGCAGAAAGCTTTAGCTTTATAGTAGTAGTTATATTCTTCCAAGGACATTGATTTGGTGTCTTCATTTTCTTTAGGAAAGCATTATTAAATCAGATGCAGTGGGTTTAGTGTTAAAAGTAAAAAGTAAAAGTAAGCAGAAAGTAAAACGCTATGAAAGGGAGTAAAGAAAGAATAAGACCTATGGAGGTATCCACCGACTCTGGAATAAAGCGCAACGGTGTGTGCTGTTATATGAAAATAATCAACAATGGGGTGGTGATCATTACTAAATGTCCAATAACAGCACGTCCTGAAGTGGTTCATTCCTGTCATACCACAACAATTTGCCAAAGCTGACATTTTTTATTTATTGAAGAACGGCATGTCATAATTTTTGATCCCATTTATAATTATATTGGAAACACTTTACAGTAACACTACATGTAATAATCATGCACTAATACCTGAATTAATACTTACTTAAACATGAACTAATGATGAGTTAAGGCAGGTACTAATCACGAACTAATGAAAAGCTAACCTTCACTACGACGCGTAGAGTCTTATGAAGTTATGAGTGAATAACGACCACCTTAAGTACGTTTTAGTTAGGACGTGTTTGTTAGTTAATGTATTAATTAACACAAAATCAGACCTGCTTTATAAGAAAGAATGTGGATTAAACATCCATCAATTCAAATTGTTTATATAATGTGCCATATGCAGCTACGTACACAAACGTGATTGGATGGCGCTGGATTACTTTCATAATTGACACTGATCTTCCTTAACGAACGTAGAAAGACGCATTAATAATAAACACCAGTAGTTTCATTTCAACTCGTTTTGCATCATTTTATATCCATTTCGCTTCAAATCCCACAGTAGTACTAGTACATGCTCTGGGTGGCATTGTAAATTATGAAAGCAATCCGGCACAGCTGCATATGTCAAATTATATAAACAATTTGAAATTATGCACGTTTAATTCATATTTATTCTTATAGCGGATGGTGGTTGTTGTTGACGCATGAATTCATGAGACTCCCATCATAATTAAGGCTAGCTCTTAGTTAATTAGTTTGTGATTAGTATATGCCTTAACTCATCATTAGTTCATATTTAAGTAAGTCTTAATTCAGGTATACCTGCATGAATATTCACGTACTGTTATTGTAAAGTGTTGCCATTTATATTTAATGTCCACAGAACAAGTTCTGCTCTTTTCTTCTCTTGGTGAGAAAAAAAATGCAGCTTGTCATGTTACAGGATAACAACTGATGCAGACTGTTACAAAGCACTGACGTCTGAGACTACTTCCAAAAATGCTAATTAAGTATGTTCTTTCTCCTCACAGAAAACTGTACCTTAACAATTACATGATAACGTGTCAGAACAAGACTAGTGATATAAACCTGTGATTTGCCTTGTATCCAGAACTACTGTCAGAGCTGCTGTTATAGGAAATTAATCAACAATGTCTGACTAATCAGAACCAAGAATTCATCAAAACTGTGGCGTAACAACACGAACGACACCTGAGACATGGCACATGAGATCAGGAGGCTCAGAAGTTTGTAAAATGTAGAGTTATGAGGCTTGAGCATGAGTATACGTACCGTATTACAACCGATTTCATGACACAGCTGGTTAAAAGTCACAGAAAGCGATTGACTAAACTCATCTTGAAAACGTCTGATGTGTTTAAGAACAGATCGGTCACCTTTGAGATGCAGTCCAAGGTATTCGAATGTAAAAACATCCCCCAGGAGAAATCTGATCACCACATAATGTGCTGCACTTTTACTCACACCAGCTTCTTATTTATGCAAGAAAAGTGATAGGAGTGTGAGTGATAGGAGTGCTTTTTTTTTTTTTTGATGATGATCCTGGTCCACATACTTCTCAGCAAGTCAAACTTTGCTGTGTGAGAACACTGAGAACACTTCACTTCTTGATGTTTGTGCTAGTGTTGTGGGGAGAAAGCATTTGCATGATGATAAGGGGAACCCATCACCTTTAAAAGGATTTCTGACTTTTCAGAATAGGTTGATGGTGCGTGGAAACTTGACCTTGTGTAAACACAGCCCACATATACGCAAGTCAAGTATGTAATCCCAGGAGACCCGTGAACAGCCCAGTCCTCCTCTCAAGTGTGGGTGTAGGAGCTGATACATGTCCATGGGTTGGAAAAAAAAAAAAAAAAAAAAAAAAAAGGCAAGAAAGTTAGATTTGTGAAAAAGATTCTTTTTCAAACTTTCTGTTTAGGGCTTCGACGGCCTACATACAGTATATACAGAATGCTGAAATAATATGTGGGGGCTGGCTACACTTATAGCTGCCAGATTGTGGTGCTCTCTGATAAAATGCTTCACAATAAGTGATTCTTTGCAGCCAGGAAAGAATTTGTGCTTTAGGTGGTAAGGCAGTGAAACATGGTCCCTAGGCGAAGTTGGCTGAAGTGTATGAATTGGAAGGTTCTCTGTATGTTCTGTCAGTATTGATAGCTTGTGGTTGGTGTGTTTTTTTTTTACATTTATTTATAATTCTGTTGATAACCGGATGCTCTTTCTTTCACCATAGTGGTAGGAGCCGAAATTCGCTTTCGTGTAGCAGGTACTTTGAGGAACACCTCTTTGTAAATGCTAAGGCCAATCCAAGGTGTGGTAGCATTGGAGTTACCCATACCCTTAAGAGATTTTATTTATTTATTTATTTATTTTTGCATAAGCTTAACTTAGTCACCACAGGCAATCATGAATTTTAAACAAATGCACACAGTCAATTAATCCAAATAATTAGCTAATCAAGATGTGGGTTGTAATGTAGGTTGACTCGGTTTATCTTGGTGCTTGTCTGCCCAATAAATAGCCTCTCAGGAACACTAATGTGCCCTTAGAAGCACTTATCTCAGAATGGTCCCTCAAGAGCATCTCTGTCTCTCTCTCTCTCTCTCTCTCTGACACTTTCCACTCTGATTGTATCCCAATGTGTCTCCTGGCCCCTCTATCTTTCTTCCTAATGCCTCACCACACAACCCAATCTATTTCCCTTCCTTTCATATCCCCATTCTCGGTCTCTTTATGACCCTAACATCCATATCTGTCCCTCCGCCCCCCCCCCCTTCCCCCCTCCCTTTCCATCCTCCCTGCTGCTTTCTCTCCCATCACATCCCACTCTGTCTCTCTGTCCCTCTGCTCATGTTCATTCCAGTCCCTTTCTCTCTTTCATTATTTTTCAAACTCTTCCCTTCCATTTTTTTTTTTTTTTTTTTTTTTTTTTTTTAATAATTATCCCCCAGAAAGGCTAATCGAGTCCCATCGCTCATTCCTCCGTTGACTGGAAGGGAGCCGTGAGCAAGAGATGACGGAGAGGGAGGAGAAGAAAGGGGGGTGAGCGATCTTTCTTTAAGTGCACTGTACTGGCTTTCATTATGATTAAAGTAAAACCTGAGCTCACTTAGGAGGTAAGATGGATAAAGGTAGGCTGCACGTGTTAGTTAATAAAAAAAGGTGATAAATAGCATAACCCTAGATGCAAGTCGTAAGAATCCGAAATCATGAACACATTTCAGGTTTATGAAAGACCATTTTAAAAAATTTAAGGAAAAAAAAAAAAGAATTATGCAAAACCCAGCAAGCTTTATTAAAGTAATAGTGAAATGTAATAGTGAGATCTACCTGTTGACTCCTGCTAGGTACAGTACACTCCACACTAACATGGATATGAAGCTACTGTTACTGGTGTAAGCCGAGGTAAAAAAAATAAAAATAAATAAATAAATAAATAGATCTGTCAGATTTTATAATGAGAGCCCCAACTTTTAGCAAGCCTCTTGTGAGTTTACTGACACACTCTGCCTCACGTTTCTGTCGTCGGCAGTTGTGCAGAAGCGTGGAGGCAGACGGCACATGGCAGGTGCATCCCATATGCTGCCGTAATGGCTCATTTCAGATTACAGACAGACCCATCACTCTCCCTCACTCGTCCGTCGTTTCTTTACCATTCTCCTAGCAGTGGCTCCTGAATCACACTTTTCAGCCCACCTTTATCTTTATCCCTGTCTCAGTATTTCTTTTCCCACCGGCAACTTCCATTTCCCTCTGACTGAAAGAACAGACTCCGGTTCACGATGCTATTGACGCTAGTGTAGGCTGAAGTCGGGTTAAGGGTCAGGCGTAATCGCATTTGACCTTGTGTTGGGAATAGCCGCAAATAAACATTTCCAGTCCGTGATATGCATGTGGAAAATCTACCGTGCAACGAGAGTGGGCCGTCCTTTAGGAGGAAAGGCACGCAGATCATCAGCTCATCACTATTTAAGTACAGATGAATCATGCTTCTGTCGGGGGAGTGAGAAGGAGAGGGAGAAAAGGTGAGAAAAAATAGAGAGAGAGAGAGAGAAAGAGGATACAAAAGTCAAAACAAAGCGCAAGAAGAGACTGATTTGAAGGAGGAATAATCGATCATGCTTTCCTGGTAGCTCTTCTTGTCATTGGGCCAAAGTGTTCCAGGAAGCTGTGATCCAGAGGCTGAACACAGCACAGCACATATACACACACTCACACACAAACACACACAGCACCTCTCTCCTTCAGCTACCCGCACATAGTCTCACTGTGCAGGCCTTCAGCTTTGCTGCATCCCCACTAGTATTTACGCAGGACATCTATGTGAGATATTCATGTGGTCTCTTATTCTAGACAGCCACAGTGCGAGGCAAAGAAAGCAGGTGGTACAAGACACCGAGCCGATCCGATCCGTAGACTTTAAGCACTGTTCAGACAGTCGAGATCACGTGATGGTGTTCTCACACATTCTGGCACTGTTGGTGCTAAACAGTATTGCCTGCTCACTGCAGAGCTCAGCGGTAACCATCACAAGAGCATTATTAGAACTCTTGATAACTTTCAAACTCAATATATTAGACTACATTAGACTACAAATGTAATTTGTTTCATCAATCTGTATTATTATTATTTTTTTTTAGCTCCTGATATTGTAACACTTAGATATCAGGATTGCAGACACCAAACCATCGATAGTGGGGGTGGGGGGTGGGGGGGTACTCTCTCAAACTTTTTGTAGCCAGGGGTGAATAATACATTTCACAGACCCCCTCTGAACATAATCCGAATATTTGAATATTAGGTTCATTATTTAAATGGGTGCAATAACATTTAATGGAGCTATAGAGATTTTTATTCCTGAACTTTCCACAGACAGATCACATTAGGTCCAAGCTGACATTATGGTTTCTGAGTTGTTGAGGTTTGGATTCAACCTCATTCAAGTGACCACTCAAGCAGGATAGTAACTATAAAACTCAATAAATATAGTAACTTTGACATCAGTAGGTTGTGATTTCCATCTTTTCCAAACCCGAGTATAATCTTTTCCATATGTTACACTGTTTTTTTTAAATTTTTTTTATTGGTATCGGCCTGATACTGATTCTGGTTATTGGACTGGTGCCATCTCTACCTGTAACTATTACAGTACACTCATCATAAGAAAACAACATGCCATATTTAATGAAAGCACACGATGTCTGGGTTTAAAATTGTGGTAGCACTACAGATCTAAGAAGAAAGCCTTTACTTGTCTCACACGCATTACAGTGAAATTAATTTTTCTTTAAATATCCAAGATTTAAAGAATAGGTAGTCAGGGATCATACCGCAGGGTCAGCCATGATACAGCTGGCCTGAGCCACTGAGCCACTGAGCCACTACTGCACTAAACAAACTGACAGTCCACAGATTCTCTCCTAACCATCATCAACCGTAAACTCATATCATGTTTTTGACACTCAGTTTACAGACTTGTTCATGACAGTCACCTGACATGTTGTTGACTGTCTATAGAGGGTTGGTTAACTGCTATCCCTGAAATGAATTGGGCTTTTTGAATAATAATAATAATAATAATAATAATAATAATAATAATAATAATAATAATAAATGAAAGGTCAACACAACATTAAAAATAATCCTGCAGGCAGGCATAAACTGCATGCACGTAATTTTATTAATGTAAACGGGCAGCCTAGGAAATCTAGTTAAGCCCAGGCGTAGAGCAGGTCTGAATACTGATAAGATAAAATATGTAGACATATCTTACGTCGCCAACTCTGAAAAGGCTGTCCGATGTGTTTTGAAGTTTTTATCAGTTTTATTTCTCTGAATTATATTTACATACAAATCCATCCATCCACAGGGTCATGGGGAACCTGGAGCCCATCCTAGGTGACTTGGGCCACAAGGCGGGGGACACCCTGGATGGGGTGCCAACCTATCGCAGGGCACAATCGCACACACACACACACACACACACACACACACACACTACGGACAATTTAGAGATGCCAATCAGCCTACAGCGCGTGTCTATGGAGGAAACCGGAGTACCCCGAGGAAACCCCCTGAAGCACGGGGAGAACGTGCAAACTCTGCGCACACAGAGCGGAGCCGGGAATCGAGCCCCCGAACCCTGGAGGTGCAAGTCCATCGTGCCATGGAGACATGAAAATGACATGAAAATGAATAAGGTGTCCCCAGTTGAAGCAACGACTATACAGTAAATACACTATGCATGCCCAACTTTAAAAGCACACTTTCCTAAAATTCCTACTCTTACTAATAATGAATGAAAGCACATCGGAAAGCGTTTGCATTATGAAAATAAGATCACCCTTTCTGTTCCCGACTAGCTGTCCTTCACAGTATATTACATTAGCATATTTCAATGAATTAGTCTGCTAGTCTTATTCAGTAATGTCAGCTACCCTTTGAATGTGCACCGACATGTTTTCCACTCATTAGGGAAATTGCTTTACAAGTTTATGTACTACATATTCTAATATCACTCACTGCCCTTATATTTTGAAAATGACAAAAAAAAAAAAACACAAAAAAAAAACAACAAAGCAGCGTTTTTTGCCCCCGACATGGCCAGTATCCATCGTGTTTTTGCATCCTTTTATAGACATTTAGTTCACTTCAAACCTTTTAAACCCTGAGGGATGAGGCACACTTGTATTAGATTCAATTACCATCTCCCCTGACACTAATGTCTTTTCATAAGTAGCAAAGGAATGACTAAAGGATTTTGTGTACTCATTCACTTGTGTATAAAAAAATAAAAAAATAAATACTTGCAGATCTTTGCCAGTCAGTAAATAATACTCCAAAGTCTACTGACGTCTTTCTTCAGTGCCTCCAGGATTTTGTAATTTTCTGATCACAGAAATATCCAGAGGAGCTCGCAGTTTGTCCAAATCACCATTTTGGGCCACTGACAAAACTGGCAACACCTTACAATTTTTTCTGGATTGATTGATCCTTTGAGTTTGAATCAGAATTGTGTATACAAAGAATTAGACTCAGTTGTTGAGCTCTCAAATAATCAACACTTTGTGGCCAGTTAATCAATTTGAGACATCAATACATCGGAAACATCATTTTCTGACATGTCTTATTGAATGCCGTGATACACTGCAGTCATCTTCGTCACTGTATCACAGCTGATGTTGCATTTTCTGGCTTTCAGCAAACTCAGATGACTACTACAATGCACCAACACCACATCAGGGGATTAAGTATACCATCGAGCGGATTCAATCAAGGCACCAGCTGTTGGTCTGAGGCACCTAACTTTTTGTAGTCTAAATCTTATTTCTGTTCCTCAAGGTGACTTGGGCACAGGTTGTTAAAACAAGCACAGATGTAACTGTTTTATTATTCATGTTATTCATTCAAATGATTTAATTCTGTATGCTCTCATTGTTTTGCAGTGTTTTTTTTTTTAAAAAAAAGGGAATAAAACATGCAAATCACCTGATGCTAATGGAATATAAATATTTTAAAAATGTAAATATATACCCAGATGGCCCCATTTAAGTTTAGGCTGAGGTTATATAAGGTTAAAAAAAACCAAATACGTCTATTCCTGCATTCCTGTTTCCCTTTGCTTTATAATTGATCTGCACAGGGCTGTAAAAGACGAATAGTGATTACTAGGATCAGTGATGTTATTAAACACGCACTTGACATTTGTTAAAAAAAAAATATATAAAAAATGGGACAAGAGACAGCTATTATTGGAAAATTCTTGCCTAAGGTTCTCACTAGTAATTACAGCTCAAAGTGCCACTTCAACATGTTTTCCCCATTCAGCAGGTTGTAATTCGGGTAATTCTGATAATTCTAAGATGCCCCGAGTGTCATGTCAAGATCGGGAACTTCATTTAACTGGAGAAGCCATTGACCCAACCTCTTACATCGTACAATATGATTATGTAAAAATTAAGATCTTTGACAGACAGATTTCTCAGCTAGTAGACTCATTGAGGGGGCGGGATATATATGTGTGTGTGTGTGTGTGTGTGAGAGAGAGAGACAGAGAGAGAGAGCGAGAGAGAGAGAGAGGTTGGAAGACGAATAATCACCTCTGTGTATCTGGGACATGTGCATCTCTTCAGGGAGCTGTGGGCACGGCCTGCTGGCTTATTGAAACTGATCCCCTTAAACTGAGAGCAAATTGAAAATCTGTTTCCCTCTCCCCCGAGCTCACTGGAGTGCTACAATTAAAGGAGACAATTGCTGTTTGGAATTAAGTTCAAGGCACTCACGTTAAGTCCCCTTCATCCCTATCCTGCTCCCCCTTCTACTGTCTGCCTTAGAGCCATCTATTACGCTCAAGCCCTGGAGACGGACAGCCTTGCAACTTCTTGCAGTAATAGCAAGAAAGCTCCAGAATGTCAAGCATCAAGGTGGCTAAAAAGGAAAAACAAAAAATATATGCATGACTTCAGAAAAAACAAAACAAAACAGCTTTGTAGACTTAGTGACATCCTATATGCCATGTCCCTTGGCTCTTGACTAATATTTTTTTTTTGCCTTCTATCCTCCCTGCCCCCCTTCTCTGTCTCTCTCTCTCTCTCACTTTCTCTCTCTCTTCATCTCCTAATTTCAGCACAGATGCCTGCCAATGCCTGTTAGAGGACATTATGAATAACCTCACACTGACAACCACTCCAGAAAAGTTCTATTTCCTTTTGAAGCATGACTGCACTGCAAGAAAATAAAAAATAAAATAATAAAAATCTTACCAAGCGGCAACATCTTGAATATAATCAAATTGATCTAGCATTTCTATATTAGAACCTTATCACAAACAAAATATAAGATTATTAAACCTGTTTCTAGACAATTTTTACTAACTTCATGTTGTAAATGACTAATTTCATGTTTTAAATGCTTGAAATTAGTAAAGAATGCCTAGAAGTACAGTAGGTCTAATAATCTTCTATTTGGTTTATTGTAACCTTATAATAGGTCATACTAGATTTGACTTAAGGTATTTTCAGTCACTTTAGAAAGAAATAGAAACTTTTCGGCAATATCTATCCCAATTCCTCTTGAAAAAGTAAGCCGATTTAAAAAAAAAAAAAAAAAAAAAAAGAAATCCAGGCCGACAATGTTAAATCTGTTGAAATATTTAGCCAATGTTGTCCTGTTCTAAAGTTCAAGCCCCATTCAATTTGTTTAATGGAATGTCAGGCAGAGCGAGGCACACCGCTGAACACAATTCATCAAATAAACTGCTTGTAATTTCTCAGCTGCGACTGAAGGAAATAAACAGAGCATGGGGTTGAAATGTATATGTTCATTAGAGCCCACAATAAAAGAGTAGCAGGTCAGGGTTCTAAAGATTTTTAAATGATGAAACATTAATAATCAGAGAGGTGGTGTAAATTACTGCTGCTGTTGCGGGTCTGGCTTATAATCACACTTCAGTAGGTTCCATGTACAAGATATTGACCGTTACTGGATTTGTTCGTGCTTGAACAACATTAATTAGAAATCGTGTAGATTACATTATTCTGCAGGATTTGCACTCACAGAGTCACTATTTGGGTGGCTTAGTGGTTAGCATGTTTGCCTTGCACCTCCAGGGCTGGGGGCTCGATTCCCGTCTCTGCCCTGTGTGCGTGGAGTTTGCATGTGCTTCGGGGGTTTCCTCTGGGTACCGTGGTTTTTACTCCCCCAGTCCAAAGACATACATTGTAGGCTGATCGGCATTTCCAAATTGTCTGTAGTGTAGTGTGTGTGTGTGTGATTGTGCCCTGTGATGGGTTGACACCCTGTCCAGAGTGTCCCCTGCCTTGTGCCCCCAGTCTTCTGGGACAGGCTCCTGTCTAGGAAAAGCAGTACAGAAAATGACTTATTCCTTCCTTATTATCTGTGACACAGCGTCCCAACTTTTTTTGGAATTGGGGTTCCAGGTCATATTTATGCAGAAATATAGAAAATTCGAAAGGGTTCACAAACTTTCAAGCACCACTGCGGAAGAAAATGGGAACAAACAATGTGGGAACGCTGTAAGGGAATTTTAAAATGCTGCGTGCTTGCAGTGAGAAGGAACAAATTTGTCCGTAAAATCTTTAATAGTATGTACTGAATATAAAATTCCCAATTACTAAGCAAACGATTATTAAATGTATTAAATGAACAAACAGGGTGAGTGAGTCATGGCTGCATGCGCTGTCTCTCAAAACACACCAGTGATTCAGTACGTTTATCAAGACTCATTTCTGCTCACAATATTATTATTATTATTATTATTATTATTATTATTATTATTATTATTATTATTGCTCTGGATTTCAGATATTCCAGTACAAATGTGCAATAAATCAGTAATGGGAACGATCTGTCACTCAAACATCCACCAGGAATAATAAACCCCGGTTTGCTACAGTATTGTAAGAACTGAATAAATATCCATATTTTTTTTTCCTTACAAAATTGGTCAAAGAATCATAAGTGATCATCGTGATCTGAACTCTAATATTGTGATTCCTGTTTCACCAAGAATCCTGCAGCCCTAAATTAGATCAGTAAAACATTTGTTTTACTCTGTCGAGTCCTGATTGAGCTATGATGGACAATAAATATTCAGTTCTTGACATACACTCTACATACCACTTTATTAGGAACGCCCGTACACCTGCTCATTCATATAATTATCTAATTGGCAGCAACACAGTACATAAAGTCGTACACATACAGGTCAAAAGCTTCAGTTTAATGTTCACATCAAACATCACAATGAGGAAAACGTGATCTAAGTGATCTGGACTGCAGCTGTAGTTTATCCTCGGGTTAGACCCAGTGTCCTCTTAAACGAAGACTTTAATGACAGCTACTAAGGAGCAGTTTTCATCATTAAGTTAGATATAAAAAGGTTATGCCACATTTGGCTAAACTGGATACATCAACAGCATCGCCATTTCAGATGGGGCCATTGATTTTCCAGGTCCATTGATGTGAATTAAATTTAGGCATCAGGGAGCTCAAAATGCCAGCATGCTGTGCAGCCTTTGGATGCAGGAACACCTTTTAATGCGTGAACAAGAAATGACTCTTATATGTGAAAGCTCTGACAGTATACGTGTATACGTGACTGTTTAGTACTGTATTTAGGTTGACCTACATTATTAGTCAATGATCATAATATTTGGTGTGTGAAGTTCACTAAGATCGTACAGACAAGGCAAGCATATTGTAAATAGCTAGGCTAAAGTCTGTCACGTCTGCTTTAGAAAACACGTTCATTAAACTTTTTATGCTAGATGCTGTATGTTGTTTCAAAAGTATTTTATACAATTGAGTACAAAACATTCTTATTTTCTCATTAATTTTGTTTTCTGCGAATTGAAAAATTTGAAATCTTGGAATTTCTAACTACTACTAATTTCTGACTATTATTAATGTTACTTTGTGAAAATCTGTTGAACACAGCTGTTTTTATCAAGGTAGTATTGAATCAGTGTTGAATGCTTTGGAAGTTTACATGGTTACATCATGTGTCCATTGATAGGCCTTTATAAAAACAAAACAGAAACATAACGTCATGTTTGACGAAATCACGTGAAATAAAACCTTATATAAACTCGTTTGTGTCCTATTAATTTATAGCCATTTGTACAATGTACAGATTTTATCATACTGTAGTAAGATCACTTTATTACTAGGGGTAGATAAAGTACTGAGAAATTATACTTAAGTAAAATTATTGATAATGTGTCAAAATTTGACTTGCTGCCTAGCCAAATTATGCTAGCTCCTGGAACTGATGCTAGTCTAATGTGGCATTAGCAAATAAAACAGGCTAACTTTTTGAAACATACCAAGCTAATGTGAGCAGATTAGCTAAACCTACCTCAACATGCTTCAAATTAGATGGGGTTCATACCTTCTAGGGAGGCAAAGGAGACACCTGATTTTATGAGAGTCTTTGCTTACTCAAGCACACTGAAACGTTTTACTGAGGTAGGACCCGGGGTGCTCATCCTCAAGTTCCACACTGCTGTCCATTGGTTGGTTACCATCTTCCGAAATACATGGGTAGCTACAGCTACAGATGAACTACGTTGTGTAGCATGAGAAGGTCACAGCCGCTGATGAACTGGAATGATTCCTGATAATTTTTTCTACAATGAAGAACTTGATTGGATGCTAAACTGAACCCATTCGATTGATGTACAGCGTACGGTCATTGGCTGGATGAGAGAATAAAGTACTAGTTACAAATCAAGATTTAGGTCTAAATACAAATGTAAGGTGTAAAAAGTGATTTTATTTTCTGGACTTAAAACTGGGCTTATCAAAAAGTGGTAGGGACATGTCTCCAGTGTCCCCAATGTTGAAGGTGTTATGTATCTTACGGTAGCCCCACATCCCTTCATAGACATGCTATAGACCTGCAAGACATATTGTAGTAGCTAGCGACAGCAGTGAATAGAGCATCTAATGTTACTACACTTTCTACACTCAAATTGGTTTCTACTAACTTTTATTTCTTTACCATTGTTAGCGTTTGTGTAGCACGTCTTGCTCATATTCAATGGTTGCGTCCATCACAATTAAATTCACACACAACAGTCAGTAAAATGAATGTCGCGAATAAATCTTTGTACAAACCATTTCTTAGTTCTATTGTTAAAGCATATAGAGGTCTTAGGTCATCGCTGTCTTACCGCCGTCCACGTCCTCGCTTCCAAAGTGGTTCCTATAAAAGAGCATGAGCTCAATTCTGTAGCACTTGTACAGGGTGACCAGGAAGACGAGCAAGAGAAAAATGGCACCCAGTCCACCGGCCAGCTCCACTGTGTACATGAGCTCTGCTGAGAAACACAGAGAGAGAGAGAGAGAGAGGGACAAGAAGAGAAGAGAAGAGAGATTTATTCACAACTTACACAACAACCTCTCTATTGAGTTAACATTTGACCGGGAAAAAAAAAAAAAAAAAAAAAAAAGACTCCACAGCAATGCTTTAGGTAGCTGCTCGGGTAGAAACTCATTAGACAGTACTCCCTCCCCTGACACCAAACAACCCCCCCCCCCCCCCCACAAAAAATAAATAAATAAATAAATAAATAATAATAATAAACCACTGCTTGTGAGCAGCTTCCTGTGGTCCACAAAGATCCAACAGGATCAAATGGTTAGTGCTCAGGCAGCCAGTTTTATAGATGATCGAACTTTCCTCGTGGCCTCGTTATCCATCATCCTAGTGGCCACGACAACATCCGTAAAAGCTGAGCAAGGCAATATTCCGGTGTCTGAATGTGGATAGAGTGTAATATCGGGAGGCGACACCCGACCGGAGGAAGTGATGCAGAAAAGGATGTAAGCCATTCTGCCAATTAGACATAGTTAACGCGCATTTTCCCATGTTAAAGAGCCACAGTAGTGTAGCATTTGTTGCAAAGAATGAATTGCAACGGTCCGAATCCTCCAGAACCACTTAAGGAAAATCGATTTAGGTCTAACTCTTCACGGCTTCAATTGCCAGTTTCCAATATGGCTACTGCTAGGATACGTGTAGCATGCAGATAGAATATAGGGGCTAAAAAGGATCTGGACTGTGTGTGTGTGTGTGTGTGTGTGTGTGTGTGTGTGTGTGTGTGGATCATTGTTGCTTTCTGGCCATTGTGGTCTGAAATAGGCTTGTAGGGGCTTCTGTGATGGATTGAGACAAATGCAGTCCATAGTAGAACAAGCAAACATTAGTCAGCTGATGGGCCATGCATACAGTCTGAACAATCCAGCATCAAAGCCTGAAAGCATCACACACACGCACACACACACAATAGGAAATAGGTCTAGACGATCACACAGGCATAAAAGTTGTTCTTGCCACACTATATTACTAACTTCATCCAGCTTCTCTCTCTCTTTCTGTCCATCGCTCTTCCTCTCTCCTCCTGACCACTGTGTAGATTAAGACAAATTATCTGTGAACTGGCAGGTCTATGCTTCACTTATGTGCCAATAGATTTTACAAAGCCACTTGGTGTTGCGTGATTCATCATTCCTCTCTCTCTCTCTCTCTCTCTCTCTCTCTTTCTCTCTCTCTCTTTCTCTCTTTTAGATGGAGCTGCTGCCATCGCGATCTGTCAGAGCTGATATTTGGACAGCGGCTGCTGAGGAATCAGTCACTGGTATTTGCTCTCTTCTAGGAAAGGAGAATGCAGGGATGACTCAGGAAAAAAAACTGAAGGAGGGGGGGGGTGTGAGAGGAGGAAGATGGATGAGGTTCATTGTTTGGAGGCTTAGTGTCATGCAAATGGAAAAGGAGCTAGCTGATTTGCCTTCCTGACACAGAATGCATCTTGTGTGTTTGTGGGGCTGGAAAAAAAAAAAGAAGAAGAAGAAGAAGAAGAAGATAATGCTTTGTTTAATGCTTGCAAACACGCAGCTCGCAGTGAGGAAACAGTTCACATGCTGAGAGTCAAATGCTGTACTGAAGCCTGTAAATTTTATCATTATTTTGTCTTCTAACGCAGTGTTTGTCTTTATTTTTGGTATGGTGTTCAGTGAAATTGAATTAAATAGTCTCATCCTTGATGCAAACCTATAGTCCTTCATATGGGCCTAATCCTCCATCCATCCATCCATCTGCAAGGCAGGGGACACCCTGGATGGGGTGCCAACCCATCGCAGGGCACAATCGCTCACACACTATGGACAATTTGGAAATGCCAATCAGCCTACAACGCATGTCTTTGGACTGGGGGAGGAAACCGGAGTACCCAGAAGAAAACCTCGAAGCACAGGGAGAACATGCACTAAGCCATCGTGCCCCCAACTGGGCCTGTTCATTCACAATTATTCTTCTCATACACACACACACACACACACACACACACGCACCATCTCTGTTTTCACTGCAGGATTAAGCTGATAAACATACACGCATTACTAGTTGTGGTTGCACATACAGTGAGCATCTACACACACTTTGTACCTTTACATTGTGTCCTCTACTCTTATTGTCGCATCTCATCCACGATCACAGTTCAGCCATCTTTACTTTGCACTCAAAAATGAGGAAGCTGCCTGATGTGCTGCAAAACCAAGCACAAAGATGTCAGCGTAGACACCTCTGGTGCCATTAATAACTTATTATAGGTGCTGTCAGTGCCAAGTGATGCAATGAAAACAACAATTATCAAAAGAACGCAGGCAGAGGTGGCAGGACACCAAGTGCTTTCATAATGGTAACACGCGGGCTGAGCAAAAAGCCTGAAAGATTTACAGTGGGCCGGGTCAATCGGTCGGATAGAACGCATCAATCGGCAGAGGCAGGAGAAAAGAGCGGCAGAGGGGATTTAGGTGAGTCAACTTTCCTTAAAAAAACACATTTATAGACTGCTTTAAATGTTTTTTTCCATCTATCCACAGACAGTCAATGGCACTAATGAAAAATTATTCTAACTCACAGCATAATCTTTTGGCATGTGAGAATCATTCATCCTCCGTAACTACTTTATCCTGGTCAGGATCACAGTGGATCCACTGCCTAATCCTGGGAATACACCCTTGATAGGACACCCAATCATCACAGCACACCATACATAGACATATTCACACCTAGGGACAATTTGGCATAGATAATTTGGAGTAGTAATCAACAGGTTTCTGGGAGTTGGGAGGAAACTGGAGAACCTGGAGGAAACCCACACAGACAGAAGGAAAAGATACGGAACTCCATTAGCGTGAGCTCAGGGTCAATCCTTGAGCCATGATTCAGCAACGCTACCCTCTGTACCACCATGCCACCCGCATATGAGATTGACAGCTGGTATTTCGGAGGTTTTTAGAAACTCAAGGAATGTTCAGGGGGGAAAAAAAATAAAAACATCCAAACAATAGAGTAAAGCTGTAGAGTAGATCCAAAAGTCAATAGTGAGTATTAAGATACACAATGAGCTGAGAGGAAAAGTTCATTACTCCTAACGGCCATTAAACAGGAAAAAGGGAATGGGGTCATTCTTTCAAATGGCACGGATTACGGCATGGATGAGTGCGGTGGCTAATTAAGTTTAAAAGAGAAAGCAATGCGTAACAGGTAGAAATGCATCTTCAAAGCAGCTTTGTACTCTAATTTGAACATATCCTCTAATTAGATGGCCTATTTTTCAGACTCTCTGGGGCTGAAGGGCTCTTAACAGTACATGCTCTGAGCAAGCGAGGGAGCGAGCGAGCGAGCGAGAGATAGATAGAGAGAGAGAGAGAGAGAGAGAGAGAGAGAGAGAGAGAAGACTGTGTGCATGAACATAGTAGAACATATAATGTGGCAATTACAGTGGGTATAGAAAACAATCACCCCCCTTTAAAATAATAACATTTTGTTGCTTTTCAGCCCGAAATGAAGACGGACACAGTTTTTGTTTTATCCAGCTGTATTTACTCAGTGTACCTTATAACATCCAAGTGAAAGATATAACACCAACATGTCAGAAAAAATTAAATAAATAAAAAAACAGAATCACTGACTTGGAAAAAGGATCACCCCCTTGCTTTAATTTGCCTTAATATTTTTAATTACAGCCTTTAGTCTGTTGGGATATGTCTCTACTAACTTTGCACATCTAGACTTTGCAATATTTGCCCACTCTTCTTTGCAGAACTCCTCGAGTTCAGTTAAATTTGATGGTGACCGTTTGTGGACTGCAGTCTTCAAGTCATTCCACAGATTTTCTATGGGGTTTAAGTCTGGGTTCTGACTAGGCCATGCAAGGACATTCACCTTTTTCTCCTTCAACCACTGTGTGGTCAGTTTTGCTGTGTGCTTTGGGTCATTGTCATGTTGGAAGGTAAACCTTCTTCCCATTGACAACTTTCTGGCAGAGGGCAGCAGATTTTCCTCAAGAATTTGACGGTATTTTGCCCCATCCATTTTCCTTCTATCCTGACAAGTGCTCCAGTCCCTGCTGCAGAGAAACACCCCCATAACAGGATATTATCACCTTCATGCTTTACTGTAGGAATGGTGTTATTTGGATGGTGATCTGTATTGGATTTCTGCCAGACATATCATTTGGTGTTGAGGCCAAATAATTCAATTTTAGTCTCATCTGACCATAACACCTTTTTCCATGTGGCCTCAGAATCTTCAAGGTGCGTTTTGGCAAAGCTCAGTCGTGGGTGGCTTTTTTCTTGCAACCCTCCCATACAAGCCACATTTGTGGAGAATTTGTGATATTGTTGTCACATGTACACAATGACCACTCTTTGTCATAAATTCCTGCAGCTGCTTCAGAGTTGCTGTAGGCCTCTTGGTAGCCTCTCTGAGCAGTTTCCTCCTGGATCTTTCATCCAGTTTGGAGCGACGTCCTGATCCAGGGAGGGTCTGTGTTGTACCAAATACCTTCCACTTCATAATAATAGACTTCACTGTGCTTCTAGGCATTGATAAAGTCTTTGAAATTTTTTTGTATCCATCTCCTGACTTGTGTCTGTCCATAACTATATCCCGGAGGTCTTTTGACAGTGCCTTGCCACCCATAGTTGATTGTTTGCTTCAGGTGCACTACAAAATGCTCCAGGAATGCTCTTTTCATGCTGAGCTAATCAAAATGACCCCGGCTGATCACAGTTGAAAGTCAAATGGCTTTGTGTGCCATTGAGAAGGTGATTATCTACACCTTACTGAGTTTACAAGTCATTTTTAGGAGGGGGGTGTACCTGTGTGTGTAGTCAACACAGTGCTGCCACAGAGATTCTAACAATTATTCTGGAACTGGTTGTCACCTTAGAGACTATGAAAACATACAGATTTCTATGTAGACAACGTGACAATGCCACAGTAGATCTGAAACCCATTAATACTGCAGCATTACACTCATGAAATAAACATCTGAGCATGGGATGTGAACACCGTGTCTTCAGTGCAGAAGACTAAGAACCAAGAGCCAAGAGCTCCAGAGATGTTTCTGCGAGTGGAATAAATCCTGTCCATATGCTGCATCAAATGAAAACTCCTGGTGGGGAAAAAGACACTCTACAGTTGGAATTATGCAGTCGATCTGTGTTAACCACCGTGGCTTCACTGGGTAATAACATTCAGAGCACAACATCTTGTTCCACTGCTCTGCTGATCTCGCTTTGAGGTCTAATGATTTGTGCTCACTACAGTGTCTGAAAAATGTTTTGAAATATCAAAATCTGCATGGCAAATTAATTTCTCCAGTTACAGAATGACAGGATTTTGGAATTACTCCCTCTTTGGTAGAAAAATGCTACTGCATGCTACTTAGAGAGCATGTAGTATCAAGGATATCTGGGTATCAAGGATAAATCTTCTGATAAGCATTCACTAGCTTCTGTGCAATTAGAGAACAAATAAACACTTACTCTGTTCCCTCAAATTGGTGGACAGCTCTTGTCTGTCACTGTATAGTTGGGCTTCTTTTGTGCCTAAAGTTGGAGCACAATAAGGTTTGACATATCCTAGCTGGTCAATTTTGACCTGACACCCCTGACACAGCTTGAAATGGAAACATCCAGCACTTGTAGAGGAATTATTTTACATTGTCCATACACCATTTTTCTAGCAATTGATTAATTACAATTCAGAACCTAGATGAATCTGGACATTAATTCAATTTGTTTGGGACACACCTATGTTTTTAACTGACATATTTTTGGCCAAACAGGCCTATTCCTCATGCTAGAACCCAGCCAGAACAACTTCCTCAGGCAAGGACGGTTTGACCTTAACCATCAAAACAATATATTGTGCCTCAGGAAATGCAAAAATATTTGAACATTGATCCCCTGTTCTTCATTACATTACATTACAATAGATAGAGTTGTTTTCTACTGTTTAAAATGGACAAAGCTCATTGTTAATGTCAATAATCTCATAAATAAACCCACCTACTTACTGCATTTCCTGTGGAAGCTCAAGAAGTTTGCTCTGACCCCTAATATCCTTTATAACTTCTACTGCTATTCCACAGAGAGCATCCTGACTTTTTGCATCACTGCATGGTGCGGCACTTTCTCCGCCCACAACCGCAAGGCTCTTCTTAGAATGGTGAGAACAGCAGAACTCATCACATGCAACAGACTCGCAACTTTACAGGACATCTACCGGACACGGTGCCTGCGGAAGGCTCACAAAATCACCTCAGACCTCAATCACTCAGCACACAATCTGTTTTCCAGACTGCCATCTGGCAACTGTTTTTAGAGCATCCAGTCACGGACAAGCGGGATAAAGAACAGTTTTACCTGCAGGTTATCAAGTTTCTAAATAGCTCTATAGCCTGTAGCCCAATTCATTGCTCCGTTCCCAGTGTCACCGTGTCGATTTACATGTCCACTGTACTTTACACCTTACTTTAGCACAGTACGATCTACACAATCTTGTTCACAACACTCGTATTGTATAATGTATTTTGTATATTGTCTTATTATTATTCTATTTTAAATCATATTGACCTGGATATCGCCATAAGCATTTCAATGTCTTGAAATGATAAATAAACTTGATTTGACCTTACATAACTAACCAAAAGCTCAAACAAACCCAGCACAGGATAGTCAAATCTGCACCAGACTCAAACATTTGTGTAGTGGAGGGTCTTCCATTACTCGTGTTGCTCTTGTAGCTCAAGATAATAACCATAATTGCTTAATCATTTCTATCATGACACATCTACATGGTTCCCACACTGTTGGGATGACTGAGATGAGTGTCATACTGTGTCTGTTTATGGACAGATGGGTGACAAATTATAGGGAGAAAACATCTTAGTAACGTGCGGGCCACCATGAAGCGCCTGAACAGCTTCAATGCACTCTGCAACTGTGAACGCCGTTCCCTCAGTTGGTGTTTTGCTGATGGCGATGGAGAGCGCTGTCCAACATGTCACTCCGAAATCTCACATAGATGTTCAATTTGGATGAGATCTGGTGACTGTGAAGGTCATAGCAGATCATTTACATCATTTTCATCCTCATCGATCTGTTCGCTGAGCCCTCACTTTGGTTTAAAATAAAACGTAATGGCTTGAACTTACTTCCTCCAAAACCCTGCTGCACACAGAAGGAGGAAATCGACATGACCAAACCGAACATGACAGCTCATAACAAGGGTGGTGAATAGAAAATAAAGAAATGATGAGTCAAATGTTAAATATAGAGTGTCTGCAGTTTTGAGATCAAGGAGAGAGAGAGAGAGAGAGAGAGAGAGAGTGAGAGAGAGAGAGAGAGAGAGAGAGAGAGAGAGAGAGAGAGAGAGAGAGAGCTCTTCTATTTGACTCTGAAAAAGGATGAAAGAAATAAAGTATAACTACTTTTGCATAAAAATTGACAAGACGCAGTCCCTGCAGCTTGTCAGGCGCAACTAGCATAGATCAGCACTTCTGACTTATTCAGTGAGTATTAGAAGTCATGAACAACCACCAGTGGGCCTTGTTCTAACTTTTAGGAAGAATACTGACTTTAGAACTCTGTATATCACTGACACACACACACACACACACACACAAACACACAAACACACACACACACACACACACACACGCAGTCATGGCTGATTCACAGGTTTGGATGGCTTTAATATTTAAACAGGGAGATATTGATGTAGTATTATTCACTGCAACAGACCACCCAGTTTCTGCCTTGTTAAAAAATATGGAGACATTTTTAAATCGCGAAGATTTAAGATTCATAAATCGGAGTAACGTTTATAGCCTCGTAGGTCTGTTATGGCCTCCTACCACATGATTGAGCCTACTGCAAAAACATATCTCCCATGTTAAATGCACACTTAACCTCATTCTCCTGAGTGGTGCAGCGGTTAGCCTATTGTATACTGTATCGACCATGCCAAAGCCATTCATGGCCGGGAAACTGACCCTGTGGGGCGAGGTAGGTGATTGAGTGGGGTGAAAAAGGGCTCTTACCCTCAGCAGTGGCTCATAGATTTTGGTGGGGCAGGACGACATTAATAGTGACATAACCTCAAATAAATTTAAATCAAGAGGCTTGACTTATGGTATAGGATACTATCTACTAAATTTTTTTAGAGTAACCCTATAATAGACAGTTGGTGAAGGTGACAGCATACGGTCATGCAGCATACAGTCCAGCAGAATGTTTTGAGTGGTTTTAGATGTAACTTTTGTACCTGTGTTTAATATAGTAGATGCGTTTGCCAGGTTTCAGCAAAATTTCCAGCCCATCTAGATTTCAAAAACTACACAGACCTGAAACTAGCCCAAAAATATTTGACCATTGGAAAATAGAGATTTTTTTTTTATCCACTCATAATCCTGCTCTCCCTCTCCCAATCTTTGCAATACTGTATTACAACAGACATAGTTCTGTACATCATAGGCATTAGATTTTGTGCTATAAAACAAGATTTTGGTGGCAGCAAATGATTTTTCAACTGACCGAATCTGGCAACCCTGTCAATAACGTTCCTGTCCTGTCTACTACTCCTTGCCTGCATGGGGCAGCGTGATTCCTACCCCAGTCAGCCTTATTTTGGTCACTAGGTGCAATGATAACTCTATGGAGCTAAATGGGGCAATGAGCACGCTGTACCACTAGAACACTGCACATTCTAGAAAAGTGAGCTTAAGTGTAATTGGCTGAATGGCGATATACTGTATAGGGTGCTGCTCTGCCCCATCTGCCCCTATGGACGAGCCGCCATTGCTTACCCTCTTAATATTTAATGTTCACCGTGCAGAGGCTCTACTGAATTTTTCCTAGATCATCTGACTTGATTTACTCCGCGAGTCCATTAATGATCTGAGAAGCACAAACATCTGCATTATAGCGCTTCTATTGACTCCAAATAAAAGCATCTGCATTTGCTGATGCATAATTAAAATTTCCTGCAGGTATCAAACTGGGCACAGTCTTTGTGCCGGTACAGCTGCATCACAAGTGGCCTCCATCTATCCCATGCTGACATTGAACACACACTGCAGGAGATTCCATTACCAGAAGACCCTGAGGCTCTGGACCTGCCGAGCAGCGTACAACAGCGCAGAGGACAGGCCTGCGCCGAGCTAAATATGCTGTGAAAAATAGACGGCTCCAAAACAGATTAAATGCAATCTACCCACTCACGCGCACTCTTTCTCTCCACGGAACCGAAACAGAGATGAAAGTGGCCATGGATTTGTTGCTTCCTTTGTATTGCTATTTCTTGCCCCTTAACAATCCTTCCAGATGTGAATTCAAACCTCTTGACAAAGAATGAGTGCAACGATTTCGATTATAGAGTACCACTGAAAGGCAAAGAGAGAGCAGGAATCTGAGAAAGTCGCTCATAAATGCATACAAGAAGTCACTTAGCAACAACGGTAACTTTGCTGTTTGGCTTAGAGACCCTAAATAGGACCATTGGGGACTTACAAAAAAGAAGTAAAAGGAAAAAAAAACAGCAGTCTTTGAGGCATGGTCACTTGTGCTGAGAAGAAGATGTTGCTTGCCAGGAATTAATTTCAACTGATTCCAATTGGTTAAAACGGTTTCGTCTTGTTTGTTAATCACTGGTAACCAATGAAATGTGGGTAAAAAAACTGGGGTGATAAAATATGATGGACTCACAATGCCCTTTTATGAACATCATTATGGTGCAATCACTGTGCAAAACAGTGTTTTTTTTTTTGACACGTATATAATCGTCTGCTCTGTATATGTGTTGTGTTAACCACCCACGGAGAAGCGTTTAGAGCGATCATAAAATCTTCCAGTGTTTCTGGTGCTTGCTCTGTGTGCATGTGTTAGTTTATCCATGTGTTAGCAAGAGTGTGTGTCATTTTTGTGTCTGCATGGTTTCTTACCACGTTTGGTGAGCAGGACGTTTGCTTGTCGTCTGCCGTTCCCGTTCTCCACAAAGCACGTGTAGTTACCCAGGTCAGCTTCTTCTAAGGCATCTATGGTCAGAGAGATGGACACTTCCTGTTCTCCCAGGTGCTCCCGCAGAGTCCTACAGGACAGTGATGTGCATAGAAAAAGGATGCCGGTATTACAGTAACGCTTGATATTACCCGTGTGCAGGTTTGCTAATGTAAGTTTTCAGAATGATATCATGGTGGGTAGTTGTAGCATTAACTAGTGATTTTGGCATCGTAGCACGGCTTACACGAAAGGCAATACACGCTGTGTAATATAAACAGCAGCAATGATCTGCCTAAGTCACAAGCAACACCAATAACACGACGGATTATGGAAAAGCCAGTGTATTAATGAGAATTTCAGTAAGGGACTGTCATAAGGATACACCATGGGCTATATAAATACAGAGATTTTGCTTGCACAGTAGGAAAGACTACTCAATAATGTGGTTTCGAGGAGGAAAAAAAAGGCTGCTTTTCTTAGCAGCTACCATGGAAACTAAGCCCGGTTAGGGGAAGAGAGAGAGACTGAGAGAGAGAAAAAAAACAAACAATATTCCATAAAAGAAATGAAGCTTCTCATCACTTCTGAGTCTCTCTCCTTCTCCCTGTTCCACGTTCTGCGCTGTTTGCTAATAATTCCGCTGTCACTGTGGTGCTTTCCACATCACGCTGGATTAATAACACAGGACAGATGAGTGCCAGAACACCAGTGTATTGTATCCTGTCCTCCCCAGAGGACACTCCAGTTTGTTTTATAACAATTAATCACCACTGCTCTGGAAACATTTGCGCCGAGAGTAAATCAGACAAATTACAGCATGCGGGCCGTGGCAGAAAGGCTAATAATGGCTGAAATGTGTCCACTCTTCCTGTGTATCTGTCACTCAGGTTCTATCCAGGGCTTTTTGTGCTGGCCCGGGACCGGCCCCTGTTAATAAAAATCCCATTCTATTATCGTGGAGAAGCTAAGACCGAACTAACCTGGCTGGATCAAACGAGCCCTTCTTCGCTATGTGGTCAGGAGGGAGAGCTGTTATTGTCTTGTTATTATGACACACGCATGCGCTAGCTCAGAAACATACTAACACACTGATACCTGAAACTAATGAGAGGCCATCCAGCATGAAACCCAACAAATCAGAGAGTCATCATAATACAACACGGTGTCAAGATGCCACTACCCTCCTGTTATGTTGTGTTATACCACAGCACTGGGGAATCAATTCTGACTGGTCAGAAGGTGTTCATTCATTTCATTTCGCAGCAGCTATGGCAGTACTTTCAACTGCAATGTGCTTATTCATTTCTTTTTTTCTTCTTCTTTTTTTAATTGGGAAAAAAAGATGTTTACATTTGTGAGGGAGACATGAAATCAGTAGAGAAGTTGACAATTGACAGTAGAGAAAAGAAGATGTGACAGAGCAAGAAAAATAAAGAAAGAAAGAAAAAAAGAAAGGAGAGAACGAAAAAAGAATTAATTACGATTGTAGGTGTGAAGGTATTAATGTGTAGTTTGTATGTATTTACTGTAGTTGATAGTTCAGGGTGTATGTTTCTATGCATGTGTGCGTGCATGCAAGATCATGGATGTGTGGGCAGTCATAGGGTAACTGTATGAAATGTGTAAAAAAAATAAAAGGAAGAAGAGGAAAAAAAGAAATAATAATAATAAATACATTAAAATAAATAAATACATTTCTAATGGACTGCCCCACACCGCACGGCCCCAGTGAGACAGGCCCATCATCCCCGCCCCCACCAGATGCCCCCATCCCGGGCAGACCACCGTCCGAACGTCACGCTTACCCTATTCTTTTGTGTTTTTTCCTCGGTCTTTTTCCTCTTGCCTTTTTTTTTCATTATTCATTTCTATAGTAAAAGCTTTTGTGTAATTGTTGATATGGTGCAGCTTTCTGTGATGAAATTTATTTGACATTAGCATTTTAATTGTATTAATGGAATTTAATTGACATTAGTAATTAATTAATAATAACATCCATCTCAGTGATCCACTTAATATCTATCAGTAAATCCACTTTGCGTCCGACTCAGTTGTTGATTATTTTTCTATAAAAGCATGTTGTCATGGTTTATTCTTACAGTGCCTATTGAAAATCATCATACCCCCCGAAATAGTCACTTTTTTTGTCTTACATCCTGAAATCAGTCATTAAAAATATTTTTTTTTGTTCCAGCTTTATTTACACATTCTGCTTTACCGTTTCGTTTCAAGTAACGTAAAAAGGCAACAGTTCGGAAACATTAAAAAAAAAAAAAAAAACCTAGAATAACAGTGTTGGAAAAGTGATCAGTCCCATGATTTAATACTTCGTAGAGCCACCTTTTGCTTTAATTACAGCCATTAGTCTCTATTAGCTTTGCACACCTAGATTGGGGAATATTTGCCCATTCTTCCTTGCATAATTGTTCGAGTTCAGTCACATTTCGTGGTGAACGGCAATTGACTGCTGTCTTCAAGTCCATCCACAGATTTTCAACTGGATTTAGGTCAGGGCTCTGACTTGGCAACTCAAGGACATTCACCTTCCTATCCTTAAGCCACTGTGTAGTTTTTTTGGCGGTGTGTTTAGACTCGTTGTCGTGCTGGAAGGTGAACCAGCTGCCCATCTTCAGCTGTCTAGCAGAGGGCTGCAGGTTTTCCTCAAGAATTTGAGTGTACTTGGCAGCATCCATTTTCCCTTCAATCCTGACCAACTACCCAGTCCCTGCTGAAGAGAAACACCCCCACAACATAATGTTTCCACCACCATGCTTCACAGTAGGTATGGTGTGTTTTGGGTGATGTATTGTGTTTGGTTTTTGCCAAACATAACGCTTGCAGTTCAGTCCAAAAAGTTCAATCTTGGTCTCATCTGACCATAAAACCTTTTGCCACATGACATTAGTCTTCCAAGTGGTTTTTTGCAAAGCTTTTTCAGAAGAGGCTTCTTTCTTGCCATCGTGACATACAGGCCAGCTTTGTGTAAAGCTTGTGAGATTGTTGTCACTTGCACAGACCGACCAATCTCAGCCATAAGGACTTGTAAGTCCTTCAAAGTTGCCATTGGCCTCTTGGTAGCTTCCCTGATCGATATCCTCCTGGCTCGGTCATCCAGTTTGGAGGGACAGCCCGATCTAATCAAGGTGTTGGTGGTGCCATATACTTTCCACTTCTTAATAATGCTCTGAACGGTACTCAGAGGGATCGTTACAGCCTTTGAAATCTTTTTGTATCCTTCTCCTAACTTTCTACAACTTTGTCCTTTTGAAAGCACCTTTCCAACCATGGTGTATTCTTTGCGTTGCCATGCACTACTAGTAATGGAATCATCATGGAACAGCCGGTTTTCTGATGAAGTAATCAAAACCACTGCAACTGATGTCAGGTGGAGGCATTTAGCATGGTGTGTGATCTGGGAAGTGACTGGTTGTACCTGAGCAGGTTTATAATAGTTACTCTAAGGGGCTGATCACTTATCCAAACCAGGTATTTCACTAATTAACTTTAATAATTGTTCAGAATTAAAAAAAAAATATATATATATTTTCACTTAGATGTCGAGGGTTATAATGTGTAAATACAGCTGGCAAAAGTCAGATTTAATTTATTTTCATTTCCAGGGTGTGACAAAAGGTAAGGATTTTGACAGGGTATGATGATTTTCTATAGGCACTGTATGTGTTACAGTGAGTTACTTTGTGTTATCCTTTGTTAACGTGCTTTTGCAGCTAGTCTAATAGTAGCTCCTGCATACCCTGATTGCCAGAGGCCAAAATGACACACTCGCCTAAGGAACTGTTTTAACAAACTTCCAACAGCATACTGCAGACACACATATTTGCTGACACACCATCCTTAGTGTAAGTGCAAAAGTTATGTTTGGTTAAATAATCCACATGAAGCTCTTACTGTACCGTAAGCGAGGAGGTAAACTGTCTGCACGCGGCTTGCGAATAAAAACTAAATGACAGCTTTATGAAAGTATGGTATTTCCTTCATCTCTCATGTGTTGAAAAAGCCTGTGCAGGGTAACTGAATGATTTCTTAGCACATCCTTTCGGCATCATTAACCAACAAACAGTGGAGAAGTACAACTGTAGATGCAGTATTGCTTTGATAAAGAGGCAGAACAAAATGTACAATAGTAGTCAAGTATAGACATCTCTTTCTCTGCTGTACATTCTCTCTCTCTCTCTCTCTCTCTATCTATCTATCTCTCTCTCTCTATTCCATTGTTATCCTGACAGCAGGATTGGCGAGGTTCTGATGACTTTTTAAAATGTGCACTTGACCATGTGCAATACTTTAGCCTTAAAGTGTCACTGGGAAGAAAAAAAGGCAGTTGGGAAATGCCAGGGAGGTCAGGGTGTTTATTCATCTTTGCTGCATCTGTATGTGTGTGCTTTGAGACAGCTCAAGCCCCTGACTACATGGGGGGAAAAAAAACACGCACACGGAAAAGCCATTCAAATTCATACAGAGCAGCAGCAGCCGTTGGTTATAAATCAAAAATATTTAATATCTAACCCTCAGCAACATGCATAATATCTTTTCAGTTTATACTGGCATATGAAAAATGCCACACAACACAGACACACACACACACACACACACACACACACACACACACAAATGCACACATACAAACAAAAACATAATCAACCACCAAACAGTAATAACCAAGACTCCAGGGGCTCTCTGATAAGCAGCTCCATGAGAATGTAGTTTTAGGCTTTGATGGCGCTGAAGGAATGTGAGATAGGAGTCTCGAGGCGATGTATGACTGACATGCCTCCAGGGAACAGTGGCAGTACAAATACACTGTCTGATCCCTAGTATGGCACAACGCCCAAACCCACAGGCTAAGACACTGGGGGCATCAGGGCTATGGCTCTTATGGCTGTTGGGATGCTGATAAATCTGAAATATCGTCATGAAACTCTTTAATTCTATAGTAGAAGATGGGGAAAATCTTGATCTGCAAGGTAATACACTCACAACCACACATCTCCCTGGCTTTTTCCTGAATCTGTCAGCCTGTCAGTCAACATACAGTATAGATGCACTCCATTCTGTCAGTTATCTCTCCTACCAACATTCCCCTGCATTTTCTTCTCCTTATTTTCCCTTTCTTTCTCTTCATCACTCGCTCACCCTTCCCCCCAGCAGCCCCTAATTGGTTGGATTTTCCCCAAGGATAGAGGGTGGTGTTGGAGCTCTACCTCTGCTGGTCTATCAAAAATATGTTTCTTAAATGTCACTCAGTTGACCACCTCATTCGTTTTTTTTCCTCATTCTTTTCACTGCCTGTCTGGCCATGCGTTGGTGTTAACCTTTGTATTTATTAGTTTCCATTTGCTGAGCATAGGGGAGCAATGTGCACTCTGGCTGGGCGCACATACGCATACATGTGTGTATAAGGATAAATACAATAGCAAGCATATGGTAAACTAATATGTTCTGGCTTTTTTTAATTAAATTGAAAAATTCAATCTATTGACTGCAAGTCGCAATGAGGGGAAAAAAATGTCACAAAGAACAAAGACTTTTCAGTGTCAGATCTTCCCTATCTCATTTCTCACTGTAGCCGAGCATAATGAAACAATAATCATTTCCTCCATTGCAGCCATGGGACATTTTATCATAAATGAGTGTCTTAGTTAATGAAGAAAGCCAAGACTTCATGTGAGTATGGGAGAAAATGGAACAAAAATGAGTGTAATGAATGAAATATGTGGAATGGAAAAACCATCAAGCACATTCCTTTCAAGAAAACAAAGTTGCATTTTCACTACTACTACGACTATTACTACTACTGTTAATAGTAATAACAACAATAATAATAATTCAGTTGAGGTAAAAAGTTTACATACACCTTGCAGAATCTGCAAAATGTTAATAATAATAATAATAATAATAATAATAATAATAATAATAATAATAATAATAATAATAATAATAATAATAAGAGGGATCATAACAATTGCATTTTGTTTTTTATTTAGTCCCGCCCTGAATAAGCTATTTCACATAACAGATGTTTGCATATCGTCCACAAGACACAATAATAACTGAATTTATACAAATGAACCAGTTCAAAAGTTTATATACGCTTGATTCTTATTACTGTGTGCTGTTACCTGGATGATCAACGACTGTTTTTATGTTTTGTGATAGTTGTTCATGAGTCCCTTGTTTGTCCTGAGCAGTTAAACAGCCCGCTGTTCTTCAGAAAAATCCTCCAGGTCCTGCACATTATTTGGTTTTCCAGCATCTTCTGCGTATTTGACCCCTTTCCAACAGCGGCTATTTCACACTTTGGGCAACTGAGGGACTCGTACACAACTATTACAAGAGGTGTAAACATTCACTGATGCTCAAGAAGGCAATGCGGTACATTAAGAACCAGGGAAGGGGCGTTGGGGTGTAAAATTTTGAGCAGAATGATCGGTGTAAATTGTAAATAATAATAATAATAATAATAATAATAATAATAATAATAATAATAATAATAATAGATTGAAATTGAGAGTCTTCAGCGCTTAAAAAGTGCATTATGGTGTCCAACAAGTTCCCTTATACTCCAATTTAAATCTTTTCCATTGGATGTGCAAAAATACAATTATGATGTCCCACAAGGGTCTGTTCTGGGTCCACTATTATTCACCGTTCAAATTGAGCCTCATAGACATGTAATTTGCAATCATATTGTTGGCTTTCATTTCTATACCAAAGACTATCAAAGACATAAAAGCATGGATGAATTGAAATGTCTATCTCAAATTCTGAGATGATAGATAGATAGATAGATAGATAGATAGATAGATAGATAGATAGATAGATAGATAGATAGATAGATAGATAGATAGATAGATCACTTTATTCATCCCAGAGGGAAATTAACATATTACAGCAGCATAGATGGTTAGAAAGAATACCAAAAGTAATTTATATTATAAATGAAATGAAACAAGAATAAATCTATAACAAAGAATACAGTCTAAGAGTGTGATGTGGTAGTGCAGTAGGGTCTAAACATTTGTATATACATTCACCGGCCACTTTAATAGGGACACCTGTACATGAGTCACTTTAATAGGAACACCTGTTCAATTTTTGTAGTTATCCAATCAGCCAATCATCCAGCAGCGGCGCAGTGTATAAAATCATGCAGATACAGGTCAATGCTTCAGTTATATTCACATCAAACAGAATGGGGGAAAATATGTCATCTCTGTGGCTTTGGTCGTGGCATGGTGGCATGGTTGTTGGTGCCAGCAGGGCTGGTTTGACAGGAGTGAAACCTTATGAAGTCTTCTGCTGTTGTAAACCATCCACCTCAAGGTTTGATGTTTTGTGCACGCTGAGATGCTTTTCCACTCACCACGGTTGTAAAGAGTGATTATTTGAGTTACTGTATCCTTCTTGGCAGCTCGAACCAATCTGGCCAATTTCCTCTGGCCTCTCTTAACAACAAGGCATTTCCACCCCAGAATTGTCGCTCACTCAAGGTTTTTTTTTTTTTTTTTTTCACACCATTCTGTGTAAACTCTAGAGACTGTGGTGTGTGAAAATTCCAGGAGATCAACAGTTTATGAAATACTCAAACCAGCCCATCTGGTACCAACATCCGTGCCACGATCAAAGTCACAGAGATCACACTTTTTATTTATTATGATGTTTGATGTGAACATTAACTGAAACTTTTGACATGTATCTGCATGATTTTTGCATTGTGCTGCTGCTGCCACATGATTGGCTGATTAGATAGCTGCATGAATGTAATTGTAAAGCGACCTTGAGTGTGTAGAAAGGCCCTATAAAAAATAATGGTATTATTATTATTATTATTATTATTATTATTATTATTATTATTATTATTATTATGAATGTGCAGGTATACATGTGTTCCTAATAAAGTGGATGTAAGTGTATAAGCAGCAGACTTAAGTGGAATTAAAGTGGCAGTGCAAGTGCAAACATTGTCAACAAACATTGTAAATACTGTACACAGCGATAAAATGAATAGTGATATACTATCGCACTATACTGTGTAGAGTGAATATGAGAAAAAGAAGAAAAAATGAATAGAAGTAAAGTGGCAGTGCATGTTGATATAATTAGTGAATAGTGGTCAAGGTCAACTATCATCCAATGAGCTTATCCATCCAAATATTGATGTTGGATGCTTCGATAAGGTTGCGGATTTCACCGTAGGGCATGACAGAGATACCGTGACCCCTACAATGCCAAGGATTTTGGTGTAAATCAAGATGCTATCTTATTAACAATTACAGTGTTGTAACATCTCTCAAAAACATAGCCAAATTAATATATATGCATCTGAGACATTACTTTGAACTACAATACGTCAGTGCATGCTTTTCATAATCTACACTGTTTCAGGAGATCAGCAAGATAGACACAGAGCTAAACCATGCAGCACTTTAAATGTCATTAGTAGGATTTTATAGTCAATGCAGATCTTAACAGGTCACCGGTGTAGCTTGAATAAAATTGGGATGACGTGCTCTGACTTTCTTTTCCTGCTGAATTCTGAACAAGGTGAGGCTTTATTAAGGACACTATAGGGACACCAGCAACACATTACAATAGTCCAATTTAGAGGTTATGAAAGCATGCAGTAGTTTTTAGCATCATGTAGGGTTAGTGTATTTCATATATTGGTTGATTCATCAGATTTTAATAAGCAGATTTAGAGATTAATTACACGAAGATAAAATTAAAACCAGCATATACTGTAAGGTTACACTAAGGCCCTTAACTGTCGTTTTCAGAGAAGCTGTCAAGCTCCTAGGAGAAATCAACAATCTTATTGCAGGCAGATGTAATACCCAACATACTAACATTAGTACTTCTGATTTGTCTTTGAAAGTTTCTCTTTATAAAATATTTTAGGTCTGTTAGGTCTGCAGGACAACATGCTGTATTTTTAGGCTCCCCACTTACAGTGGGGGAAAAAAGTATTTGATCCCCTGCTGATTTTGTACGTTTGCCAACTGACAAAGAAATGATCAGTCTATAATTTTAATGGTAGGTTTATTTTAACAGTGAGAGACAGAATAACATAAAACACAGGTAATGAGCTGAGATTAGGAGCACTCTCTTAAAGGGAGTGCTCCTAGTCTCAGCTTGTTACCTGTATAAAAGACACCTGTCCACAGAAGCAATCAATCAATCAGATTCCAAACTCTCCACCATGGCCAAGACCAAAGAGCTGTCCAAGGATGTCAGGGACAAGATTGTAGACCTACACAAGGCTGGAATGTGTAGGTCTACCTTGAAAAGTACCTTGGTGAGAAGGTGACAACAGTTGGTGCGATTATTCGCAAATGGAAGAAACACAAAATAGCTGTCAGTCTCCCTCGGTCTGGAGCTCCATGCAAGATCTCACCTCATGGAGTTTCAATGATCATTAGAACGGTGAGGAATCAGCCCAGAATATCAACAGAATATCTGTTGATCCTACACAGGAGGATCTTGTTAATGATCTCAAGGCAGCTGGGACCATAGTCACCAAGAAAACAATTGGTAACACACTACGCCATGAAGGACTGAAATCCTGCAGCGCCCGCAAGGTCAACCTGCTCAAGAAAGCACATGTACAGGCCCATCTGAAGTTTGCCTGAATGATTCAGAGGAGAACTGGGTGAAAGTGTTGTGGTCAGATGAGACCAAAATCGAGCTCTTTGGCATCAACTCAACTCACTGTGTTTGGAGGAGGAGGAATGCTGCGTATGACCCCAAGAACACCATCCCCATCGTCAAACATGGAGGTGGGAACATTATGCTTTGGGTGTGTTTTTCTGCTAAGGGGACAGGACAACTGCACCTCATCAAAGGGACGATGGACAGGGCCATGTACCGTCAAATCTTGGGTGAGAACCTCCTTCCCTCAGCCAGGGCATTGAAAATGGGTCGTGGATGGGTATTCCAGCATGACAATGACCCAAAACACACAGCCAAGGCAACAAAGGAGTGGCTCAAGAAGAAGTACATTAAGGTCCTGGAGTGGCCTAGCCAGTCTCCAGACCTTAATCCCATAGAAAATCTGTGGAGGGAGCTGAATGTTCGAGTTGCCAAACGTCAGCCTAGAGACCTTAATGACTTGGAGAGGATCTGCAAAGAGGAGTGGGACAAAATCCCTCCTGAGATGTGTGAAAACCTGGTGGCCAACTACAAGAAACATCTGACCTCTGTGATTGCCAACAAGGGTTTTGCCACCAAGTACTAAGTCGAAGGGGTCAAATACTTATTTCCCTCATTAAAATGCAAATCAATTTATAACTTTTTTGAAATGTGTTTTTCTTGATTTTTTTGTTGTTATTCTGTCTCTCACTGTTAAAATACACCTACCATTAAAATCATAGACTGATCATTTCTTTGTCAGTGGACAAACGTACAAAATCAGCAGGGGATCAAATAATTTTTCCCCCACTGTATATCTGGGTGGCATACACTTATTTAAACACAATAATCATGTGGTGTAAGCCATGTATTTATTTATTTATTTTTTATTAAAGTGAGAAAATTAAGGTTATCGACTCTGAGGAAATCAAGGACAAACACTGTCTATTTCATGTTTAGTAAAACTCAGCTGTAAGTTAACTACACTATCGCAGATTCTAACATAGGTATTTGTAAGAGATACTGGGTTACACTACGATACAGTTTCTGGTTGGAAGACAATACAGTGTATATTACTCTAGTTTGAATAGGACAATATGAGTAGTCACACATAAAAGAGATATCAGTAGGAATATGTGACTAAGTGAAATCATGACTATTACATTATTTACTATTATACAATTGACTATTATTATACTATATTATAACAATTATCTGCACATTTACTATCCTGAAGGTCACTCCTAAGATTATCAATTGCAGGAGCCATAGATTGTCTAAAGCTGTTTCTACCTGTCTTAACAATAAAAAAAAAAAAAGAAGCCTTCAATTTATGCATCATATTACACGGGAATTCTCTGCTGGCCAATCTCAGATTTATGGTTAACTTGGAACTGTATGTTTCTTCATTAATGGGCCTTATCTTAACTACATTGTTACAGCATTTCAGTCTTTTATATCTAAAGCACTTTCACTTCATTTTCACCTGGAAAGTGCTAAGCAAGACTATTATATATATAAAAAAAAAATATATATATATATACATATTATTATCATGTAGTGCTCATACTCATGGCCACCTGGAATAAAAAGAAATGGAAATATCTGTTTTCGGTTGGTCATGGACAGTTTGTGGAACGGTATTCCAAAGTCCAGAGGCACTGAATAATCTGACACCATAGAAAACCAGTGGACCAGGACAAGTTGGTTACTGTTAGGTCTTTTTCACCAACATAGTGCTGGTGATGGTTCCAGAGCTAGTGTCTATGGTGCATTTCCAACATTTGATATTACACTGCATTCTCAATGCCAAAAGAACAACTTCTTCATGATTAAGAATGAATTAAGAAACTTGCACGACTGCATAAGGTTTGCTGCTACCCTGAACTTGCAACTAGCTCCAGCACCAGCCCTGGCACCTAGTCAGTGGAAAACAGGCTGGATGACTTGATTGTGTGAGCTGGGGTGTAGTGGATGAATAGGGTATGTGACCTGGGGTGTACTTGATGACTCAGTTGTGTGAGCTGGGGTGTAGTGGATGAATAGAGTATGTAAGCTTGGGTGTACTGGATGACTCAGTTGTGTGAGATGGGGTATACTGAATGAATTGAGTGTGTGAGCTGGGGTGTACTGAATGACTCGACTGTGAGAACTGGGGTGTACTGAATGATTCAGTTGTGTGAGATGGGGTGTACCTAATGACTCAACTGTGTGAGATGGGGTGTACTGGATGACCCAAGTATATGAGCTGGGGTGTACTGGATGACTTGATTATATGAGCTGGGGTGTTCTGGATGCAAAGCTCTGGGAAATATGAAAATAAGCATATAAAATAACCAGATCTCAGATTCAGGTCTGTGTCCAGCAGGTTGTTTGACCCTGACTTCATGCAGTAGATCCTGTCAGCACTGTGTACCTTCAGTCTTACTATGCCTTAATCAATATTGCATGCTGCACTATATTATTAATGCGCATTGATAAACATTGATAATGATGAGAAAATGAGCAGCCAACATAATTTTCAGAAGGAGCCATCTCACACCAACTTGTGTAAAAGAGATTTTACAGTTTGCAGTTTATATGTAGAAATACATTTCAATTCCATATATCTATAGTTATGCCATAAACAACCATCACAGCCATGTGATCACATTGCATGAGTAAATGGCTTTCTGTAAATGCTAAATGTTACAGTAACTCTATTATAACATGGAGAGATTAGATGTCAAGATGGAACTGGGGCCAGACTTGAAACAGAACATAACTGAAACTTAAATTTTGGTCCCGGTTTCCACTTAGCATCCAAAATCTCATAAAAGGCAGAAATTAATGCATAGTTAAGCTTATCTGAAGACTGTTTCAAGGACACATGCAAGAGTATTAAGATGAGCTACAGCATACCATATATAAAGACAATGGGTCACTTTGAATAGAAAAAGTTCTCTCACTTGATTTCGCTCTCTCGAATCCGGCTCTCGTCCAGGTCCTCGATGAACTTCTCGCCCTTCATCCAGTAGATGAGCGGGCTCACATCGCCACTGTAGCCAAAGAACGCTCGACATGTCAGGTTCACCAGGCTCCCTGCAGAGATGAAAAACAGAGTGTCAGAGTTGTCACAGAACTGGTCAGCTGGACATCGATCGCATACATGGAAGGACCTTGAATAGGTGTTGGTGACCATGCAAATGAAACCATGTGCATCCTCCTTTTATTGGTATTATACTTATACTAGTCTAATATTTATCAGATGCATAGATATAAAAGCTGTGTTAGTTGATGTGTGATGCATCTGCTGCTACTCATGTAATATTGGAAACAAATCAGTGTATTCTTCTGCATGAGTACTTCACATAGAGTTCAGTGAGATAAGTGGTCCATTATACTCTACTATAGTATTTATATATAATCACAAACTGTGTTTTGAATATTTATGGCAGATGTCTATTTCCCATACAAACAGCAAGTGACAGCCCCGATTGATGTGTAATATCCTGATGGTTTAGATGCAGAGATGATGATAATGCTACAAAGCTGCTGTTCGTGATGAGACCAGTTTCCTCCCCAGTCATCTTCGCAATACTGTCCTCAATCACTCAATAAATTGCCTGGAGACATCACTTGTACTTAACCAACTCTCAAGTGGGTTTGTTTCCTAGATCACATCTATCTAAAAACATATCTAATAAATTTGTCAGGAACATTTTCAGAATCATGGTCAATTCATTTTTCATATTTAATAAACCACACAATGATGGCACAGCAAAATTATTCACACAGCAAATGAGGATTTATTTGAAAATGCTAAATTAAACCAAACCAATACTGCACATGCTGAGTGTTTTTCAGGCCACTGCTGGCTCATCTATCACAGAGAGGTTTTTGAGATAAAGATGACGGTGATTCAAATAAAACTTCAAAAAAAAAAAAAACACACGAGGGCTCATCATGAAGCCAAATCATCTCTGTTTATTTTAAGGTAAATGAGGTTATGCTCACATGAAGAGAAGCTTATTATGCTGCCTATAGTGTGTATGTGGTTAAATATACAAGCACTGCAGCATTACTGCACAACTGGTGTTTATACTACAGAAATTATAGAAGACCAGACACAGACATACTAGGCAAAAATAATGACTTCCCTTTCATTCCTTGTGTCAGTGTTACAGCCTTTAATAGGCAGTGCTTGGTTACTCTTTTCACTCGCATTATTCTCGGAAAAGTTTTCGCAGAAGGACACGAGAAGGCGGTGTCTTAGAGATTATTTATTGCTTAAGTACTAAGATGAGTTCAAAATACAACCAACAGATTTTTCTTTGGATTTGGTTTCATCAATGTCAGAACAACAATGCAAAAATGTTGTGCTTTGAAATGGGTTTGTGATCCAAAACTTTTGATACAGTAAACTATGATATACTGATATACAAATTCTCCATAGTCTTGGTCTTAACTTTCATTGAAATGATTACAGTGCCCTCCACTAATATTGGCACCCTTGGTAAATATGAGCAAAGAAGGCTGTGAAAAATTGTCTTTATTGTTTAACCTTTTGACCTTTTGTCTGCTCTCATGGATATCAAACAATTGCAAACACAGCACAGGTTTATCCAAAAAAAACTTTGTTAAATATAGGTGTGCAACAATTATTCGCACCCTTTTAGTCAATACTTTGTGCTACCTCCCTTTGCCAAGATAACAGCTCTGAGTCTTCTCCTATAATGCCTGATGAGGTTGGAGAATCCATACTGATTCTCTCCAGATCTTTCAAATTTCGAGGTCCATGCTGGTGGACTCTCCTCTTCAGTTCACCCCACAGATTTTCTATGGGTTTCAAGTCAGGGGACTGGGATGGCCATGGCAGGACCTTGATTTTGCTGTCAGTGAACCATTTTTGTGTGGATTTTGATGTATGTTTTGGATCATTGTCCTGCTGGATGATCCAACCAGGGCCCATTTTAAGCTTTCTGGCAGAGGCAGTCAGGTTTTCATTTAATATCTGTTGATATTTGCTACAGTCCATGATGCCATGTATCCTAACAAAATGTCCAGTTTCTCTGGCAAAAAAACAGCCCCAAAACATTAAAGAGCCACCACCATATTTAACCGTGGGCATGAGGTACTTTTCCATATGGATACCTCTCTGTGTGCGCCAAAAAGTGTTTATTGCCAAAAAGCTCTATTTTGGTTTCATCTGACCATAGAACCCGATCCCATTTGAAGTTCCAGTAGTGTCTGGCAAACTGAAGATGCTTGAGATTGTTTTTGGATAAGAGCTTTTTTCTTGAAACCCTTCCAAACAACTTGTGGTGATGTAGGTGACTTCAGATTGTAGTTTTGGAGACTTTCTGACCCCAAGATGCAACTAACTTCTGCAATTCTCCAGCTGTGATCCTTGGAGACTTTTTGGCCACTCGAACCATCCTCTTCACAGTGCATTGAGACAATATAGACACACGTCCAATTCCAGGTTGATTCATAACATTTCCAGTTGACTGGAACTTCTTAATTATTGCCCTGATGGTGGAAATGGGCATTTTCAATGCTTGTGCTATTTTCTTATAGCCACTTCCCATTTTGTGAAGCTCAACAACCTTTTGCCGCACATCACAGCTATATTCCTTGGTCTTACCCATTGTTATGAATGACTAAGGGAATTTGGCCTATGTGTTACCTCATATTTATACCCCTGTGAAACAGGAATTCATAGTTGAACAATTTCCTGTTCCTAGTCACCCAGGTGTACTAAAGAAATGTAAAATCAATGGAAATATACTTCAAATATATTTTTCTAGTATGAATTCATAGGGGTGTCAATAATTGTTGCACACCTATATTTAACAAAGATATTTTTCTGGTATAAACCTGTGTTTTGTTTGCAATTGTTTGATATCCATGAGAGCAGAGTATTTTTGTGAATTTTTTGAACAAAAAGATCAAAAGGTTACACAATAAAGACAAATTTTCACAGCCTTCTTTGCTCATATTTACCAAGGGTGCCAATATTAGTGGAGGGCACTGTATGATATTCAGTTATATGTCAGTGCAAGCAGAATGAGTTCTTTCTTAAATTAAACACAGACTCAAAAGAAATGCTGCTATTCTATTACTTCTATTCCTTTTTATTTTTTTATTTTTAATGATTTGACTATTTTACATACTTGTATTACATAGAGTGATCTTGTGTGTTAGAAATAAATTGAACACATACCTACAGCCATCCATTAAATAAATGCCAAATCCAATAAAAGACTTACTGTTCATCAACAGCCAAAGGAAAATATATATATTTAAAAAAAAAAAAAAAAAAAAAAAAAACGATCAGCAAAAATGTTGTGCATCCAAAATATGTTAACAGATATTTTGCATTTAAATTAAGAATGATGTTATTATAAAATTTAGCAAAAAGTATACTGTTTTCATATATCAAACATAAATCCAGTTAGTGGTAGTAGACTTCCGAACTCTATAATAACTACCCCAAGGAGTATGTGGCTAATGCATAAGGGGTCATCGAGTCAATTACATTAGAATTCAATCAATTCCATTCACTGAAAGCACCACATTTAATTATCGGGAAGTTTAATCACTTTAATTAATTTCCTTTGCAAGTCTCAGAATAACTCCCAGTATGTGAACTGCCACAAAATCAAACACTGAATTTGTGACAAGGATCGCTTCTTACTGCTTAAAGAGCTTCCCAAACAACTCAGTAATGATCAGGATAGCATCTTTCTTTTGCCATGACATAATACATAAGACTATTATGCTTTTAATGTATTATTATAAGTGCCACGAATTGGGTCTCCATGGTGAGTTGTGTGGGATGGGGAGAACAAAGGAGGGTCTCCAGTCCCAACTGCTTTTGGTCGAGGACTCTCAGATAAGCCAACAGGTTCCTGAGATGCCTGTTGGGGTTGGGGTGGAAGGATCTGCTGCTGAGGTTTAAAGAATGGGTCAACCAGCTGAGCCTTGCGAGGCATTCCTGGCTGCATATCATGGGAACCAAGACTGGTCGGCCGTCCCTGAGGAGCACCCTGTGGGCCAGGTAAAGGGTAACCTGAGGAGGCCTGCAGAGGGCTAAAGGAAGGCTGTGAATAAGGAGTCGACGGTTGAGATATATATATATATACAGGTGCATCTCAATAAATTAGAATGTCGTGGAAAAGTTAATTTATTTCAGTAATTCAACTCAAATTGTGAAACTCGTGTATTAAATAAATTCAATGCACACAGACTGAAGTAGTTTAAGTCTTTGGTTCTTTTAATTGTGATGATTTTGGCTCACATTTAACAAAAACCCACCAATTCACTATCTCAACAAATTAGAATACTTCATAAGACCAATAAAAAAACATTTTTATTGAATTGTTGGCCTTCTGGAAAGTATGTTCATTTACTGTACATGTATTCAATACTTGGTAGGGGCTTATTTTGCTTTAATTACTGCCTCAATTCAGCGTGGCATGGAGGTGATCAGTTTGTGGCACGGTGGTATGGAAGCCCAGGTTTCTTTGACAGTGGCCTTCAGCTCATCTGCATTTTTTGGTCTCTTGTTTCTCATTTTCCTCTTGACAATACCCCATAGATTCTCTATGGGGTTCAGGTGTGGTGAGTTTGCTGGCCAGTCAAGCACACCAACACCATGGTCATTTAACCAACTTTTGGTGCTTTTGGCAGTGTGGGCAGGTGCCAAATCCTGCTGGAAAATGAAATCAGCATCTTCAAAAAGCTGGTCAGCAGAAGGAAGCATGAAGTGCTCCAAAATTTCTTGGTAAACGGGTGCAGTGACTTTGGTTTTCAAAAAACACAATGGACCAACACCAGCAGATGACATTGTACCCCAAATCATCACAGACTGTGGAAACTTAACACTGGACTTCAAACAACTTGGGCTATGAGCTTCTCCACCCTTCCTCCAGACTCTAGGACCTTGGTTTCCAAATGAAATACAAAACTTGCTCTCATCTGAAAAGAGGACTTTGGACCACTGGGCAACAGTCCAGTTCTTCTTCTCCTTAGCCCAGGTAAGACGCCTCCGACGTTGTCTGTGGTTCAGGAGTGGCTTAACAAGAGGAATACGACAACTGTAGCCAAATTCCTTGACACGTCTGTGTGTGGTGGCTCTTGATGCCTTGACCCCAGCCTCAGTCCATTCCTTGTGAAGTTCACTCAAATTCTTGAATCGATTTTGCCTGACAATCCTCATAAGGCTGCGGTTCTCTCGGTTGGTTGTGCATCTTTTTCTTCCACACTTTTTCCTTCCACTCAACTTTCTGTTAACATGCTTGGATACAGCACTCTGTGAACAGCCAGCTTCTTTGGCAATGAATGTTTGTGGCTTACCTAGTGAACCAAACTGAGAGACCATTTTGAAGGCTCAGGAAACCTTTGCAAGTGTTTTGAGTTGATTAGCTGATTAGCATGTCACCATATTCTAATTTGTTGAGATAGTGAATTGGTGGGTTTTTGTTAAATGTGAGCCAAAATCATCACAATTAAAAGAACCAAAGACTTAAACTACTTCAGTCTGTGTGCATTGAATTTATTTAATACACGAGTTTCTCAATTTGAGTTGAATTACTGAAATAAATTCACTTTTCCACGACATTCTAATTTATTGAGATGCACCTGTATATATATATAAAATTGCCGTGAGTCCACTTTAACATTTATTTTTGCTTCATAATGATGACAAAATTGTATTAATACATACCATGCTTTTGTACTGCATCAGTAAAGAATACATGCATGTTTATCTTCTCTCAGCCTCCAACATCTCTTATGTGTGATGAATTTTGACATTTGGAGTCAGTCATTATATCAAAGGCGAATTAACACTGGGCGCATTTTTGAAGCTTTTTCAGACACGCACCACGTGCTGAAGATACACGTGTCTGTTAAAGTCCATAAATATGCATTGAAACACCTCACTCCCACTTTCAATACAATATAATTAAAAATAAAAAAAATAATATATATTGACATCATGATTGTGCAGCCTGTGCTGTAGCTGGAAATTATTACTTATGGGTAATTATGTGGCTGTTCACTGTTCCAATGTCTTGTTTCACGTTTTTAAGATAACTGTATTGTAAATACAGCAGCTCCAATGCCATCTGTCCCCATTACTCATGTCTCACGGACACTGTTGCGCATTATAGTGTTGGTGTTCTTTATAAAACGGAACATGCTGTCGTGCTCCGACAATGGTGACACAGATGCAAATTGGATGGATGTGTCGATTGTGAATTCTACATAATACAATAATGAAATGATGAAAATGCTAGGTATTATTTATATAATTCTGCCGTGAATACTAAGTGAATACACGTAAAATCCTTTGTCAGCGTTTACATTAATACCTATGAAAAAGCTGTTATCTCTCCTGGACCAACATTAAAATACATCCTAATATGCTGTGTAATTCCAGACTGTTGAAGGTGACATTGAAGGAAGAAGCTGGCTCTTTATCAGCCGACAGCTTTTGACAAAGTAAAGGCCAATGAAAATGGTGAGACGTGGAATTAGGGCGGCAAAATGAAATTCTAAAACTTTTGTGGAAGAGAAGCTTACAGTCAGCAGCTTTATATCTGCCTGGAGAGGCATAAAGGCTATGGAAGGATTGCAAAGGAAGACCAACTGTGAAATTACCTCTAGAGGCTCTTTTACACACAAAACTGATATGGTGAATGGCTTGAAATATTTTTATTTGATATCTGATGTGCATCAATTTGGAGAAGGGAGGAGCTGCTTCAGTTTCTTGGTTGCTGGATTTCAATAGCTATAACAGCAGCTCTGACAGCGGCTCCTACTGCAAGGTTTATATGAATGCACTTATTCTAATACGTTTCTATGTTAACAAAACACACAGGGACTTGTATTGTAGATGCTCCACATAAATGGATTAAAACGCGTGTAGCTGGTGATATGGTAAAGTGAGGCATGATGAGACATTTATTTAGCATTTGTGGAAGGAATCTCCAGTGGAACAGTCAGTGGACTCGATGGACCAGTCGGCTGTTTTTTTGCCACAGGAAAGTCTTTAGGGAAAGACAGAGGGCTTTGCGGTTTCTTGGTAACATGAACTTTTTTGTTTTTGTTTTTTGTCATAACTTCAAAAGAGAAGAAAACAAATGCTGGTGAGGGAACGGCTGTTTATAGCTGCTATGCAAGTGATAACAGGGACTAACTTGTGTCATGGACGTTCCACAACATTAAATGTAACTATATGTAAATGGATAAAAGTATAATGTGTCATTCTTTAATGAATCAAAATTGTCAGGCCGCTGTGTAGGAGGAATAAAAGCTGTTGCGATGTGTTGTTATTGGATACTGTGTATATATATATATTACACACATACATACATATATACATACACATACACACATGGTTGGTTGCATTGCTGCTTCACAACTCCAGGTTCGATCCTGAGTTCAGGTTACAGTCAGTTCTCCCGTGTCCATGTGGGCTTCCTCCTGGTTCTCTGGCTTCCTCTCACTGTCCAAAAATGTACAGGTAGGTGGACTGGCTCTGCGAAATTGCCTCTAGGTGTGAATGAGTGTGAAAATGTGTGTGCATGGTGCCCTGTGACAGACTGGTGTCTCATTCAGGGTGAATTCTCCTGCCTTTTGTGTTGTGTTACCGGGATTGGCTCCAAATCCACGGTGACCCTGACCAGGTGGGAGAAAAAAAAAAGGAAAAAAAAAAAAAAAACGCTCCCTGAAAATGAATGGATGAATGAATAAAATATTGATTTTAGGGAAAATAATAGATATTGCCCCTAGAGTGTTGAGGTTATAGATTCTTGTAAAAACATGAGTGTGGTTATTGATGACTAGAAGGACAACACCAGTGCGATTTTGGCTAAAGCTCAACTGAGGCTCTATATGCAGAGAAATCCGGGTGCTTACTTAGCTTCGTAAATCATTTAATCTCTTTAATATGGATGGCATTTTCTGGATTTTCTCTTTTAATGTTATGAGCAAAGAATCGTTAATACTTAATGATCTCTCTCGTGGGCTATACTCTGAATTTTAACTAACCTTCGCTCCACCGTACAGGATGTCATTCTTATTCCAGAGGATATTTTAAAGGAAAATGCATTGCTGTCAGATGATCAGATCAAAAAAATAAATAAATAAAAAAAATAAAAAATCTACGCTTAGTAAGGATTTTTAGCTATTTGTAGTATTATACTGCATTTATTCGTTGGTAGAATTTGTATTTATGAATAATGTAGTCCATTTGTGATGCCACAACAAACCATGTAAAGGAGCAATAAAGTGTATTAAATTGACCTGTTCTTATTACGTGCTTGTACTGTGGGAGCTGATGCGAGTACAATGGGTCTTCTGTCGATACTCTGTTTAGAGCTGTGAGCTGACAAAAACACATTCAATGCAGAGAGAGAGAGAGAGAGAGAGAGAGAGAGAGAAGAGGAGCAGACAAGAGTGATGTTGAATTGAATGAGAGAGTTCTAATCTGACATGCCCAGAGGAACAACCATTTTTGCCGGCGCCGCTCCTCTCTTTTCCTTGTTCATCACATTTTACATATCTCTAGCGGGAATTCTGATCAAGCATGCCTCCCCTCCGTCTTTTTTGCCTTCTTTTCACTTGGGACAGCTGTCTGACAGTGGATGCTTTATATGATATGTGGCAGTTGAGAAATGTGTTTGGTATAAACAACACACACACACACACACACACTCCTGTTTGACGGAAGTAAGCACAAGAGACTTGCCTTAATAAATAAATAAATAAATAAATAAATAAATAAATAAATAAAAGACAGCATGTCCATGCACACACACACACACACACATGCAAACACTCACGCCACAGACAGCCCTGAACTTTACACACGTCTTCATAATTATTTAGCTGAGTACACTTTGTCAACAAGCCTTATTTACTTCAACTCCCTTCTGAGAGGATGTATAGAGAGTGGTGCTGATGCCAAGTAATTCTACCTCTATCAAAACAATTAGTGCACATTAGTCACTTGTGTTGTGTGTATCTCTCAGTGGGAATCCTTTTGTGTTCACGCAGTCTTGCTACCAAAAACATTTCAGTTCTCTATTGCAAAGCCTATTGGGTGTCTGGTTGTAGTTCTACTCTCATTCACCAGAGGGCATTGAACTACCATGAAGCCAAAAACGCCATCTTTACACATTTAGATGCGAGAGAGACAGAGAGAGAGAGAGAGACTGCAGACATATCCAAAAGGAAGGATCCTTTTTTTTTCTTAATCACTAAGCCATTATTGAGTTACACACTGAATTGCCAATGCCTCTAATTGCTGTGGCTGACCACGGAAATGTAGCCCATGGTTTATTCATGGCTACGCACTGGTTAAAGATTAACCCTAATAAAAAAATGAATCTAAGAAAGCAAAGGGGAAAAAAAAAAAAGACCACAACTCCTTCCAGGTAGCGCTTACTTATTATTAGCCATGTCTCACTTTCCTTTCTCTCTCAGTTCTCTGAGGACTCCCACACTGCACACGGTCTCACATTTTTCACTGCACTAACACTCTCGAGTTGCCTGATAATGAGCTGATGTGTTACGTCAGTCGCGGAGAAGAATTCAGAACCGGGAAAAGTCAACGGCGTCAACAGATTTCGGCGCTGATGACACACTTGCAGAGTGCAGAGTTTGAGTCCGGGCGGGCTCCTCGTGCCTCCGCGCCTGAGACGAGTGGCAAGAACACATCCGGAAGCTTTTGATTCATTTAAATCCAGACCCCTCGGCCCGTGTGGCTGTGACTTAATGCGATTGTCTGCTCCCTTTCTCTGCATCCTCTTATCTTCCCTGCCTTTCTTAAGCTTCTCCTCCACAGTCAGAGAGAAGGAAGAAGAGAGGGAAAAACTGCAGCAACCCCCCCCCCCCCCCAGCGAACAGGAGCAGAGGGCCAATGGACAGAAAAGAAGGGCAGATGCGAAAATCATGAGAAACATAGTGAACACACACACACACACACACACACACACCTTTATTTCAGCATCAAATTAAGAAGAGAGGATGTATATTATTGGTGAAGAAGTGCAGGATTAGTTCAGTCCCTGATGGCTTTTATCTCAGAGAGAGAGAGAGAGAGAGAGAGAGAGAGAGAGAGAGAGAGAGAGGGGCTCGGTGTACCATCCCAGCAAATCAATAGGTCCCCTCACAAGTGCTCATTTTATATTTATGCAATTATGTAATATCTTTCAGAAGCAGCATTATGAAACATTTATAAGCTTCGCATTTCACAAATTAACCACATCCCCATGATGGTGTATGTGAGAGGAAAAAAACAAAAACAAAAAAAACACGGCAGTGTTGTGTTAATTGCACACCTGGGTTCAGTGGAGATGGGAGATTAGACTGGAACGCTGTCAGACACGTGAGCCAGTACAGTGACCGTACAGAAGCGAGAGGAAATTTTTCATCCTTCTTTCTCCTTTAATCCACTAACTGTATTAGTGACCGGAAAATTGCCTGGAGCACTTCTGAACCATATTCAAAACAAAAGCACTACTTTCCTAATGAGGTGAAGCTTCATCCCAATTACACCATAATGACAGTAACAACAACAACAACAACAACAACAACAAAAACCCTCCTTTCCTGTTGATTTTACACATTTCAGTAGTGTGTACATGCTGGTGAATATGTGTGTGTGTGTGTGAGAGAGAGAGAGAGAGATCCGGCTTTTCTATGGTTAATCACGTCTCCATGGCATTTTAATTTTGCTTTCCTATTTTCTAAGTGCACTCAGCCAATTTGTGCAGTCCATTCAGGATGGCACATTTGCTGCTATTCACGCACGACCAGGCGACAAAAACGGTTGGCTTCGGCGCCATTCTGCTTATTGCCATGCAACAGAGAGCTTTTGTGCTTTCACATGCCACAACTAAACTACTCTGTCTTCACAGGTTGTGTGTGTGTGTGTGTGTGTGTGTGTGGGTGTCATGTTTACCCAAAGCTCACTCATCACACCGTATGTTGGACGCTTCGGGGGCGTCCGGAGCTGTGGGGACTCGGTACAGGGGGTCAAAAGCACAGCAATCTAACACGCACATGAATGGACCGATGTGTCTGTGTGCCGGACTGGTGTCAATGCCGCCCTGCCAAGCAGCTAAGAATGCAGAACCCCCTTTTGCTAAAATAAGGCACTTGACTACCAGTGAGGGTTGACATTTGAAAAGATCAACATGCTCCTTTCTCCACTCGTGCTTCAATAAAGAAAGGTACTCGAGTCCACCCTGTAGTGCACAGCTCTTGTGTACTTTCTCCTGCCAAAGACATTCAAATAAAACCTAGATATTTCACAGGAATCTAAGGCACTTCATTTGAGTGAGCTTGTTTACGCTGTTGGTAATTGAAACATACTGACAGCTCGGCACAGGAAGCTTCTTTTTGATCAAAATACACTTAACTAGGCTGAAGGGTTCACCAGTGCAGGTGGACTAATGACATTGGTGCTCCAGTGTGCTGCCCAGTTGCATGTTTTGGATGCCTGGAAAAATTTTTGCCTGGAATTATTGTAATAAAGGGTATCCCAGAAGTCTCCATACATAGGGGAAATTAACACTTTTAACAAAATGTTTTGCAAAATGTTTCATACTTAGTTTATATTATAGTATATATATATATATATATATATATATATATATATATATATATATATATATTTCAGAAGAACTAAAACAAGACGTATTGAAATCATTCTCATGGCTGGATTGGGAAGTTCAAGTTCAAGTTCAGTTTAGTGCGATTATAAATAAATAAATCCCTTCTATAAATGTGCCAGTACTACATGGTCAACCAGCAGTTGCGAAACCATGAAAATTCATTACAGTTTTTATATGAAGTCTGTTTTGTTGAACTTCACCACTGTTCACTGATGCAGACTTAAGTGCCAAACTGTTTGTGGCAATTGCAGTCCTAGCCATCATAGCATAACTGTTCAAGCTGTCTCAAGGTTGTGATGGACTTTAACTGGAAAGCGCACACACCACACTGTTGCCAAACTTATTAACAAATTTAAAAAAAATACTGGAAGGGTTGCAGACCAACCAAGAAGTGGACGTCCACGGACATCCACTGACGAAGGCACAACCGACGCGGTGCTGGCAAACATATTCCTCTATGTATGGAGACACCCTGTATAATAAATAATGTACTGCCAGCTAGTTAGCTAGTTAAGTGCATTAATGTAGACGAAAGGGGGGGAAAAAACGTGTACATGATCTCCCTAGGAGAGGGCGAATTTGTAATCCTCTTCTAGCAAATTTTGAGATATGGAGAGTTATATGATGGCTTTGAGCTGGGATTTATTTTGCACAGTTTCCTCAGTGCTTCCACATACATGCTTTATTTCTGATCCTGAAATGATCATCTGGCATCCGTGCAGGCTAATTAGTCTGGCTAGTTAAAAAAACCACCATTAACCACATCGCAGCCCCGGATGATGTGTAGTGCGACAGGTGGTGGGATTTGGATTTTCTTTTTCTTTTCTAAAAGTTGTCTGGTTGTTGAATGCACTTGTCCTCTGGACAACAACGAATAATAAACTAACAACCCAGATGTGAAATCCGATTGTCCCAGCCAGGCACCTGGCACTGCTTCTGCAATGGGTGGATTTGATGTGTGTGTATGGCTTGAGAATTCAAGTGATGAGTTTTGCTTATAAGCCAATATTGCAACATTATTTCCCAACATCTTCCATCTCGCCATCCTGTGAACAATGCAGAAAAATAGCTCAGCTCTTCTCTGCATGTTGTGCCGCTGCAGATAATCAGTAAGGAAATGAGCTAAAATAATGGGGTTTCTGTAATCCCCGGGTTTCTGTAATCTCTCTCTCTCTCTCTCTCTCTCTCTCTTTTTAATAAGAGCTTCTGCTCTGGCTGCTGTTAAGTCACCGAAGCTGGCAGAGAGGACACCGAGGACTGAGCATGCTGCTTGCTGCTCCTGCTGAGCGAGCTGTAAGTGCAGAGCTAAAGTGGCAAAAAGAGAGCACTTTCTCTAAACATCCTTACCGGTAATGTAACTTCAAGTTCATCCTAAGTGTCAGAATGGGAGCTGAAATGATTCTTTTCTATTCTCCTATGATATTTTCAATCTTCACGAGACTGCTTGTAGAAAAAAAGAAAGAAAGAAAAAAAAAAAGCACCCTGTTTGGTTAGGTTTACAGTCCTTTGCTCTGAGCCCTTGCTCTGTACCATGGCCCAGTGGAGCAAGAACCTGCAATCCTCCATCAGCATGAAGAACAGGGCTCGCTGCTAGGTCCTGCTAGTTCAACCGAATCACAACTCAGGGGCAAATGAATCCCCTCTCCCTCTCCTCTCTCTTTTCTTCACTTGTCTGACTTTGTAGAGATCACAGGGGTCCAGCCAAGAGACTAACACCAGCACAGGAAGAGCAGAGGTGCACAGAAAGAAAGCGGATGTGAAAAAAGGAGTGAAAATGCAACACTTCTGTCCAGAATTGTGAAGGAAAAGTGGGCCAGCAGGACCAGACAGACAGTGTATTGTGTCTATAACTGACTTTCCCTCATTTTCGTTCTCACACTGGATCTCTTTGTTGCTGCCTGACTCCATTTGCGTCGCTCCTTCTCTTCCTATCACTCTTCATTCTTTCCACTGCCTCTGTCTTCATTTCTCTCTTTCTCTCTACCCTCCCCTTCTCGCCTTATAGTATCCCATGAGGCCTTGATGTGCAAAAATGCTGTGTTGCATTGTGGGTGCATGCGCTGAAGGATGTGTTAAACGCGCTACAGCACCAGCACTCTGCATTTCCTCTGGGACTCGGAGAGAAGCGTTAACACTGCTGTCACATACGGGTGACATTAAGCATTCGCACAGGGAGAATCACACACCGTAAACAACCTTTGATGAGGAGCGACTCACCCAATAAGCTCGAATAAATGTCAACATTGGGGAAAAAGAATAGAAAATAAATGACTTGGTCACTTCGAGCACTGTAGAGGGTGTGTGAATTGTTTATAAAGGAAAACTATCCTGGAGACTGCGGGTTTAGCTGCTATTTGGGGCACGTTATGAAAAGAGTAATAAATCACCATGCCCATTCCTGCTCCTGGAAACCTTCCAGCCTGTAGAGTTTAGCTCCAGCTCTCATTTAGCATACCTTTTCCAGCTAATTATGGTAATTAAGAACAGCTGAATATTACAACATGTGCGCTAGATTAGGAACGGAGCTCAACGTTGCAACATCTTTGAGTGACACAACAGGCTATATGCCTATTATAGCCACGTTAATTACAGTGAGAATGTTTCTAATATAATACTGTACACCCATTGGACATAAAAATAACTATTGCCCACTTTTCCCTGAGTCTTAGTACCACCTGATTCTCTAAATCTCATTGGGCCTGATGAACTTAGCTGTTTACACCGACTTTTAGCTGCAATTAGGTCTCGTACTGTGTGTGGAGGAAAAAGGGGCAGTGAAACAGGACTGATAACATATTCCATTTATGTACAAGACTCCCAGCAATAACCAGCGGCCAGTTTTGCATGTCATGTTCTTTACCTCCTGAACCAGGTGTAAATTAGTGCCATGTATATATTCCTCAGAGCCATATAGACAGCATTGCATGCTTTGGCCTGCTTTTGAACTGCAGTCTCAGTTTCTTCTCATCCATTTTTCCATCTCATACAGTATATATTATTTATTTATGAGAAAATGCATAATAACATGAAATCTATTAACAACGTTAACACCTTGCTTAAAGAATAACTATGCTTTGATGCTGCTCGTTAAATACACTTGTCACCGAGATCTGGCAACCCTGGTTGTAGCACATATGGTACGAACGCTTCAATTTTCTCACCTCCAACAGAAGTTCAACACGCTGAACAGGGTCTGTTTGTTTTTTTCTTTCTTTTTTGACATTGCCAGTTTTCTAAACATTACAAAATGGAGTACAGTTTAATTACACACTTTGTCATGAAGTAGCCTCTGTAGGAATGTAATGGCATATCAGAGATGTTTACTTCTCTTTATTATGAACACATTTATCTCTTCCTTAATGAACTTGCATTTCCTCTTTAGTCATAAGCTTTTCGATGGCTCTGTGTTTGACCATTTACACCAGTTTATTTCTATTGTTATGGACCTGGTTTTGTGCACTGGAGAACTGTCGTGCTGGAACTGGTTTCAGCTTCGTAGTTCCAATGAATGAGAATCTTAATGTTAAAGCATACAAAGACATTCTAGACAGTTGTGTGCTTCCAACTTTATGACAACAGTTTGGGGAAGAACCACATATGGGTGTGATGGTCAGCTGTCCAGATACTTTTGACCATAGACTATACAGTACAGTGCTGTGAAAACACATCTGCCCCATTCTGATTTCGTCTGATTTTGTGTACATCTCCTACTAAATAGTTTTACATCTTCAAGTGAAATACAATATAAAACAAAGGCACCCTGAGTAAACACACAATACAGTTTTTATTTATTTATTTTTTTATTGAAGAAGTTATCCAACACCTATCACCAATATGAAAAGCTAACTGCTCCCTTAAACTTAAAATCTGGTTGTGCCACCTTTAGCAGCAATAACTGCAAACCAAACGCTTCCGACAACTGGAGATCAGTCTTTCACTTACTTCTAGGACTAGGACTTACTCCTATGCTTTGGATCATTTGTCTTGCTGCATAATCCAGTTGTGCTTGAGTTTCAACTTATGGACTGAAGACCGGAAATTCTCCTTTAGGATTTTCTGGTAGAGAGCAGAATTCATGTTTCCCTCAATTATTGCAATTTGCCCAGGCCCTGAAGCAGCAAAGCATCCCCACACCATCACACTTCCACCACCATGCTTGACCATAGGTATGAGGTTCTTTTTGTGGAATTCTGTGTTTGGTTTACGCCAGATATAATGGGACCCCTGTCTTCCAAACAGTTCCACTTTTGACTCATCAGTCCACAGAACATTCTCCCAAAAGCTTTGAGGATCATCAAGGTGTGTTTTGGCAAAATTCAGACGAGCCTTAATGTTCTTTTGGGTTAGCAGTGGTTTTCACCTCGCCACTCTTCCATGGCTGCCATTTTTGCTCAGTGACTTTATGATAGTGGAGTCATGAACAGTGACCTTTATTGATGCAAGAGAGGCCCGTAGGTCCTTATGTTGTCTTTGGCTTTTTTGTGACTTGCTGGATGAGTAGTTGCTGTGCTCTTGGAGGAATTTTGGAAGGTCGGCCACTTCTGGGAAGGTTCACTACTTTGCAGAGTTTTTTCTATTTGGAGATAATGGCGCTCACTGCGGTTCTTTGGAGTCTCAGATCCTTTGAAATAGCTTTGTAACCCAATCCCAGACTGATGTATTTCAATCACCTTCTTCCTCATCGTTTCTGGAATTTCTTTCAATTTTGGCATAGTGTGTTACTGGGTAAGACATTTTAACCAGCTTCATGCTGTTGAAAAAGTTCTATTTAATTGTTGATTTAATGGAACAGGGTTTGCAGTAATCAGGCCTGGTTGTGTCTAGTCCAGCTGAACTCCATTACGAATGCAGTTTCAGTGATTTGGGGAATTAGTAACTATGGGGGCAAATACATTTTCACACAGGCCCAGTTGGTATTGGATAACTGTAATGAACCCAAGGCTGGGTACGTAGGAACCAGACAGGAGACAGGCTTACTCCGACTTGAAGCTTTTTATATTCCGTATCACTGTATACACACACACACACACACACACACACGCACGCCCACGTGTAGCTCTGTGTCGGCGTCTCTCTCTCTCGAGGCGCGTGTCTCTCCTCCTTTTCTTCTCACTGCAAGACAGAACACTCGTTAGTCTCAATTTCCTACAGGTGTGTAAACCTTACCACTCGCTTTCTCCGGCTCCGCCCTCCATTCACAAACCGGTGCTCGACCACGCCCCCGCCTCCACAATAATGTTTTTGCTTCAATAAATAACATTATCATTTAAAAACTGTATTTTGTGTTTACTCAGGTTGCCTTTGTTTAACCTTTGATTTTGTTTTAATTACTGAAACAATTTAGTATGAGATGCACACAAAAACAGAAGAAATCAGGAAATCAGCACTCTATATACTCATTGTGCAAAAAATAGTTATGTGCTGTATCACTGTATCACCACACTGTGGAATCGAGAAATGATCACTACTCTAGAATGTTACATCATATTGCAAAAAAAGTGAAGCTGCTTTGTCAGTCCACTTGTTTTCTTGCTCTGGACAACCTCTGGCACCCTCGGAAGCCTGAACTACATGTACATTTAGTAATCTGAATCATCCTCCGTAAGCAGAATCTGAATACGGAGAACCTTTGCTGTGTAAATACTAAGAAATCTTTTTAACTTAAGTCACTGACAGTGATGAAAACCCACAGGGTGCAGTTAGTACACATCCCAGGCAAAGGTTATGTGACGAGCTACAGCCTTAGCCCATTTAATGTTAATGTCAAATGGGCTTCAAGCTCATTTTGGGGACACACCAATTCGCATTTTGCACCCATACAAGCACACATCTGGTCCTTTTTGTGCATCTGTGTGTGCATCAGCATGTTCAAGTGTTTGTATACGTGTGTTCATCTTAGTGCCTGACATTTGTATAACGTTTTCTAATTTCACTAACATACATCTGGAGTTTAGAGCCTATTCCAGTTTATGGACACGCTTTATGTTCAGGCTGTGCTGTGCTCAAGCTTGAGAAGTAGATAACCTTGTGCTTCCTAAAAAAAAACAACAACAGCAACGACAACAACAAAAAAAAAACAGCTTGTCTTAAAAACCTCTGGCACTTAAGCTCCTCTCAATCCATTTAATTAAAACTATACAATAAATTACAAGCAATGCTATCAAGGCAAAGTGAACAACAAGAAAGTTAAATTATGACCTTGCGCAGGAGAGAACATTTTTAAGGGGGTAACCATGGCTCACATAAATTCCTGGTCAGACCTGTCAATCACTGGTCCTCCAACCCCCCTCCCCCCACCCCACCCTCCCAGACTGAACACAGTCAGCAGTTCCTGTGGAGAACAAGTGTGTATGGATTTCATGGAGTGGAGAGAACTGACTTCCTAAGAGGCCAAAAAAAAAATATTCAGAGATGTCCGCTGTAGTCAGATTACAGACAGAGACTAAGTCTGTCCTTTCAGTTGTGTGTATGAGAACACTGCAGAGGAGAACTAAACCCCTTAATCTGCTTGACTGACACTGTTCTCTCCCTCTCTCTCTCTCTCCCTCTATCTATCTCTCTCTCTCTCAAATGTACACACACATATTCTCATACCTCTTTACATAAACACGTCTCCTCACGCACAGCGTTCTCATTTCCTCTATGTCTCACTGCCAGAGAGCTTAAAAGACCTCAAATCCATAATTTCTTTCCTACTCATCCCAAATCCTCTGAGCACGGCAGCTCTTCTGGCCTCCATCCCCAGGCTGGCTAATCGTTCCTGATGAACACTTGACAGAAAAGGAGAAGGGAAGGAGACAAACTGTATCTGTGTGTGAGTATGTGTGTGAGTATGTGTGTGTTTGTAAGAGAGGGTGAGAGCAAGGTGAGCTATGAATAGTGTATGTGTATTCTGACCCGTTCAAGCTGTTATCTCAGCATGTGGCAGTATACAGATTGAGTGTGTGCAACCTTTTGAGTGAGCGTGTTCGCAAATGTGAATCTTCCTCTCTCTTCAGCTCTCAGTCCCTCTGTGTGTGTGTGTGTGTATATGTGTGTAACAAGTCATGTGTTGGTCCTCAGTCATCATGCTTTGATGTCCAGTAAACGAGTTGCCATGCACAGCGCATTGGCAGTTTTTCAGAATATTCCCGGAAATCAGGAAAAGTAGTGCTTAATCATTATAGACGTGATAATACGAGGTTGTGTGTATGACTGTATACATGTCCTGTCCCTTTTCTCTTCTATTCTGTCTTGTTTTCACACACAACGTCAGTGTGCATGTCTCTGAGAATTAAATACTTTTCCCCTTCTGCTGTCGCGCATGCACACACACACACACACACACACACACACACACACACGCACCTGCACACACAGCAGGCAGAATCGCACTACTGCGGCATATTGAAATTGAAATTGTATAGATTCCAACTACTGCTTTTCAACGTAGGAAACCCAGAAGCTCGATACACAGCCATGGTGTCTCTATTTTATTCAAGCTAGCACATTAGAGGTGTACCACAATGCCACTAAGACTATCACTATCTGATCAGTAGAGATGACATTGGTACAATACTAACAACAACAAAAAAATGGTGGATTGGATATCTGAGGAAACATATCGGATATCAGATCCTGTAACAAATGGTAAAGATTGGATTTGGAAAAGAAATTTAGTTTTGGAACTGGAAATGTTTACATATAAAGCGATTTGTTTTTAGGATTGATTCTAACACACACACACACACTCACACACACACACACACACATACATATAAGGAAGTAAGTTAATGAAGCAAAAGATGGAAGTAAAGGAGGTGAAGGAAGGAAGTAAAGGAAGTAAGGAAATAAAGGATGTGAATGAAGGGAGGAGGTAAAGGAACTAAAGGAAGGACAAAAGGAAGTAGTGGAATGAAGGAAATACTGTAAAAGAAGGAAGGAAAGAAGGAAGGAAGGAAGGAAGGAAGTGCCATCACTACTGTTTAATGCTATAAAATGTATATCTGTTTTGAGATTTAAAGCAATAGTGGGAGTGACCTACACTTACTTCCTTTACTTCCTTCCTTCTTTTATTTCCTTCCTTCTACTACTTCCTTTACTTCATTTTGTCCTTCTTTTGGTTCCTTTACCTCCTTCTTTCATTCACATCCTTTACTTCCTTCCTTTCCTTTACTGCCTTTGTTCACTTCCTTTATTCACTTCATTACTTAATTCCTTTCCTTCCTTCTTTCACTTCATTTACTTCCTTCCACACTTCCTTTACTTTGCTCTTTTACTCCATTTACTTCCTTCCTTCCTTCACCCCTTCCTTCACCTCCTTTATTTCCTTTATTTTCTTCCTTCACTTCATTCATTTACTTCCTACTCTTCTTTTACTTCCATACATCCTTTATGTCCCTCTTTGCCTTCATTTACTTCCTTCCGTCACTTTTTTTTGCTTCCTTCACTTCCTTTACATCCTTCTTTCCTTTCATTTACTGCCATTCTTCATGAATTTCCTTCCTTTCCCTTCCTTACTTCCTACACATCCTTTACTTTGGTCCTTCCTTTACTACCTTCTTTTACTTCCTTCCTTCACTTCCTCTCCATCCTTCTTTCACTTTGTTTATTTCCACCCTTGACTTCCTTCCTTCCTACAATTCCTCCTTTCACTTCCATTACTTCTCTCCTTTGCTTCCTTTTTTCCACTTAATTTACTTCTTTCTAGGTTGATAGCCATAAGCGGGAAGCATTTCTGGAAAAAAACAATACTACATAGCAGCTTTCCTTTTTTTCTAAAGCAGACTGCCTCACTGAAGATTATAATGTCAACGATCACAAAGAATTCCCTTTTTTTTTACTTTAACACAATTGTTTACCTTTTATACACACATTAAAACTTGTGTACTTAAAGTATTACCCACGACAGCAGTACAAGATCAATACTGCAGATACACTAAGCTAATTCAGTGGAAATGTCAGGATTATGGCTGACACTGAGTCACAGTTTTGGGGTTGATTTTGGTGATCTGTACCTCGTGTACCTTGGTATTCCCAGAGCTTTTGTAAAGGGTTACAGAAATTTCCCTATTGTATTATTAACAGTGACATGGTAGGCTTAATGTGACAAGCTAACATTACACAAACAAGCCTCGTGGATCAGGAGCACAGGTTCCCTGCCTGATTTATGGATTAAGGTGAGAAAATGAACATTTTTTTCAAACTCCTAAATTTTCTTTCTTTTTCTGATATCCTTATGTGAACCTGCTTCCATTAAGTGAGCAGCAAATGATAACAAATGCCTTGAAAACTATGTTTAGGCTAGTAGGGGTATAAGAGCCCACAAATAGTGTTGATGCATCGATTTAAAAGACAACGACTGACATGGACTACTGACCAGAAGGCTCGGAGTTTGAATCTCTATACCGCTACACTGTCATTGCTTGGCCCTTAACCCATATCTGCTCAGCTTAGTTGTAAGCTGATTTGAATGAAGGTGTGGATGAAAAAAAAATGTAAATGCATGTTGTCAGGACAGGCTTATAAGACTGACGATTTTTTTTATTTGTCACATATGCAATTATATACAGTACATAACTTGCAGTGAAATGAAAAGCCTTATAAAGCCTTATTTTTCATGTAGTGCTATGAATATTGCCCTTCAGTAAAGTGTTACGATATTTTTACTCCAGAATGTTTCAGCAAAACATGGCTTGTGTCCTGTACAGAGCTCTGAGGTCCAAGTGGTCGATTATAGACTGCATTTGGAAACTGACTGTATACTGTATGTACAGAGAAAAGAGAGAATGTAAGAGAGAGCATGTGTTTGTGTGTGTGTTTAAATCTTTGGGGAGAAATGAATGGTAAAGGCAGGTAAGGGCCTCTTCATGCTTAACAGCTCCCCAGCTGAGCTTTGATTCCCTAATATTAAAAGGCTCAACATCTTCTCACTGAAACAACACAAAACACATGGTTAGATGCACTTGTGTGTGTGTATGTGTGTGTGTGTGTGTGTCTTTTTGGGTGCCACAAATATATAAGACACATACAAAGCTCATTTAAAATGGACTGAGGCAAAGTGGACAATTGTTCTGTGGTCAGATGAATCGAAATTTGAAATTCTTTTTGGAAACCATGGACGCCGTGTCCTCTGGACCAAAGAGGAGAGGGACCATCCAGCTTTTTAATCAGTGCTCAGTTCAAAAGGCTGCATCTCTGATTGTATGGGGGTGCATTAGTGCCTATGGAACGGGCAGCTTGCACATCTGGAAAGGCACCATAAATGCTGAAAGGTATATACAGGTTTTAGAACAACATATGCTTCCATCCAGATGACGTCTTTTTCAGGGAAGGCTTTTCATATTTCAGCAAGACAATGCTAAACCACATACTGCATCTATTACAACAGGATGGCTTCGTAGTAGAAGAGTCCGGGTGCTGAACTGGCCTGCCTGAAGTCCAGACCTTTCACCAATTGAAAACATTTGGCGCATCATGAAATGTAAAATATGACAAAGAAGACCCAGGACTGCTGAGCAGCTAGAATCCTGTATCAGACATGAATGGGACAATATTCCTCTCCCAAAACTCCAGCAACTGGTCTCCTCAGTTCCCAGACGTATATGGACTGTTGTTAAAAGGGGGATGCTACACGGTGGTAAACATGGCCCTGTCCCAACTTTTTTGAGATGTGTTGCTGCCATCAAATTCAAAATTACCTTATTTTTTCCTTAAAATGGTACATTTCCTCAGTTTAAACATTTTATATGTTTTCTATGTTCTATTGTGAATAAAATATGGGTTTATGAGATTTGCAAATCATTGCATTCTGTTTTTATTTACATTTTACACAGCATCACAACTTTTCTGGAATTGGGGTTGAACACACACACTCGTTTCTTGTGTGTGTTTTGCTTATATATACACAAAATGCTTATATACACAAAATACACGTTCATATATTTATGTCAATGCCCTATACATTGATCAGCCATAAAATTAAAACCACCTGACTAATATCGTGTAGGTCCCCCTTGTGCTGCCAAAACAGCTCTGACTCGTCGAGGCATGGACTCCACAAGACCCCTGAAGGTGTGCTGTGGTATCTGGCACCAAGATGTTAGCAGCAGATCCTTTAAGTCCTGTAAGTTGTGAGGTGGGGCCTCCATCAATCGGACTTGTTTGTCCAGCACATCCCACAGATGCTCGATGGGATTGAGATCTGGGGAATTTGGAGGCCAAGTCAACTCTCTGAACTCTTTGTCATGTTCCTCAACCCATTCCTGAACAATTTATGCAGTGTGGCAGGGCACATTATCCTGCTGAAAGAGGCCACTGCCATTAGGAAACATAGTTGCCATGAAGGGGTATACTTGGGCTGCAACAATGTTTAGGTAGGTGGTATGTGTCAAAGTAACATCCACATGAATGCCAGGACCCAGCAGAACATTGCCCAGAGCATCACACTACCTCTGCCTTGCCTTCTTCCCATAGTGCATCCTGGTGCCATCTCTTCCCCAGGTAAGCGACACACATGCACCTGGCCATTCAGATGACGTAAAAGAAAATGTGATTCATCAGACCAGGTACCTTTTCCCATTGCTTCATGGTCCAGTTCTGATGCTCACATGCCCTTTGTATGTGCTTTTGGTGGTGGACAGGGATCAGCATGGGTACTCTGACCAGTCTGCAGCTAAGCAGCCCGATACCCAGCAAGCTGCAATGCACTGTGTGTTCTGACACATTTCTATCACAGCCAGCATTAACTTTTTCAGCTATTTTTGCTACAGTGGCTCTTCTGTGGGATTAGACCAGACGGGCTAGCCTTCACACCCCACACGCATCAATGAGCCTTGGGTGCCCATGACCCTGTTGACGGTTCACCAGTTATCCTTCCTTGGACCAATTTTGGTAGGTACTAACCATTGCATACCAGGAACACCCCACAAGACCTGCCATTTTGGAGATGCTCCCAGTCCCAATCATCACAATTTGGCCCTTTTCAGAGTCGCCCAGATCCTTACGCTTGCCCATCTTTCCTGCTTCCAACACATCAACTTTGAAAACTGACTATTCACTTGTTGCCTAATATATCCAACCCCTTGACTACTGTAATGAGGTAATAAATGTTATTCAGTGGTTTTAATGTTATGTCTGATTGGTGTATATTGATGTCCATTTATATCAATGGAATGTAAAGAATTTATTTTAGAGCATTCCAGAAACTAATGATCTCATGCACAACAGTCTAGAAAAACACCCAGTGATCATCAGTTCTGAGGACCTGCATCTTTGATGAGAGAGGTCAGAGGCAAATAGCCTGGTTTGTAATGACAGGAAGGTCAATTATGGTAAATCCAGTAAACACCATTTACAACTGAGGTGAGCAGAAAAAACATCTCAATGCACAACACGCCAAACCTTGAGGTGGATGAACTACAACAACAGAAGACCACATTGGGTTCCACTTCTGTCAGCCAAGAACAGGTACAGTGGACACAAGCTCACTAAAACTGGGAAGCTGAAGATTTGTACGTAATTCATAAATAAATGAAATTGAAATGAATCCACATCACCCTGAAGTTCTTGCCTGGTTTCCCACTGAAACTAAGCAGGGTTGAGCTGGGCCAGTACCTGGATGGGAGACCTCCTGGGGAAAACCAAGGTTGCTGCTGGAAGTGGTAATAGGGCGGCCAGCAGGTGGTGCTCTTCTTGTGATCTGTGTGGGTCCTAATGCCCCCGAATAGTGATGGGGATGCTATACTGTAAAAAGTGTACTGTCTTCTGGATGAGACGTTAAACCGAGGGCCTGACTCTCTGTGGTCATTAAAAATCTATCATGGCCCCCTAATAATCTCCATCCCTGAATTGGCTACATTATTCTCCTTTCCACCAATAGCTGGTGTGTGGTGGGCGTTCTGGTGCACTATGAACTCGAAATATCCTCCACAAGCTGTGTGTGAAAGCGAGGGCAGTGCTTTTTCAAGTGAAAAATTACTTATTTGAGTTGGGGAGAAGGGGGCGGGGCTTCCAGTAGATCAGTTAATATTGGTGAATGGAAAACAGCCACGCGAATAATTCTAGTTTAATACATCGATTGGCTCATCTCCCATTTTATTGGGAGATGAATGACTGCTCTTTTGGCATATTTTTGAGTCATACTAGTGTACTCTGATGGTAAATTGTGGCTCTCCTATGCAAAATGCATAAAGGTTGGCAGGTCTGGTAATATAATATAATCTGAGCAAGTGTCAATGGATATTGTGGCAGAGATGAATAAAATAGTTATATCGCACATACCTAGTGGATATCAAACTGTGATTTCAAACCAAGTTAGAAAGGTGAGCACTAGCACGTTGACCAGCCAGATTGCCGCTTATGGGGCGAAAAACTCCAGTGAAAAACGTGCACTTTTGAGGCAGAACCACCAGCAGAGCATACCAGCTTAATTCCAAGGGCAACAGCTGCTGCCACTGTTATTGGTTTTCCACACGGGACACAACAAACATTCATTCCCCATTTATTTTCACTGAGAGCTGGACATTCAAGCAAAGCGACACAGGCAGAACAGCAGTCAGTGCAGCAGAGGGGATCAAGCCTGAGAAACCACCGCCTGAGACAAGTACACACCTGCAAACCTTAGACATCGAAGTCTGTCAATTAAAGAAACACATGTACTGATGAGTGTTTTCAAGCAAACCGAGTGAGAATATGATGCCTTTTTAATGAATTCGCCATCAGTGATGTACTGTAGCATGTAAGAGTGCAGACTAATTATAGAAGCTATAAATGTTGAGTGTAGCACCTACAGTAAGCAGCAAAATTACAGTAACCCAGGTGCAGTTCCCGAGACCCGAGTCTACACATTTCCAAAGGACTTCACTACCATGTTTATATTTTGGCACGTCCCAATGGACAGAGACGCCAGAGCAGACCAAGCACCTGCCGGAGAGATTATATCTCACAGTTGGCTTGGAATGTGTAGTTGCTGGAATCTGTGGCAAAGGATAGAGAAGTCTGGGCTGACCTTCTCAGCCTGTTGTCACTGCAACCCCCCTACTAGGATAAGCGCAAGGAAAATGAATGAAAAATAAATAAATCAATAAAAAGTTAGAATTTTAAATGTCTTCATTGTCAAATACTTTTTTTTTTTTTTTTAATTTCATTATAGCTAGCTATGCTTAGCGTTTAGCATTATGGTCACTATGAGGAGCCCAAGAGACCTTTCGCCTGCTGTGTGAAAAGCTCTGCCGAGAGCGAGATCTGACCTTTCACATGGGAAGTGGAGAGAAAGATATGTCACCTGCTGTGTGAAAAACCCTTAAAGCTGCATGCAAAAAAACGTTTTCTGGCATTTAAATCATCTAATTTGATAGCTATTGGTGTATACAGGCACAGTTCATGTCTGATTCATACTTACATGTTTAAGGAACGATCTGACAGTTTTGAACTTGTGGGGACATTTCGCTGGGCCTGACGAAGAAAAAAATAATAATAAAGAGCCAAAGGGTTTCCTTTTGGTTACCGAGGTTAATAGATTTATGTATAGACATAGCATTCATTAGCTGCATCGATAATTACATCAACAGAAGGTCCTCACAAGGAGAGTACTACAAAAGTATGTGTGTGTGTGTGTTTGTGTGTATACGGTCTTTGCCTTCGCCAAACACCAGATTGTAGACTGTGCGAGTAAATCACTAATTCTGACACTTTTGCTCAGTCTGCTTCTGGCTTCATTAAAGAGATGAAGTTATTTTTCCTTAATTGGGTGCTGCTTGACTTGGCTGCCATAAAGCACCATCCCCATCTCATGAAACAAGCAGAATTATCAGCAAACATGGCTGTTAGAGTCTTATTTACAAGGGCTCCCTAAAAAAAATCTGTTGCTGGCGCTCTTCCATGGTCTGTTTGAGAATGTGCGGATGCATGGGAGACAGAAATAGATGGTGACACACACACATGCTCAAATATAGAGTGAGGGAGTGTGTAATATCCACAGCATATATTTTAGATAAGGTGTTCCCTCTTGTATTAATGCCTGTACCCAATTAAAAAAGCCACGGATAAACAATAGCAATATTCAATGCTCTCATTTATGCCATGCATTTCGAGCTCATTAGCATTCAAGCCTCTCGGAACGACAGTGGATATTCACATAAAGCTATTCACACGGGGGCAGAGAGAAAGAAAGAGCAGCAGGGGCCAGACTGCACGGCTTTGTCCTCAGATGCAACAGAGGAGGAGTCTGTGGTAAAGCAGGAGAAGAGAGGAGGAGAGGATTGTGATCTCAACATAATCAGAAGGGAGCGAGGTCAGAGAAGTGGCCACCATGGCGGGTTAATAGGGCATGAGGCAGGCTGGGACACCGGCCAGCAAGCCTGGCTCGACATCACATAGCCTACATCACAAGGGCAAGGAGCAAGACGGAAAGCATGCCAAGGACCCTGGCAGTGCCACATGCCCTCCGCAGAACCACACGAGCCTGGGTCACGTCTGAAACCCGCGAAAGATCGACAGGATACACGAAGAGATGAGAGGAGATCTGTCAAGCTGATCGAACGTGAAAGATAATTTATTCAGTGCTTGAATGCAGGTTGATGGTGTTGACCTTGGGAAAATCGAGGTGTGATGTAAAACTCAAAATTACAGCAAAGGTGTTGTCACAGCACAAAACAGTGAGAAGCAAGGGAGGCGAGGAGGAGATGACAAGGACAAAAAAGGGTCTGTGTGTGTGTGTGCGTGTGCGCGTGTGTGTGTGTGTGCGAAGAGCACGGGGCCGCTCGAGAGAGAAATAGAGAGAGAAACATGAGGGAGGTGTTAGCTCCAGGGCTCGGTCTAATGCCGTGTAGAATAATGAGACTGTAACTAAAGGATGCTGTTAAATCCAAAATAACCCGCTCTAAACAACTGCTGCCCTAAGCTTAGTCATATATTATACATTCTGTGCTTAATGTGCCTTACTGTCCGCAATAAACACTCCCAACATATAAAACAAGCGCTAGACCATAAAAACACCAAACACCTGTCCATGTGTATTACCTACAGGAGACCGTCAAACAAATAACTCAGTAGGACATCATAATAACATACCATTTTTTACTTTCGCTGGAGAACGCTCTATTCTTGTGTCATTGGTGTTGATTAATTTTCTAGAACAGCAGCTCTGACAGTAGCTCCGGCTGCAACGGTTTATATTAACGTCTTATCATTTCCCATAGCAGCAACTTTCACAGGGATTCGTGTGGCGGAATCTCTACCATGTTGACACGGTGAAGGTTTTCTCTGTGGACATTTTTGGCAGTGATTTTTAACAGTCAGAGGTAAAGCTGTACCTGTTTATCAGCATGGGAAAGTCTTTAGGGTGGAGGTATTGGTTGGTTCTCTGTATACACACATATGTCCAAGATACACAACTCTATGCAAGCACTACACACAGCTACATCTTCTGCCTCATAGAAATACAAGACGCTCATCTGGAAGCTAGGCTCTAACCAGCGCGATACACACACACCACTGCTCGCAGCCAAGAGTGTGTGACAGTAAGTCCCTTCATCCTGACGAGCCCCAGTGGAGCCTGAAGCCTCTAACAGACAGTCAAGAAAATGATTCACCCACCTCTATATTAACCCCAGCCTGGGAATGGCTCACTTCTGAGTGACCTGGCTAACGTTCACTGAGCCGGGATCAGGAGGACAACAAGGTTATCAGGACCTCCATCAACCCAATGAGCCAGCATCCGTGGATCAGGAGATACCGACTCCAGATCATGCACTGAAAGTTATCATCAGGGCTTCTAAAGAAAACCTATTTAAATATAGAGGCTTAATAACTAAGCAGACTACTCTCTCTCTCTCTCTCTCTGTCTCTCACACACTCATTTCTCTACTGGCTGTGCCATGGCACGCTGCCCAAGGTGGACACTCATGCTAAATGTTGCTAATGGTAGCCTACTGACAGGGACAGATAAAAGCAGGAGCTTGCAGCAGAGAGAGAGAGAGGAAGCTCTATCTCCCCAGTTCACCTGTGAGGAGATGCTAATTCCCTCTGTGTCCTTGGACAGCCCTTATGCCCCAAAACTCCCCTCAAGCCAAAAGCACTGTGAGTTGAAGCACAACAAGCTGGCATGTTAAACAACCTTTTGTGGGATTTAGGGTATTTGTTTGTGTGTGTGTGTGTGTGTGTGTGTATGAGCGTGAGTGAGACCTTGCATGCTCCGTGTCATTTATTTATTTATTTATTTTTTGTTTTTTTAAATATGAATTTTGGCAGACTTGTCAGAGCCAGGTGTGAGAGCTTGTATATTGAGTAACACAAAAGCTCAGAACAGCATGACTCTCCTATGATCCAGAAATACAGCATGGTCTCACACTGAGCGTATCCCCAGTGCACGGACTCTATTAAAAGAGTTGGGGGAAAAATGTTAAGAAGGATAATGAATGATAATTAACGGTCATTAATGGTAATAATAACCGATGACTGCTAATTAGGGGTCAGTCAGCATTATGCAAATGTAATATGGATTGGAAAGTTTTCTCACTTGCTTTTGGCCACGTTAACATTATTTTGCAATGAAGTCAAATCTTTTTCCTTGTTACGAAAAAAAAAAAAAAAAAACACATACCATTTGCTTTTCTTCACTTGGAGTCCCAGCTTCATCTTTCTCCAGGAGTTACAGAAAGCAGGGCCTGATTACAATCTAGCCATGTAGTAGAGATTGCTCTGCAATGTACTGTATGTAGTGGAATTCAGCTAATGGTTCACCTGTGTTGAAGGTAAATCATCTCCAAATGTATGAGTGCGAGTGTGTGTACACAGAAACAGAGACAAAAAATATCACTGAATATCAAGCAAACTTCTAAGCAGAGGGAAGATCTTCATTTTTCAGTATTTGGTATTTGTGTGTGTGAGTTTGTGAGTATAGATTTATGTGTATGTGTGTGTGTGTGTTGGGGGTAGGTGGTTTGGTGTCTGAGTAGTAGGTAATGGATGGATTAATCACATTATGTCTTTTGCGTTGATGTATGTACAGTGGGGGAAAAAAGTATTTGATCCCCTGCTGATTTTGTACGTTTGCCCACTGACAAAGAAATGATCAGTCTATCATTTTAATGGTAGGTGTATTTTAACAGTGAGAGACAGAATAACAACAAAAAAATCCAGAAAAACGCATTTCAAAAAAGTTATAAATTGATTTGCATTTTAATGAGGGAAATAAGTATTTGATCCCCTATCAATCAGCAAGATTTCTGGCTCGCAGGTGTCTTTTACACAGGTAAGGAGCTGAGACTCCCTTTAAGAGAATGCTCCTAATCTCAGTTTGTTACCTGTGTAAAAGACACCTGACCACAGAAGCAATCAATCAATCAGATTCCAAACTCTCCACCATGGCCAAGACCAAAGAGCTGTCCAAGGATGTCAGGGACAAGATTGCAGACCTACACAAGGCTGGAATGGGCTACAACATAATCGCCAAGCAGCTTGGTGAGAAGGTGACAACAGTTGGTGCGATTATTCGCAAATGGAAGAAACACAAAATAACTGTCAGTCTCCCTCGGTCTGGGGCTCCATGCAAGATCTCACCTCGTGGAGTTTCAATGATCATGAGAACGGTGAGGAATCAGCCCAGAACTACACGGGAGGATCTTGTTAATGATCTCAAGGCAGCTGGGACCATAGTCACCAAGAAAACAATTGGTAACAAACTACGCTGTGAAGGACTGAAATCCTGCAGCTCCCGCAAGGTCACCCTGCTCAAGAAAGCACATGTACAGGCCCGTCTGAAGTTTGCCTGAATGATTCAGAGGAGAACTGGGTGAAAGTGTTGTGGTCAGATGAGACCAAAATGGAGCTCTCTGGCATCAACTCAACTCGCCATGTTTGGAGGAGGAGGAATGCTGCCTATGACCCCAAGAACACCATCCCCACCATCAAACATGGAGGTGGGAACATTATGCTTTGGGGGTGTTTTTCTGCTAACGGGACAGCACAACTGCACCTCATCAAAGGGACAATGGATGGAGCCATGTACCGTCAAATTGTGGCCCTCAGCCAGGGCATTGAAAATGGGTCGTGGATGGGTATTCCAGCATGATAATGACCCAAAACACACAGCCAAGGCAACAAAGGAGTGGCTCAAGAAGAAGCACATTAAGGTCCTGGAGTGGCCTAGCCAGTCTCCAGACCTTAAACCCATAGAAAATCTGTGGAGGGAGCTGAAGGTTCAAGTTGCCAAATGTCAGCCTCGAGACCTTAATGACTTAGAGAGGATCTGCAAAGAGGAGTGGGACAAAATCCTACCTGAGATGTGTGCAAACCTGGTGGCCAACTACAAGAAATGTCTGACCTCTGTGATTTCCAACAAGGGTTTTGCCACCAAGTACTAAGTCGAAGGGGTCAAATACTTATTTCCCTCATTAAAATGCAAATCAATTTATAACTTTTTTGAAATGTGTTTTTCTGGATTTTTTTGTTGTTATTCTGTCTCTCACTGTTAATACACCTACCATTAAAATTATAGACTGATCATTTCTTTGTCAGTGGGCAAACGTACAAAATCAGCAGGGGATCAAATACTTTTTTCCCCCCACTGTAGATATATGTGTGTGTATTGTTGTGTGCGTCTCTACACGAAGCTGCACAGGTCATGAAAACTGAATGTGCTATTTATACTCATTAACCTTGAGGTGAACAGCTAGAGAATGCAGAAAGAGACATTATCAGACCCAAATCAACGTCTCTTCTTCTCCAAGAAGTTCGGTTAGACTTGTTTACTGTATGTGAAATATTTCGAAAAACAATTCGAATATAATTGATCTATTTGAAATAATCAGACAGTGCCTCATTTTGAGAAATTTCTCTTCCGTTATAATCGCAGTGGGCACATGTGGAGTGTCTAACCTATCCTGTGTGCTTCAGCCAGTGGTGTGAGGTCTGAAAATGTCGTCTCTCTCATACAACAATGATCTGTCATTTGCATTTCCCCCAAATAAAACAATGAAAAAAGTTTATATCCAAGTCTCACCCTGGCTTCAGTGGATAATCTCACCTGTATAGTGTAGACTTGTATGTAAGAACTGCTGCTGTAATCATGAAGACTCTTGTGTGCTCATGGCAATCTGTTCATACTGTACATCCTTTCAACACACTTCATACTGTTTGGCTTTATAATCTACAGTTGTGGAAGGGTAAAGATTTATAATCCCGTTCTCTGGTATCCAGGTTCCTCTCAAGGATTTATTCTGCGTGTCGTCTCAGGGAGATTTCCTCACCTCACCGTCGCTTTAATTAGTGATCTAAATCTACAACCAGATTTCTGTGAAGCTGCTTTGTGACAATATCTATTGTTAAAAGTGCCACACAAATAAAATTAAATTGAATTGAAAACTGAACGTGTCTAATGTCACCATTTCAAAGTGCAGAAAACACAACTGCAGTTAAATTAGAACCGAGTTACAGCTATAGTGGAACAATAACAAATGTAGTCATTGCATAAATTCAACACCTGTAATCCTGGGTAATTTAACTAGGAGTTCATTTCTTTTCTGTGTATGTCGGTTTGTTTGAGCATACAGCAACGAGAACACACACACACTCTCTCAGGGTATTATTATCTACACTATATTTCCATATTCCATCTTGTAATGCTTATCTGTCATGTCAGGACAATGGCTAATATAAAACACACACACACACACACACACACACACACACACACACAGACAGATTATTTGTATTCCATTGCTACTCTGGGACTATTAACCTTTGTATGCATTGCAAATAGTAGACCGAGTAACATGCACATACCGTCCACACAGCAACAGATTGATAATAACATTCTGTACATTTATATATGCACACGGCATTTAGAAAATATTCAGACCCTTTCACTTTTTCATCATTTTGTTACATTACAGCCCTGAGAGTTTTCCATTTAAAAATTATGACAGCTGCTGTGTTCTTTGGGACTTTGAGACTAAATCTTTAGGATCTTTCTCTCAGGAAGACAGTGGTAGTGGTAGTGAGTAGTCAGGAAATACAGTATAGAAGAGCTCACTATTATTACTTATAAAAAGCCAAGAAGAGAATTTAAAAAGCGCATGGGTGGGACAAACAATGGTGTCTGTGACAGTGACTGGTTGCTGGAAACAATGGTGATCAGTGATTGGTCATTGGGAACAATGGTGATCAGTGATTGGTCATTGGGAACAATGGTGATCAGTGATTGGTCATTGGGAACAATGGTGATCAGTGATTGGTCATTGCTAACAATGGTGATCAGTGATAATGTGGGGTGATGTGGATAAAGTGGTCATTGGGAACAGTGGTTGCTAGGCTCTTTGAAATTTGGGAATTTGTGTCTTAGCAAAGAGTCTGGAGACTCTATGATATTTTTATTTTGAATAAAATATACATTGTAAAACCTGCTAATGCTATTCTATTATAGAATATTTTTCACAGATGTAAGAGAAAACATGAATTTAAGTCATTTTAGAGTTAACAAAAAGAGAAAAAAACTGAAGGAGTGTCAATCGGATGCACTTTATAGCGTAAGCTGCTAGTCCAAAGGTTCCCTGAAAAATTGAGGCCCTGAAAAGACTGAGCAGATCCGAATGCAGAGGGAACGAGGGACATATTGAGAGAGACATAGACTGAGAGAGAGCTAAAGGAAGAGCGCAAGAAATAAGGATGATAACTTCCGGTGTGTCATAACTCCTTACAGTTCAAAGACAGAGAGAAATATTGCACCAGTGGGCCAGGGCAGGGGCTTTTAGCACCACAGACATAGATATCTTTTCTTTGCACTGTAATTTAGAGGCATTAAAACAGAGCTGTAGGTTAGGACTGGAGCGCTGCAGCACCACCGATTCTGCACGATAATACACACAGAGCTTCTGTAAACTGCATTTCTTCTCAACTCGAGCGTTGTATCACAGCCAACACCGAGCACAGGGGTTGCCTAGGTAACCCCACAGGTTGTGTAATGAGACGGCACGAAAAAAAACAAAAACAAAAAACAAGAGGTGGATCTTATCTAGCCTGTCACATCAAGGGAATAATTATCAGCCCTGTTTGCCTAGAAAATAAAAAGTAAGCTAAAAGAGAGAGAAAGGGAGTGTGTAAGAGGGGGAAGAAGCAACATAAATGGCTTTGCGACACCTTATTAGGATTCTAGCCATGGCTGACGTCCATCCTGAAGCATGAACCTAGTCCCTGAAACAATCCAGAATGAGATGCTGGAATGTCCACTTTCAAAAGCATAGTGTGTGTGTGTGTGTGTGATTAAGTTACTGTGTATGTCTGCAGTCACTTTTGCTAAGGCACAGAAAGCAGTGTGGCAGCTCAAACATGTACACACACACACACACACACACAGAGAGAGACAGACAGAGAGACACTGAGAAAGACAGAGGGTGTGATAGAGAAAGAGACACACAGACAAAGACAGACAGAGAGATAGAGGTAGACAGGCAGACGGAGAGAGAGAGAGAGACAAGTAGGCATTTATATCCAGCAGCACAGCCATGTGTCAAACTCAAACTGCCATTCACAGCTTATCTTATCTCATAAAAGGCTGACGCTACAGCAGTGCTAATGTTTTTCGCTGTCACCAGCATGGCCTCATTTACGCTGTGAATGATCGTTTTGCTGAGACTGCTTGCTCTGAGCATGCTTTAGATGTGCGCACAACAGAGTGCAGCTTGGGAGTGAACGTAAAATAACTTGCACTCATAATTGTATGCGTCATTATTTTTGTATCATCACCAAAAAGATACTTTTCTTTTCAGTCAGAATGTAGGGCAGGAGCAAGCCACCGTGGCATTATTCTCCATAGTGGTAAAGAAAATTGCCTCTGTTTAATTCGTAAGGTTCCTTCCCTTCCTCTGCAGTCTTCCAGATGCTCAGAGCCGTGGGACAGGAGCCGCCTGTATTTGAGGTCAGGAAGCAGAGGAACACCTGCGTCCCTGGCTAATGACGCCTGCTGTGACAAAATGTGTCGCCAAGTGCATTTTGGAAGCATTGCTCTTCCGGAAGGCAACAATCGGCCAAACAAACAGAGCTGACTGTCTAGGACCACTTCCCCTCGGGATGTGATATCCAACATGATGGATTGCTAGCATGACTAGCCACTTCCCGCTGATACACGGCCGAAGAAAGCCTCAACAAAAGGGCAAAGAGACACAGCGGTAGAGATAAATGTCTCACCTAGTGTCTCCAGCCAGGACATCGCCCTGTTATCAGTTATATAACACATAACACCTCTGGTCTCTAGACACGACCTGACTCTGCAAATTGGGATGAAGAAGCATTAGCACTGAAACTCATACCAACATCCTGAGTGCTAGACTGCACTTACAACATAAAATCTCAATTCAAAATCATTTCTAGTTTGCATGTACTTCAACGAAAAATGAAGTCTAGATAGATTTCATTCCAATTCCACTGAAAGATGCTCAAATGCTCTTAATGGCAAACCTCACTGCCATCTCTTCACTCCACTGATTTTTTGTTCATGCTAACATTTGGTGGAAATAATAAAGGATTCATTCAGTCACTTTAGTTGACTAAATTTCTTGTTATTTAATGACCAAGTCTTTTCTTAAGCCATTCAAACAATTGTAACTTTATCTGTAAAGTGCGTGTGCAAGTGCTCGTCTCTGTTTTGATGATGATGTAACAGTGCAGGATCATTGTGGCATTATGCCAGCCGGTATCTGATTACAAGGTGTCCGTATTTGCTGTAAGACATAGGTATGCAGCTAACTGATAAAATTGTGACGTTCACATGCTTAGCTAGTAGACAGACTGACTATATTTACCACTGTAGTTGTTAAACTGAAACCTACAAAACATGATCTCTGCAGACAGCCAACCAGCCAAATCAAGGTTAGTAAATAGTCTAAATAAAAACTTTTCCACATTTTTTTTTTTAAATTAAATATATTAATCCTAAATTAGAAAAGTCAAAGTGTATTATTCACAGAAAAAAAAATAAATGTTGGTCCAAAATTGGATAGGATTGTTCATCGTTTTGGCTGCGTTCCAGAATTCAGACACAAACACATCTCGCAGTTTTTGTTTTTTTTTTCCAGACCATCACATGAATACTAAATATTGGTGCAACAGTACATCAAAACTCAGATATTATATATTAACAGCCTGAGAGCATCAACGTTTGCACAAAAGCAGCCACAGAGCAATTCAAGTTGTTTTGTCAATGGCGGTGAGAATGCTTTCCTCTGATACGGAATAAAAAAAAAATAAAAAAAATAGTGATTCTTCAAACACTGAGGTTCTTTGGTTCTTTTTTTGGCAACACAAACAAAATGAATTCATTATTGGTCCAAAATGTGTATTGAATAAAGATAAAGTGCTTAGAGAGAAAAAACATCAGAGCGAGAGAGATATTGGCGGGGGGGGGGGTTGGGGGATTTACACACATAACTCCAGGCTACTGACCATTTAATTTAGAGGATTTTGTAATTTAAAAAGAAACTGTTGACATAATGACCTTGTGTTACCATGCCTGCAGCTCTGATACTGTAACCAGCATGTCACCCTCCCCAAACACAGACTGAGAGGATTAATCCAATGGTCAGAAGCCTGAGCAAACATTTCAAAACACTATACTTGTTTAACTGTTAAAAATTATGCCTTCAGTTTAGCTATTATCAGCATGAAAAACAAATTTAGAAATTATACGATAGATAATGTTATATTCAGCTATACCACAGTGCTGTTGAATTCTTACTTGTGTTTGGTCAAAAGGTGTTGATTAATTTTCTATTAAAGCAGCTCGGACTATAGTTCTGGCTATAAGGCATGTCACGGGTTTATATTAATGTGCTCGTTTCCATAGTAACAGCTAATTGACACGGAGTTGTATAGGAGATGCCTCGCATAATAATAAATGGATTTTTAAAATGTTTAAAATGCTATTTAACAAATATTTAATCATTCACATGGCAGTGTTTTCTGTAAGGAATTTTTTTATTTATTTATTTTTTTTAAGGAGTCTTCAGTATCAATGTTTTGTAACACTACTTTTCTGCCACTGGAATGACTAACTTGTTTAGTGGACATTCCACAATATTAAATATAATCATAAATGGCTAGAAGTATGATGTGTTGTTTTGTAATTAATAGTAATTAAAAAAATGTCAGAAATCATCAGTGGTTCTCAATGGTTTTATTAATCGTGGCAAGCAAGACAAAGACGTAATCCAAAAACGTGGTCGGAAAACAGGCAACGCTCAGGCATTGAGCAAACAACATCACCTAGGGCAGTTAAGAGCAAAACGTGGATAACAGAAACTAGATCAGTCCAGAAAGACTGAAAGGTTTGAGCTGTTCGAAAATCACATACTGTGACCGTACTTACTGCATTCAATTCAGTACCCACTGCTTGGCCGTTGATCAGTGTAAGTGTGTAGCATGAATAAAATCCAGGCGTACTACATCCTCCATGTTGGCACTGTCATGTGACCTACAACTTCAAAAGAGCCAACGTGCTACCTTCTGTCATTTTTTATCCTGACAGCTCTTCCCCGCCAGTCTCATTGCCTTATGGGATAGCACAGTGTCGAGCGGTTCCATACTGCAGGAAGCAGTAGGTCATCCAGGTATTTCTTGCCTACTGTTTTATGAATACTGACAATTCGGACATACTACTCCTTTGGCGTACTGCTTATCGCCTACTATATAGTAGGGATATTCGGATGCAGCGTTGGTAATGACTGGCACAAAAGGACACAGAGCGTGTACTTTGCAAAGCATGTCAGAACTGAGACTCCTGAGAGAGAGAAACTGTGGCTGCTACCCTACTACACAATAGGCGAAAAGCAATACGCCAAAGGAGTTGTATGTCCGAATTCTCAGTATTCATAAAACAGTGGGTGAGAAATACCTGGATGACCTTCTGCTACCGCATCGATTCTGCAGTATGGAACCACTGGACACTGTGGATACTGCGCTATCCCATAATGCAATCTGTGCCGCGTAGTACGTCCGGATTGTATTCATGCTTACCACTTATACTGATCAGTACGTACTGCATCAACGACCAAGCAGTAGGTACTGAATCGAATGCAGTAGGTACTGTCACAGTATGCGAATTTGGATGCAGCCAGTGTGTGTGCGTGTGGTAGTGAAGGTGATTGAGTCCAGGTGTATTTATTATTCAACCGGGCGTGATGAACGTGAGAATGTTTGGGAGTTGTAGTTCTCAGCAGCCATGTTTGAAGGCCGAAAAACATTTCATTGACACTAGAAAATTTATACCTTATTAACAAATTTCCCTCATAAGGAGCATTCAGTGTCATCAAATAATGGTTGAATAATTAATAATTAAGTCACTTCATTATGTAAAGAGTGTGTCTGAAACAGAGGGAAGCTGCTATAATGCCTTGCTTCCTGTCCTGTCTCTTAAGTCCTAGAAGGCAGCACTTAAACATCAGAACATTGCCAAAGTACGCCAAGACATATGTTAATGGGCGTGAACCTCGAATATGTGTTTGAGTATATGGAATAAAATACCATTGGTGTAGTTCAAGAACAAATATTCTGTTACTACAACAGTTATTTCTTTTCTGAAATAAAATATTGAGTCAAAACAGATAACTTGTAGTCAGTTATAGATAACCCGTGTTTAAATAGCTCTCTCTCTCTCTCTCTCTCGCTCTTTGTCTCTCACTGTGCCAGCGTTTTCTCATGCCATTTTTTCACAGATGCACAGGATTATGGGACAGAAAAACATGCACGCAGGATGCTTTTAAAAATCAACTACATTAAGGAATCTCAGATTTGAGCATCCAATGCAACCATTTGAGCCTGTCTCAGCAGGCAACATGTTTCAGACCCACCATGCATCTCTCCCTCACTCGCGTATTCTTATTCTAATCCTCACTTACACTTCTCACTTATCACCAGCTTCACTTACTCGAACCCTTACTTATTCCCACCCTCACTTCTCTCCTCATTCAGATGTAAAGCTCTTAAACCAAACACTAATAAACAGGCAGAGAGCGTAAACAGCTCAGCACACTTGCAAGCAGAGGAAAAGACATGGCATGTTAAAGAGGCAATGGACCATAATCACTCTGTTTGTAACAACAGGAAGATATGGAGTGTTCACTGGGATTGAAACAAGGTGGCAGAAAACGTTTAAGGACCGCACGGTGAAAATGAAAAAGGGTTTCATTTCCGCTGGAATCACCTTGCTGGCTAACATGTCCCACAGTAGAACTGCATGCAATGTACCTTCACAAATCTCCATTCAATTTCTGCAAATTTCCACTTCCTCTGAACACAGGAGTCAACTAAGTCTGCTTAAAATGTTCTTCTCATCCCTGCCTTATCTCCCCAACTTCCATTTCATTTTAAGCAAGGAAACTCCATCAGTACTACTTGATGGCTGAGCTTTAAAAAAAAAAAAAAAAAGTGGAAAATGTATTCTGCATTTTCAACATAACAGAGACAACCATTGTCAGTCTGCTATTAGAGTTAACTGTGATTACTGCGGATTGTATTTTTCTTCCATCTTCGATTAAACAAGTGAACAGATCCTATAACTGGTTCAAAGGTAAGAAATCACGTATCCGGGAGAATTAGAAAATTCCATAACAAACAATGTGTCCATTTGTTCAGCGTCAATTAAGCAAACAAAAAGCACTCCTCTTCTGAAGTAAGTCAAGCAGTGCCTCTGACTCATAATGCAATGAAACTGATAATGCCTGATTCTAAAGCTTAACTAAGCACCACAAGAAGTCATGAAAGTTCAAAGTACTTTTATCCACCTACCTCCCACTCAAGCTCTCACCTTTCCTTTCTCCTCTTCCCAGAACCCACTGCATCGCCCCAATTTGAGACCTTCTACCCTTTATAGATTTATCTGCCCTACAAGCTCAACACCGTCTCCGCCCCCCACTCAACAGACTCTCACTTCCTCTCTGCCTTCCATAAGAGGAGCTATCAGAACTTTAAACGACTTCTGTGGTTTAAAGTACACCCCCTGACCAACACACACACACACACACTCACTCCCTCCAGGTCCACTCTGACACCTTCTTCTCTCGTCTTGAATAACGCTCTTCCGCTTATCTCTGACGGGCCATGCCTGCTTCTGCGGTGTTGCTGTCTCTGCTGTTAAACGTGTTGAGGTTGTACAGGTGCCACTATGATACAAGCCCAATCTGTGCACTAATGCACACAACCCTGATTAGGGTTCAGCCTCTATCTAAGAAGGCTCTCCACTGAAAGAGCATTGGCCTTATCGATCCCTGGAAGGAGAGTCCGTGATGCTAATTGGCCAATGAGAAGGTTCCGCTGGCTGCCGAGCACAGATTAAGGTGGCTGAAGATAAAGATGTAAAATGGCCTTTTAAGGTACTAAGTGTATTTTATTCTGAGAGGGGAGTTTTAAGAAGATTTAAGAGTGTTCTGTGGTTGTGTGTGTGTACACTACCATTAGAAGAAGCGAGAAATTAATTCAAATCTCTCTCAGCTGGGACACAAGGGGACACACATGCAGATACATCAAATCAAAGGTAAACAAATTAATTAGGCTTAACAGTAGGGCCTGGTAGAGTACACACCCAAGCAGGGGAATAAATGCGTTGTTTACTCACTAACAGGGTCTGATGGCCTCCCATGGCATTTGTAAAAACGTGCAGATCATTTTCCAGAAGAGGGAGCGCTGCGGGACCCCATGGCGAGGCCTCAGACCCACAGCTGCACCAGCTACGGCCAGTTCATGCATAGAACGTGGTAATTACTCATTTGCTGAACCAAGTGTAATGGTATTCGGTGCAGGTCCAGTGAGAAAACATCAAAGTGTCACAGACTTGGATGGGAACTATTCTTAGGCCAGGCATGAGCTATCACAACATTTAAAACTGCATTCTGCAGGACGGATGGGTATCATAATTCAATTCAGTATGGCGCTCTTAGCAATAGACATTGTCAAAAAGCAGGTACTCTAGATGTAGATGTAGATGCGTAATGAGCAGACCAGAGGTGACGCTGACAAGAAGAACTCTGAGATGACGAGAAAGAAAGCTTAAGAGGAACCAGACTCAAAAGGAAACACGTCCTCTCCGTGGTGACGACAGATTGTAAAGCATTATAGTATACAGGGGTAAAAGATTAACGATATACAGTACTAAGTGTGTGGAAAGGATATTGTGAATGAGCTGCTGAATGAAAAGTTTAAAGACCAGCCCATAAGTATGTGCAAAAATGGGCTTTTGAAACACAACTGGTACACACACCCAGTTGACCTATTGCAGGAAACAACAGCAATAAATGATGATATAAGTGAAATCCACTGAGTTGAAGGTGAATCCCTGTGCAACTAAACGATACAGTTTCAACAGCGGCAAGTGTTGTAATGAGCCTGTGGGGGAAAGAGGGGTCTAAAACACTGCTTGACTTCCATCTAAAGCCCCCACCCCCCTCAGCAGTGTGTAATTTGGCTTTTATATGGCTATTTCTACCCCAGGGTGATGCCTAGTCTACAAGGTATTGCCTCGTGCTGTATTCAGCCCTCATCAGCACAAAAAGAGCCCCATGCTTCAGAAAAGTGGCAAGTTTGAGGCAAGAAAAGTGGCTTCTCTTCTTGAGAAGTGGCCTTGAAGAAGAGAATGTGCAGGTGGAGAGGAAAGCTCATTTAACTGCAGATATGCTCCACAAGCAGAAAGTAGAGGAGGCTGGAAGAGAGGGGGAGAGAGAGAGAGAGAGAGAGAGAGAGAGAAATAGAGTGGGCAAAAGACCATTTAAATGTGCCAGGTTCAAGCATATTTAAATATACTCTCTTCAGCAAATCCAATACCTGCCACATTCAAATAAAGTGCCTTCCTCTTGGGTCATGCAATTTTTTATTTTTTTTTTAAAGATAAGATCTATTGGGGCAATATTTCATCACCACTGAGAGAAGAGAACTGCTTTATTCCATGAACGAATTGAAATCCGCCCTGTAAACATCATCTCCTTGAATACACACACGCACACACTCCTCCGGTATCTGACTGGTTATGAATTCCTTTTCGCAAAAAAATCTGATCTGATACAGCATGTGGAATCAAAAGAGCTTTTCTGTATCATACTGGTTAATCCAGCTGAAAAGTGAAATACTGAAACCGACACGGCAAGGGGACACGTGTATAAAACCGGAATAGTGGACCAAGACATCTTGCCGGCGAACCTTATAGATTTACTCTTGGACATGACTTCCTGAATTATGTTGCTGGCATACAAACTAATTTTATCCGAGGAAATATTTCGATTTTTTTTTTTTCACTGCCATCAGATAAATACAATTCTCACCCATTAGAATGCAAGACATTAACAAAAAGAACAAAAAACAAAACACGCATACACAATCACACAAGACCGTAATAGACAATCAAAGATTTCTGACGATGGTGAATGAAAAAAATATAAACATTCTCAGGTTACGGCTTAAAATATCAAGAAAGGTGATAATAAATAATCAAATATTCATCAGCTTTTAATGAGTCTTCTGAATTAAAGTCTACACCCACACAGAGCCATCTCTCCAGATAAACCATCATACAATTAAACTATTAAACTATGTTCACTAGACTGAAGTGAATATATATATTAGTGCAGCAGTCCTTGCACTCCTTAGCAGGTAAATTTGGTTCTCCTCTATGCGGCAGCTGCACATGACTCTTTTGGGAGAGATAACTGAGGCAGTAAAGGGAAATATATTACCTGGAAGGCACAGGGTAGATCATTCATTACTGCAGTAGACCCTTCCATAAATTTAGAAACAAACATACTTGCTATTTACCCCCGGAGAATCTCGCTGCCCTCATCAGCCCAGGCATGCAGTGGGTTGGAACAGGATTTTAAACAGCCAATGTAACACGACCTTTATTTTATTATTAGTTGACGTTGGATGGAGTGAAAACATCACAGAGCAACTCTATTCTATTTATGTGTGGAATGCAAATCTTGGACTTAAAAAAAAAAAAAAAAGCGCTGAATCAAACAGAGCGGTGCACAGATGCATACAGTACTATCAGTAGTCAGTTCTCTGCTCACATGAGGAAGGTACAGCTATAGGTGCTGTGCTATACTTTCAGTCTGGTATTATAATCATTAACCTTTTTGAAAGGTTTCTTCTTTTTTTTTTCCCCCCACAAATAAATCTGAAAACTGCTTTGCCTTGAATCTAATTTTCAGACAGGTGAGTCCATGATATCACATTTGCAAAATATATACAGTACTGTGCAAAAGTTTTAGGCACCCTATTGTTTTTAGTACAAACTTGGTTATAGATTTTTTATTTTATGACTTCTACACACACACACAAAAAAAAGACATTTTAGATTCCCAGACATTAGTTTTGCACAAAATTAAATGTTACAGAAAAATGTTTGTATGTCATTAAAGAAAGCAGCGTATTACATAAGAGACACTTTTCAGACAAAAAAAAACACAATGAAGGCTGCTGGGTTTTGCTGCAAAAATAAGAAGCGAGTGCGAAAGTCAAAGTGTCCAGAAGAACTGTGTCTGGTTCTGCAAGATGCTCAATAAAACTTACCAGCTCATTTCCTTATAAAACTGCACTAATTCATTTACTACTGTTTACTGCTGTATTTTTTTAAACATGGAATTTAATTAATTTAATTAATTCATTTTTTTGCATGTGCCTAAAACTTTTGCACAGTACTGTACGTAAGGAAAAGGTAAAATACATTTTAAACACCAGTAAAGCTTATATATATAAGCTATATATATATATATATATATATATATATATATATATATATATATATATATATATATATATATATATATATATATACACTTTCACCCCTAGGAAGTGTTTGGAATATTCCACAAGTCACATGTTCAACAGGGAATTGCATCATCTAAATTCTGGGAAAAAGAAAAGTTCTCTCATTCCTTTTTTCTTTATTTTCAGTGATACTGTGATATTAAACTACAGGGTCAATTTGAAAGTACAACCATGTTAACCAAATTACAGATCAAAAGTAAATGATTAATTTAAAAACAAATATGATCATAATTTTAAGTAAACCTTTAATGCCAATAGTATGGCTGCTAGTTAACCACATTTTGTGTATTTGTATTCTAAAAATAATAATAATAATAATAATAATAATAATAATAATAATAATAATAATAATAATAATAATAATTTTAAAAAAACAACAAAAAAAAAATGTTATTCATTTAAAACCTGTTAGCAGAAACCTTGTAAAATGAGATTGTTACCTGAGATGGGTTATCTCAATTTTTTTAAAATGTTTTTTTCTCAAGATTTCATATTGAATAATGGAATGCAATTGCAAAATCAATGCTAAAGTCGAATTTTTAAACATTATAAGGTTAAATGGCACTCCAATCACTGGAATCCCAGGAACATTAGCACAGTAGTGCTAAAGAACACATAACTCTAGCATCTCACTTCAAATGGGGGAGTCATAAAACTAATTTCCCTTTTGTCAGCGAGCAATAAAATGAAATATCCTTAATCACAGAACGATATTAAATCTACAAACTACCACAGAGATCACATCTCGCACCATATTGCTGTGATGCTTAAACACTTTGAAGCACATTAAGGAAGACCCGTAAAACAGCAGGGATCCACAATTACTGTTTCTCATGAAGCAAAAAGCACGTTCATGACCTGAGATGCTGAAATCATGCAAATTCTATCAGTTCATAATTGCATCGGGGCAGTGAGATGCTGTGTGAATGCTGGACGTACAAGGTGAGACAAGAATTTACCTTTCACTTCAGCCGTCCCTGTGCAGCCGCACCGTCTCTACAAACACTAACCGCTGACAAATGAACAACATACAGAGAGATGATTAACTCGAGAGAAGCAGTCCTGCAGATTGTTTACTGAAATCATGTATGTGTGTGTGTGTGTGTGTGTGTGTGTGTGTGTGAGAGAGAGAGAGACAGAGAGAGAGAGAGAGAGAAAGATTGGCTTATTTACATGTATTTGATTAAGCGTTCTCTATTACTGGTTGGCACTGTTCCCTCTCACGCTCTCTCTATATTAAGCATGCATTAGATGTCACCCTATAAAGAAAGAACACACTGCTACCTACGAACAAAAACAAAACAAAACAAACAAAAAAGACAAAAAAAAAACTAATCCAGGCACTTAGGTTTGTGTGTTGCAGGACATCACGGCAATTCTCTCTATTCTAATTAGATGGAAGACTGGTGCACTGGTAATTAGCAAGCTCATTAGGGGTGCTGCATATTTGTCGAGATATAAAAGAATGATCACACTATGCAAAAAAAGATGATTCGCTTTTGGAAAGGACAGGACTACATCTGTCTCGCTGAATCACAGACAACAACACACGTAATTAGCAGACAGGAATTGAGGTCTTGCTCGAATCATTTTTCACCAGCCAAACAGCACTAATGAAGTTCCCTCAAATCAGTCTATTCAGAGAAGGTAATTGATCCGAAACTATGCAGGTTGTTCCCAGAAAGAAAAACATCAACCCCGTGCCCCGATTGAAATACATTCTTATTAGAGGATGAGGATGGACAGATAGAGGGCATTAATATAAATGAGAGACAATAGTGGATTAATGAAGTCTTTTAGAGGAATTACAAAAGCCAGGGATGTAGGATTGTAAAAGTGCACTGCCACAATGGGAATAATTACTGAACTGTGGGTGGGTAAGTAAGAGAGAGAGAGACAGAGACAGAGAGAGAGAGAGAGAGAGAGATTAGTCATGGAATACAGCATGTGTGGTGATCTGGGAAACCCAGTTTTTTTCTGAGGTATATAGTTCTGAAAAATACTGGATTTCCCGAACTGAAATATGTTTCTTGTTCGGCTGTATCTCAAACACAAGTCAAATTATAACATTTTAAATTCTGGTTACCCCCAAAAAGTGAACCCTGCCTACCTCTATATTTATAACCTAACCTACTCATGGAAAAACATCATTACATTATTTTAAAGAATTATATGTTTACAACAGGAAATGAGTTCTCCCTTTGATTTGATTTGATCAGCATCATCTACATCAGTCTCTGTCTTAAGATAAGATAAGATAACATTTTATTGATCCCACGTGAAAATTAGAGGCAAACATGGCTTTTTGAGGTAAAAGCTAGCAAGCTTTTAGACATCTTTATGCAGACTGACTTGCAGACAAACAGTCAAGGCAAGATTGGAAGGTAGCCTAAAAATACATTTCCAAAGCATTTGGCGAATTGATTATGTTTTCTTGGCTGTTTCACCACAGGAACACCTGAGGGGTTTTCCCAGACCGCCACACATATAGGTTGTCATTCTATCTGAAAACTGTTCATTTTTTTTTTTTTTTTAAAGCCATACATGCTTTTCTTTTATCCACCTTGATGCCTGACAGTCTGGAGGTTTCTATCTATTACAGAGAAAGCTGCAAGGCTGCCCCTCTCAGGAGCTTGAGCATAATAGATGGCTCTAAGGCAGATCGGATAAGGGGAAGCAGGATAGTGATGAAGGGGACTTAATGCGAGTGCCTTGAACTTAATTCCAAACTAAATCATAAACTTGAAGCATAAACTGTGGCCTGCATTAATGTGGAGAAGGAGTGAAATTAACAGGGTATTCAGAGAGTGGCTCTGGATCACGCCAATATTCAAGATGGTGACAAAATCTGTAGCAAGGTTCAATTAGTGTGTGTGTGTGTGTGTGTGTGTGAGTGTGTGTGTATAAGTTCCTTTAAAATCCTTAAAATAAAAAAAAATAAAAAATGTAAAAAAAAAGTTTCCAAAGAATGTATACACTGTAATTTGGAAAGAGATTTAATCACCACTCTGATTGTTTAGTCATTCAATTAGCAAGAGAAGGAAGAAAATTCTAGGCATAATTGGTAAACAGGATTGCGAGGAACACGGCGCTGTTGTTGGTTTTAATTGCATGTTGCAAACGAGGTGAACTATTCAAAGCAGCTGTGATTGTTACTAAAAAGCAATTTTCCTTCAATTGCTACGGACAGAGATTGTTAGGGAGGTGGGTCCAGGGCATTGAAGACAGAAGCGGGAAAAAAAAGTGAGTTTGTTCCCCATGAAAAAGAGGCAAGTTTGAAAGTAGCCATTAGTGTCATCCTTTCAGACTGATCATATGGAAGTGAAAGCTAATGACTGGAATTACAATGGAAGCACTTCTAAAAGTTTTTGAGTGATCTTGTAGGAAAATCAATTATTAAACTGTATTATATTTATGGATTAGATGAGCCTTTATAGACAGACATGACCACTTCAGATAAACATGCTGGTTCACAATAACGTACATATACATATACAGTATGCACACACACACACACACACACACACACATATTCCTCATGAGCAATGGCCTCCAGTTCAATAATATTCTTGGGTTTGTATGCTGCAACAGCCTTCCTCAAATCCAACCAGAGATTTTCTATGGGATTCAAGTCAGGTGATTGTCATGGCCACTGTAGAATCTTCCAGGACTTCTTCTGCAACCAAGCCTTGGTGGAATTTGAGGTATGCTTGTCCTGTTGGAAGGTCCAATGATGCCAAAGCTTCAGCTTCCTCACAGATGGCATGAGGTTTTCTCCTAGGATTTCCTGATACATCAATGAATCCATCTTGCCTTCCACACGCTGCAGGTTTCCAGTGCCAGAGGATGCAAAGCAGCCCCAGAGCATCACCGAGCCACCACCATGCTCGACTGTGGACAGAGTGTTCTTTCTTCATTCTTCTTTCTCCAGACATGCCACTGATCCATCGTGCCGAAAAGTTCCAGTTTTGTTTCATCGCTCCACAGAACAGAATCCCAAAAACTTCTGTGGCTTATTTATATGCTTTTGAGACAACTTTTCTTGTGCTTTTGGGTCAGTAGTGGTGTACATCTTGGAGTTCTGGCATGGAAACCTTCCGCATTAAGTACGTGCCTTACTGTGCTCACTGAAACCTCAGTGCCTGTTGCCACCAAGATCTTGCTGCAGGTATTTTGCAGTCACTCAAGGGTTTTTCACTCACCTCAATAAACACCAGTTCCCAGATCACCCCCTTGTTCAATACTTTACTATTCACATCCACCACAGGAGCAGGGCTGGGTACTGTTTGACAGATTTTTGGTATTGTTTGACATCAATACCAACATTATTTTTTCCCCCCAGTACCTCTGTTCTAATTATGACAATAAACACTGGCTGAACGTTCTCCAACTAGATGGTTAGTAAATGCTAGCTCATGTGTTAGCTGCCGAATCCAAACATGTCTGCACACTAACAAACATAACAGTAGCTAAGTTTCTCTACCAAAAGTCAGAAAGCTGATCGATAAGCTGTTAACTAACCTGCTGATATGTCCTGGCTGAATTGTTTAAATCTGTTTTTGTTGTGCGTTTTTTAAAATTTTTTTAACAGAGCTGTCCTTCTCGTTTTTGCAGTTAAAAATCCTGCTATTTTCTTGACAGAGATTAATCCTGTGTTTTATCAGATGTTTCATCAGGTTTGATGTATTACCAGACTTCACAACTACAAGGCTAGGGCATTTATAGCACCAGGAACCGTTGTCATCTACTTTTGCGAAGTACAGCTGGACTCTGTGAGACATGTTTACACACTATTTTTGTTCTCTGAGCATCAAGCAGCCAGTCAGACTTGGAAGTCATTTATCTATTTTAGCTTTTTTCTTTCCATTTTCTTTTACCTTTTTAATCAGTAGTAGTATTATTTCAGTAGGTGCATTTTGGGTACCAATTTTAACATAAGGACAGAATAAAACATGACAGGGCATATTTTTAAAGGAAAATAATCAACTCTGCAGTGGTGTAATGCAGCCTTATGTTGATTATAGTGTTACCACACTAAAGTTGATACTTTTCCTGTAACAGCATGTCCTGAAGTTGTTTTATTCCTTTTATACCACAGCAATTTGCCAACAATTACATTTTATTAATTAAATAATGACACATCACGCTTTTTTTATTTGTTTATAGTTGCATTTAGTTGTGGACTGTCTGAAGTTAGTTCCTGTTATCACTTATGCTGTTGTACATTCTATTGAAGTTAATACGACAAAAAAACACCACTTGTCATCTTTCCGAGAATCCTGAAGTGTTTCCCGGGTTCAGAAAACTGAAAGTTACAGCTTTACTTCTGACTGTTACAAAGTGCTGACACTGGAGACTCCTTCCATAAATAATAAATAAATGTCTCCTCACAGAAAACTTTGTCGTATCAGCAATTACTCATATCCATTCACGTGGATTAAGCTGCTACTGTAAAAATGTATTAACATAAACCTTGCAGCTGGAACTACTGTCAGAGCCACTGTTATTGAAAATGAATGAACACCTTCTTTAGAATCAGAATCGAGGATTCAAAAGCATTTTTGTTATTAATGCAGATACTTCACCTTTATCAGCTGCTGCACCGATTTAGACAAAATGGGCTCGGAGGTTATTCCAGCCTTTACTGCCCATCAGCCCCATGTGTCCTCTGTTTATTTTTCACCTCCATTAGCCTTCACCCACGCAGAGCTTTTCAATCAGCATCTCTGTTTGTTTTCAATTGTTTAACGTGGCTCCCAATCATGCAGCAAGCTGTTTCTGAACCTGTGCAGCAGAAACAAATTAAGAAATGACACAATTAACGCTCACCGGGCTACAAGCCTTCAATCGGATAATGACAAGTTGTTGTTTTTTCCACAGTGGCTGTGTAGTGTGGGACCACAGCCACTGAGCAAAGGGCCGCAGGAAGCTGATGAGCCAGTGACCTTCCTTCCTGTTTCTCTGCCACAGAGGAGAGAGGGGAGTTGCCCCTCTGCTCTTATTCAGTAGCAGATTAGCTGACGGCAATTAACTCTGCTCTGATTAAAAGGAGATTACCCAACACGTACATTCTACAGGAAAGCAAAAGGTATGGAGAGAGAGAGAGAAGGAAAATAAGAGAGGTGGGGAAAGTGATCAGGAAAGGGAGATAGTCAGAGCAAATGATATATTCAGTTACAGAAAGAACAACCAGAGCAAAATTCCATGATCAGGCATCGTGCCATATTTCTTTCTAAATGGGAAGCACAGCTTATTATAGCAGTGACCATGGGGCTGCCAATATAAAAGATGGTTTACGAAGGAACTCATGCAGCTTAGGATCCATTCCAACAAAGCTACATTAAACAAGACCTTGTTAAAATTGTTATTGCAGTTAAAAAAAAATAAAAAATAAAAAAATAAAATGTCCAATTTCTAGTCCTGCAAGTGACAAACAAGGAACTGTGTCTGAAGCCTGCATTATGAAATAAGCACATTGAAAATGCAATAACAGGAATATATATATATATATATATATATATATATATATATATATATATATATATATATATAGCCTCAAAGCTGCAGTAACAGCCTGTCTAAATAATCACTAATGAGCTGTCTAATTAAAACAACCTTCCACTAACTAATAGATGATTATACCACAGTGCTGCTGAATTCTCACATCTAATTGGTCAGAAGGTGTTGATTAATTTTCTATAACAGCAGCTCTGACAGTAGGTCTGGTTGCAAGACAAATCACAGGTTTATATTTATGCGCTTATTCTAATATCATACTATTCCTATAGTAACTCATTCACAGTGACTTATATGGTGAACGCTTCATATAATCTAAGTCTAATGTACTGCTATTTATCACATATGTGATAAATAACAATGAAGTTTTCTGTTAGGGGACTTTTATTTAACTTTTATGGAAGGTGTCTCCAGTGTCAATGCTTTGTTACAGCTTTCCACCATCAGAGAGTCTTCAGGACGAAGCGCTCTGTGGTTTCTCATGACCAAGCTACATTTTTTTCTGTCGTATTAACTTCAAGGGAATGTGAGGGAATAACTGCTTACGGCTGTTATAAAGTGATAACATAAACGTATTTAAGTTCCACAACATAAAATGTAACTACAAACAGTGAAAAAGGTATAACGTGTCATTCTTTAATACATTATTGCTGTGGTTTTAGAGAAATAAAACACTTCGGGATGTGCTATTATTAAAAAATGATCGACGTCGGTAACCCCGCGTCATGTCAGGTCGCATCACACCACCTCATCTATTTCTATAACAGTATGCTCCAAGTGTTTTATTCCTTATATAAACCATTTGAATGTTTTAAAACTACAATTACTGCAAGTCTAGCAGGTTTCATGTGGCCTTCTTGCAGACCCAGGTCAGGGAGGTATTATAATTGTTGTTGTTATTTGTAGTCTGTACTGCCTGGCCCATTTAAGTCTGTGGTCCAAAGTTTTCAGTCCCAAAAAAAGTAGAGAAAAAGTGTTTTAGTATGAACTTCTAATGCCGCCGCTTTAATGAGCTGTGTGCAGTGTTCTGCTTTCGGAAGTCTGGTTGGAGATAAAAGTGTGAGAAGAGGGGAGGAAAAAAACTAGGTCAGCACTGCAGTCGATTCCAAAACACCAGAAATCTACTTAAACCATAACTCCCTAACAGCATTAGGGCTACAGCTCAGAGGCCATTAGGCAAAGTCACACTTCTGCATTGAAAAAAAAAAAAAAAAAACCTCCTCAAATTCAACAACCTCCAAAACAGAAAATGCACACTTTTGGGGTGTGTGTGCCACATGTGGAAAACCAGTGGAAAAGTTTACACAGCATTCACCATCCATGCATCTTACAGTGTCCATCCTAGTGCATTTAGCCTGTTTGATCAACTAGAAATATGTATGTGGAGAGCGCTGTGTAACGTGTCACTCCAAAATCTCCCACAGGTGTTCGATTTGGATGAGATCTGGTGACTGTAAAGGCCATAACATATGACTTGCATCATTTTCATCTTTATCAAATCATTCATTGAGCCCTCATGCACTGTGGATTGGGGCGGAGTCCACTCCCAACAGGAAATAAATGTTTCATCATAGTATAAAGGTGATCAGTCAGGTGGACTTTGTATATACAGTACTGTGCAAAAGTTTTAGGCACCCTATTTTATTTAGTACAAACTTTGTTATAGATTTTTTTCATTTTTTTTTTTTTTCATTAACGACTTCTACATTATCAAGTCAGTACAAAAAAAACCATTTTAGATTCCCAAACATTAGTTTTCTAGCACAAAATTAAATGTTACAGAAAAATGTTTGTGTGTCATTAAAGAAAGCAGCATATTATGTAAGAGACACTTTTCAGACAAAAAAAAAAACACAATGAAGGCTGCTGGGTTTTGTTGCAAAAATAAGAAGCGAGTGCAAAAGTCAAAGTGTCCAGAAGAACTGTGTCTGGTTCTGCAGGATGCTCAATAAAACTTACCAGCTCATTTCCTTATAAAACTGCACACATTGTACCGGATACTATTTGTTTTTTGTTTTTTTCATCACCAAATATTGACTTTGTTTCATTTACTACTGTTTACTGCTCTTTACGTTTTTTTTTTCTTTTGTTTTTTTAATGTAGAAATATTTAATTTCATTATTTTGAAGGCATGTTTGCTCTACAGCATTTCTTTGAATGTGCCTAAAACTTTTGCACAGTACTGTATTTGCTGTGATGTTTCCTTAAGGGGACAAACCATGCCAGCAAAATGAATTCCCCACACAAAAATATGCAGTATACCTAAAAATAATGAATATAAACATAATCAAAAGCTAATGAATAATGGAGTATCTTTGGAGTTTCACGTGTTCTCCCTGTGTTTGCATGGGTTTTTTCTGGGGTTCACTGGTTTCCTCCAACCTCCCAAAAACACGCTGGTACAGTAGGTGGACTGACTACGCTAAATTGCCCCTGGGTGTGAATGTGTGTGTGTGTGTGTGTGTGTGTGTGTGTGTTTGTGTGATGGACTAGTGTCCCATCCATGATGAATTCCTGCCTCATCCCAGTGTTCCTGGGATACTCCGGATTAACTGTGACCCTGACCAGGATAACATGCCTACTGAGAACGAATCAATTTGGCTTTGAGTTTAAAACAGCATTTAATTCCCTTAGGTAAACTTTTGTGCAGTTTTCTAAGGAAATCAGCTAGTAGGTTGCTCCAGGCTTCTTGGAGAATTAGTTCTTCTAAAACATCCCAGACAGAATTATGATCGTTCAATTACTTAACAAAATACAAAAAAAAAAAAAAAGAATTTTTGGAAAAATAATGTTCGGAACACATGTGTAATGAAATGTGTAATGAACCCCATCTAGATCTAACACTTACGTAATGTGGACAAGGGCTGCAGATTTCTCTGCATATTTATACCCAGCGATCCACATTCTGTAAATATATAATGAAGTTATGAAGGGTTGATACATATTCATGAAGGCATGTCCTAGGAGGACTTTGGAATACCAAATAACATCCATCGTTACCCTAACAAACGGAGATGAGCACCAAGAGACGGTGTGCCTGTTTTAGATGAAAAATACCTGCAATATCCACATTATCATCACTCACTGTTTTTATAATTTACTGAGCTTTAGCTGGCATACACTGTAGCTGTGTACTGTGTTTAAAATGCTGCCATGAACCGAATCTGCTGGGAGCGAGAGCCCGACTGGGATAATTGGCTCAAATGATGAAAGAGCGTCAAGTGAAAATCATACACGACAAGGTTAACCAGATTACAGGTGTGACCTACAGACACAGCCATTAACTCACTGATGACAGAATTCATCAAACATCACTTCCATAAAGAGGACCTCTTAACTCTATTAACTAAACCTCTCTTTATGTTTAATTACTGATGAAGTGTTACAGAGGGGGTTTATTGGCCTAGCTTTATTCAGGCAGACAGTTGTGAATTGAATGAAGTATAAAGACTCAACTCAAACACAAATTATTCATTTTACCAGGGTATTAAGGACCACCGTATGTGGGGTAATTCTGACTGATATTCTCTAAAGTTTTACAATGATCTTATTTGATGAAGCACTGACTGACCACAGATGTCCTGGATGTCCATTACTAAGCCAAACCTGGCCTGTCCTAGTCCCTAAAATACATCTCTTTAGTCTGTATTAAGGATTGTATATGATTTATTACATCATTATATTTTGTAAATATGTTGGACAAAAAATGAAATCAGGATGAAATCTAGATGCAACACATATCAGTATCAGTATCATCAGTACCATGTCTTTTTCACATATTTGAAATGTCTCTGTGCTCACCCAGTCTTGAACTGAGTGTGTGATAATTTGTACATCCAGGAGATAATAACTTAATTCGAATGCTTCCAGAAAATATTGGCCATCGAGAAGGACAATTACCCCCTCAGTGTGTCTGTTCTCGCCAAACAGAGGGACAATCAAATGTGCTCATTTAAAAACATCACATCTATGTAACCTACAGGTGAAAGCCATTAACTGAAAATATTTTCCCCTCGCAAATGCTGATTACTTCTAACAAACCAGAAGGAATTCCAAGTTGCTCATAGCAGTGAAGCACTGTGTGTGTGTGTGTGTGTGTGTGTGTGTGTGTGTGTGTGTGTGTGTGTGTGTGTGCGGTTGATTAGGTGGTCAGAAGACAACTGAGAGAAAGATAGGAAATAGAAGGAAAAAATACAAACAATTACCAGGAACCTTAGCTTCCTGAGCTAGTCTCACTAAATGAGACGGAATCTGTTCATTAAAGAGCAGTTTGGTTCCCACGTGCTCTCTGAACCCCTATTCAAGCACGCAAAACCAACAATTATCGCTCCCCATTTTGGGCTCTTCACTATAATTTAGCTCTGAGAAATCCCAGCCAAAAATCACCGGCTGCACTGATCTCACAATGGGCTCACAATGGGCAGAACGCTCTTTCCTGTGAGAGCTTAAGCCATGCGGTGTCATGACACGCCTAAAACATCCTGCCGAAAGAGAAAATATACACCAGTGTTCCTCAAATGTAGTGACAGGCAAATCGTAAGTGTATTAGCTGGCACACTAGTCAAGGTCAAAAGCTTCAGCCGCATGTTTTGGTTGGCCAGAAACTGAATAGGTTAAAAGAGATGGTTCGTTTCATTTATTTCCTACATATGGAGAGCTACGTAACTGCATTAACAGAGACTAAGGGAAAAATTGAGTATTTGAATTACTGATGACTTTGGGTAACGATAATACTTATCTTTCTGATGTTTGCACTCTCAAAAAAGGTAGCAAATCTTTGAATAACATTTTGGATATGAGCTGTGGTTCACTGTTTTCACATCACAAGTGAAAACTTGTATTTATACTGTATGTTTAAATACGTTTAAACATGCTTAAACCACAGAGATGATCAATTGAATGATCAATTCCAATTGTAAATTAATTTTCCATAACAGCAGGTCTGACAGTAGTGTCAACTGTAACTCAAATCACAGGTTTATATTAACACATTCAAGTGTGTGATTGTTGATATAGTGAATAAAACTTTTCCTTAACATTTGTGGAAGGAGTCTTTAGTCTTTAGCACTAAAGAACCATTTTTATAACATACACTCACCATCTAATTTTTTAGGAACACTTATACACCTGCACATTCTGCCAGTTATCTAATCAGCCAATCATGTGGCAGCAGCACAATGTATAAAATTATGCAGATACAGGTCAGGAGCTTCAGTTAATGTTTGCATCAAACATCCGAATAGGGGAAAACTGTGTTCTCTGTGACTTTAACTGGAGTACCCACGGGAAACCCCCAAGGCACAGGGAGAACATGCAAGCTTTGTGCACAAAGGGCGGAGAATGGAATCGAACCCCCAACCCCGGAGGTGTGAGGCAAACGTACTGACCACTAAGCCACCATGCCCCCTGCCCACCCTGATATATTAATATAAAATCTGTATAATTAGATTTATATTTGTTATAGGTATTAAGGTGTTAGATTTAAATTTGTTAAAAGTGTTACCAATAAAGGTTCTTATTTTCTTACTCTCCTGTCCGTTTCTCTCCAGAGCAATGTTTGATACAAAACTAAAACTGTTTTAGTACAGTTTATCACAAAACACAACTGCAATATGAATCCACTTCAAATCGAGCTCAACCAGGCAGCCCACCATGTTAAAATTGAACAGGCTCGACCTCAAGCGTTCTACTCTAACAGTGTCAGGTATAGCTTTATTGTCAGTGTTAGGTGTAGCTAAATTATTTATAACACACACACACAAAATAAATAACACATGTATATATATATATATATATATATATATATATATATATATATATATATATATATATATATATATATATATATATATATGAAGCAAACCATCTTTGCCCAAAAACAGGTTGCATCAAGTGAAATCTATGATGAAATTCTTGTCAGCTGCAGGGCAATCAGAGAGAAAGGCATCATGTGCAGCAAGGGTTCATACATTGCATCTATTGAATCATATGTGATCCAGCTGTCTAAACAACACGATGGACAAACAGGCTGGACAAGGGTCAGTGTGTGAACATCCTGCAGCTCCTGAATCCACACTTATATGAAAATCAATTTCATTTTCTGCAATCCAGACAGTACTAAAGCAGATAATGATAGGTTTTGGCAAAAAAGCTTTAAAGCCATCACACAAAATAACATTAATACACCCTGCAGAAATGCCACTGCATACAGTGGAATTAAAAATAGATAAATGAATAATCAAACCACAAAAAAAAAAAAAAAAAGATTTTCTCTCACACATAATTATACATTGGGGGTAAAAAGTATTTGATCCCCTGCTGATTTGCCCACTGACAAAGAAATTATCAGTCTATGGTTTTAATGGTAGGTGTATTTTACCAGTGAGAGACAGAATAACAACAACAAAAAAAAAAAAATCCAGAAAAACGCATTTCAAAAAAGTTATACATTGATTTACATTTTAATGAGTGAAATAAGTATTTGACCCCTTCGACTTAGTACTTGGTGGCAAAACCCTTGTTGGAAATCACAGAGGTCAGACATTTCTTGTAGTTGGCCACCAGGTTTGCACACATCTCAGGAGGGATTTTGTCCCACTCCTCTTTGCAGATCCTCTCCAAGTCATTAAGGTCTCGAGGCTGACGTTTGGCAACTCAAACCTTCAGCTCCCTCCACAGATTTTCTATGGGATTAAGGTCTGGAGACTGGCTAGGCCACTCCAGGACCTTAATGTGCTTCTTCTTGAGCCACTCCGTTGCCTTGGCTGTGTGTTTTGGGTCATTGCCATGCTGGAACGTCCATCCACGACCCATTTTCAATGCCCTGGCTGAGGGAAGGAGGTTCTCACCCAAGATTTAACGGTACTTGGCCCCGTCCATCGTCCCTTTGATGAGGTGCAGCTGTCCTGACCCACTGATTTTGGTCTCATCTGACCACAACACTTTCACCCAGTTCTCCTCTGAATCATTCAGGCAAACTTCAGACAGGCCTGTGCATGTGCTTTCTTGAGCAGGGGGATCTTGCGAGCGCTGCAGGATTTCAGTCCTTCACGGCATAGTGTGTTACCAGTTGTTTTCTTGGCGGCTATGGTTCCAGCTGCCTTGAGATCATTAACGAGATCCTCCCATGTAGTTCTGGGCTGATTCCTCACAGTTCTCATGATCATTGAAACTCCACAAGCTGAGATCTTGCATGGAGCCCCAGACCGAGGGAGACTGACAGTTATTTTGTGTTTCTACCATTTGCGAAAAATCGCTGTTGTCACCTTCTCACCAAGCTGCTTGGCGATGGTCTTGTAAGCCCATTCCAGCCTCGTGTAGGTCTACAATCTTGTCCCTGACATCCTTGGACAGCTCTTTGGTCTTGGCGTAGTGGTAGTGGAGAGTTTGGAATCTGATTGATTGATTGCTTCTGTGGACAGGTGTCTTTTATACAGGTAAAAAGCTGAGATTAGGAGCACTCCCTTTAAGAGAGTGCTCCTAATCTCAACCTGTGTAAAAGACACCTGGAAGCCAGAAATCTTGCTGATTGATAGGGGATCAAATACTTATTTCACTCATTAAAATGCAAATCAATTTATAATTTTTTTGAAATGCGTTTTTCTGGATTTTTTTTTTGTTGTTATTTTGTCTCTCACTGTTAAAATACACCTACCATTAAAATTATAGACTGATCATTTCTTTGTCAGTGGGCAAACGTACAAAATCAGCAGGGGATCAAATACTTTTTTCCCTCACTGTACATATAATATAGTGCTTGGTCACATTCACATAAAAAGTATAGCATCATCATCATCATCATCACCACCCTCATCATCATCACCACCACCCTCATCATCATCATCATCACTACCACCACCCTCCTCATCACTACCGCCCTAATCATCACTACCACCACCACCACCCTCATCATCCTCACTACTACCATCCTTATCATCATCACTATCACCACCCTCCTCATCACACTACCGCGCTAATTATCATCACTACCACCACCACCCTCATCATCATCATCATCACCGCCCTAATTATCATCACTACCACCACCACCCTCATCATCATCATCACTACCACCACCACCACCCTCATCATCATCACTACCACCACCCTCATCATCATCATCATCATTACCACCACCCTCATCATAATCACCGCCCTAATTATCACTACCACCACCACCACCCTCATCATCATCATCATCATTATCATCATCACTACCACCACCCTCATCACTACCACCACCAATCTCATCATCACAACCACCACCCTTGCCATCCTCTTCATCATCAACATCATCATCATCTGCACCACCAATCTCATCATCACTACCACCACCCTCATCATCACAACCACCACCCTTGCCATCCTCTTCATCATCAACATCATCATGGTAATGATGGTGTGGTAGTGATGATGATCATGATGGTCATGATCGTCATCATCATCAGTCAACCCCCCCCCCCACTCCTCCACCCCCCCAACCAGCATTTTTCTTCCAAAGTTTAGTCAACTGTCAGTTCCCATCCACAAGACAGCTCTTCCCCATCATACAACAACTTCCAGCTGGGGAGAGTTAAGGTTAACATATCAACTGCTGCTCATGCTGCATCACAGGGCAGCATTACACGCTCTGTGGAAAGCGCAATCTGCTCTTTTCCACACGCATGAGCTCACAGACACTTATTACTGGCTAGCATCGCTGTGAGAGAGTATGCCATTCCTCCCATACAGAGAACACAGCCAATTTGGCTCCCATCCATGGACGGCTGTGGCATCATCGAGATTCAAACTTGCGATCTCCAAGCAACAGGGCAGATGCTTTTCTGTTGCTCCACTTGGTAGCCATTATAATGATATGTTTTAAAATTGCTTTCCAGAACACCTATACACCTGCTCATCCATGCATCCAATCAGCCAATCATGTGGCTGCAGCTAAATGCATATACAGTAATCTTGCAGATACAGGTCAAAAGCTTCAGTTAATATTCACATTAAACAGAATGGAGAAAATGTGATCTAAGTTGTGCCAGACGGCTTGGTTGGAGTGTTTCAGAAACTGCTGATCTGGGATTTTCATGCACAAGTCTCTAGCGTTTACTTTGTTTTTACACAGAACGGTGAAAAACAAAAAAACATCCGGTGGGCAGAGGTTCTGTAGGCTGAAACGTCTTGTTTACGAGAGAGGTCAGATGAATTTGGCATGAATCAACAGCATGAATTCATGGATCTGACCTGCCTTGTGTCAACAGTTCAGGCTGCTGGTGGTGGTGTAATGGTGTGGGGAAAGTTTTCTTAGCACACATTAGTTCCCTTAATACCAATCAAGCATCATTTGAATGCCACAGCTTATCTGTGTATTGGTGCTGACCATGTGCATACCTTTATGGCCACCATTTACCATTTACTCATCATGTAATGGATACTTCCAGCATGATACAGCATGACACAAGGAAGACACGGTAAACGTATAGGCTTTAGTGATAGGATATCTGAGAATGATGAAGGATATTTGCAAGTACATTCAATTACCAATATTTCGGGAATTACCTCTTCCCCAGCAACTGCATGGTGAACTGCATGGAGTAAAGACAAATTAAAGCACAAGTCATCTCAACCTGGTTCCATGAACATTGTAATGAGTTCTTTGACATTCAATAGCGCCCAAAGTCACCAATTAAACAGAGGACCTTTATGATGTGTTAGAACATGAGATTCACAACATGACTGTGCAGCTAACAAATCCACATTTACATTTACAATTACGGCATTTGGCAGACGCCCTTTCAAGAGTGACTTACATTTATCTCATTTATACAACACCACAAATATGTGATGCAACATGTCAGCATGGACCAGAATGTCAAATGCTGTTCTGAGAGCAAAGTTGAGTCTGACTCAATATTACTGTAGCATTCTTAACAAAGTATACTGTATAATGGCTATACTGTGGATATCATTCACAACAAGGTGCAATTTGGCATATGCAAGCCTCCTACTGGTATGTCATTCAGGGGAAACCAGAGAACCCAAAGGAAACCTACAAATCTCAAACATGTGAAGCTGCACAGACAGTATCCTGAGCTCAGGAGCAAACCTGGAGCTGTGAGGTGGCAATGCTGTTACTGTGCTGCCCCATTTCTGAAGAAATTAAAGGAAATACACATCCACTTAACACTGCCAAAATGCTCCATAGCAAAGAAATGATTTCATAAAAACTTTTTTATAGAATTTGTTTTGGAGTGGCTTAAAAGACATAAGGGTCAATTCTTTCCATCTCCTCTAAATCAGATTTCCCCTGTAAGTCACATATCTGCGTGCCGTTTGGAAGGGAGCTCACAGACAGCCCCTGAAGAGTAGGCTCACCAGGGTAATGACTATTGATTGATAGAGGAGAGCTGCAATCTGCCTGATTGGCAGCAGCTCACAATGACACAAGGAAGAGATGGTAAACTGTAAAGGTTTTAGTGATAGGATATCTGAGAATGATGAAGGAGGACATGTGCAAGTACATTTAATTACCGATATTATAGGAGTTACCTCTTCCCCAGCAACTGCATGGTTAACTGCATGGTCTAAAGACAAATTAAAGTTGCAGACATCACTCTCATGCTCTGACTTATTAAGATCACAAATAAAGAGGCTTATTTGCAAATGCAACCTCATGAATTGCATGTGTGGTCAATGGGCTTTACAATGCAGAATTGCATAAATGAGATCACAAGCAAAGTAGAGGGATGAAATAATATTTAAATTATGTTTTTGCATGCTCTGAATAACTCTTAACAAGCTTGGCTATTAATTGAACTTCAAATGTAACATGGATTAAAGGTGATGAGACATTAAAAACTATTACATTTACAATATGAAGACAATAAAAAAAGGTAGTGATGAGAGTGTGCACTGTTCATAAGGTAAATGTCAATAAAAATCATTCACAGGCTCTTGCAATGCATGAGCAAATATCTAACTTATTACAGTTTTGTAAGAAATTCTTATTATCATGGGATACCGACAAATGGTCTTCCACAAATTTAATACCAGCCCTTTTTTAATACCAACCACTCGTGTTACTTTGCACATACAATCGATATTCCCAAAGTGACTTTCAAGCTTCAGTAAATCAGCTTGAAGGCACAAAATGAATCCATCTGGACTGAACCATCCTGTTTTTCTGCATTTCTAGGTAAAACACCTCAAACTGCACATGAACAAAGGGAAACACAGAACGAAAAAGGCCTGTATATTCAGTAATTTGACTGACATGATCCTCTGTATACTCAGGCTTTCTCTACTAAAACTGCAGACAAGAGCTATAGAGGACTACAAGCTAGTGCTTCAAGTCATCATGAAAACATGCACTAGTAGAATTCATTTGCCACATTAGCAGTTGGTTGAAATAAACAATCAAAATAAAAAAAAAAATGTACCATATCTTTGCAAGATAAACTTTCTACCCTGGATTATAGATGTGCAAATACAACTCAAAATATTTTAAACAGTTTTTAAATAGAGAACTTTCACAAAAGAGGTTTATGGGCGAAAAAATTGTGCCTGTCTAAAATTCAGTGCTTTTATGAGAAATAAACTAAAGCTAACAACCAAGTAGCACAAACTGTCTGAGACAATCCGGGCTCTGTACATACAGCTGCAGTTGCAAATAACTGTAATTTGTTCTCAATAACTGGCAGGGAGTTTTTTCCCCTCCACTCCTTCCTTTGTCGTGTAGTTCTTTCTTTCTTTGTAGAACAGTAGGCATCAATAATTTAGGAGTTCTCTGGGAATGGTGCATTCTAGTCATCAACAGCCAAAAGACTGCATTGGTACAATTCAATCCGGACACCAAGATTAAAGAAAAGCAGAGTTATATTAAGTTAAAAGAAAACATGCACGGGTGTATAGTAACAGGTTTAGGTTTTAAAGTGAATGGTACCTGTGAACGTAAATTATCTTGGAAAATGTTCCATGCTTACTTTGGGGAAGGAGAAAACTACAACAGGTAAATTTAAAACCGATAAGATTCCACGAAATAACACAAGAAAACGATCTGAATGAATACCACATCTAGCTGAAATTCTACTCTTGAAGCATTGTCTATGGCCAGTTCCTCTTTGTCATCTGTAGAAGGGTGTGCTCTTGTTTTCTGGGCTTATGACATGTAAAATAGGTAAAGAATAAAACAACAGGGAGTCCTGTTAATTGGAAAGCAAACAACAAAGGAGTGGTATGATGAGGCCTTTTAATTAATGGACAAAAATGTCATACTTTGTATTGTTATGTTTGATGTTGTTAAACAGCCACAACACAAGTTACTTCATGTCATCACATCAAGTCATATTATAGTTGTTATTTTACTGAGATACCACAATACACAAAGTCATCTGTCCTAAAGTCTCATGTCATGGTGGAGAACGTCATGAAAGAGCTTTTGCTCTTTCTGTTACAAAGCATGGACATAAAATGTTATACAGTCTCTTATACAGTATATATTTCAAATATCAACAGGTTTACAGAGTGTGAAGCACTTGCACAGCTGATGAAGGACATTTGTCTGAAACATCCTGTTTCTCTGGGACCTTTGTGTAGAGTACCTCACATGTCTTTTAATACATCTAACTTATTACTGAAATACCCCGCAGTTACTTCCTGGATTCATCTTTCTATATTAAAATTACTACTAAAATGGTAAAGTAGTAAAATTACTTTACTTCAGAAACGGTCGGAGGTGAAACCAACTGAATTTATATCAGCTGATAAAGGACCGTTTCATGTCATGTTGCCATGGAAACTGTATAGTACCCTGCAGTTTTTACTAAATTATTTATTTGTTTATTTATTATTTATTATTTTATGAACAGATAATGTGCTCTAAATACAGATATAAATAAAAGGCGCACTATTCTATTCTGTACTATTCTTTTTTTTACAGTATGTTGCCAGAAAGGTTCACAAAGGTGTGCATCGGGCCTGGGGTCCTGCAGAGCACAAAAGTCACGTGAGCAGGGTGTTTAATTTTATCCGGATGTGAGCGAGAGATTATATGCTCAGGGGACAAACAAAAACCATGACGCAATTACATCGTTCTTTCATTCATCCTCAGTAACTGTTGTCAGGTCAACCCAGGCAACAAACTCCAGTTCCCAACATGCATCATGACTATGCCTCTTCAGGGTTGCATTGGTTTAAATTAGGCCACCAATTAGTTTATATTTTGGAAACAGAACCAACTAAATGGTTTATGAAATTTCGCTGACAAGCACAGAAATAGTCCCATGCACATCTCTAGTTGAGACCAATTATAGATGTTTAAATTTACATTTAAGGCATTTGGCAGATGCCCTCATCCAGAGTGACTTAAAGAAGTGTTTTGAAGTCTCTATCAGTAAATACCTGATACTGGCTCATTAGGTCACGGATTAAGAATACTATCAGTCTAACAAAAAGTGTTGCAGAGTTCATATTGTAGGAGAAGCACACAGACAACACGTTTTTAAAAAATTCTTTTTTTTTTAAATAAATTGCTAATTTTAGTACTTCAGGAAGTGGTAGGCCTTTAGTAGTCGTTTGAAGACTTCCAGAGACTCTGAGCCAGAATTCACAGACCATGCTAGCATTTTTACCTCTGGGTTTTTTTTCCCCCAGTGTTTTCTAGAGCATAGTGGCATGGTTATTTTGAAAAATAAACAAACAAACAAGTAAATAGATCGATCAATCAATCCATCAGTCAATCAATCAATCCTTCTGGTTTAGGCCATGCCCACTTCTGTTTAAATCCATTCCCGATTTAAAACATGGAAATTTGGAGCACTAAACAGATACAGATCTGGCCAGGAGTAGACACCTAAATAGTGCTCAGACCTGAGGCTACACTTTGTATCGCATATTTTAGGATACAACAAAGCTTGTCAAAGTGGTGAATCATGTCTGAATGTATAACAAAATAATAGCTATCAACTGGGAAGAGGGTTTCTATCAAGCTGATATCACAAAGTAATGCCTTAGCATCTAATCTCAATTCAGTGAAACACATTGGACCATTTCTGTGAGGGCTATTACCTCATCATGAACCGCATGAAAAGTGTGTTTTCCCTTAAGGATCACCATGCAGACATCAGCTCATTTTACAGCTGTGGATTGCACAAATAGACTCATACACTGTAAAAAGTGAAGAAATGACTAAATTAGTCATTCTCTGAGCAGGACTCAGGGTCACTACAGACTCATCATCCCTAGGCATCAGTACATATTGACTTTGATGCATCTGTCAATACCTGCTGAGGGACAAACAAGAGTTTGATCACTACAAAGGACTCAGAGCCAAATTTTAGCTTGCCCTCTTCTCCATAAATATCATGACGGGGATGGATGAGAGGCTGTAGTAGGCAGATATAGTATGGTATATGTGCACAATAGAGGTGCCCCGTCTGTATGTGTGTGTGTGTTGGCGTCTGGGGAGTGAGGGATCAGGTCTTCGAATGTACTGGTTCTGATCTTATTGAGCTGTATTATATGCTCTGCTCAGCATGCATTCAACACCGCAGCCATTTTAAAGGGATTTCAAAGGGGAAACAAAGCATCCTAGATTTCCCCGCAGCGTGAGTTCTCCCACAGGTGTGTGACTAGCTGATATTGTGCACTGGTACAATGGGAGCTTATTTGATGTACACTGGACCTACCTCAGGGACACACACTCACACATACACATACACACACACACACACACACACACACACACAGAGCAAATGCTAATTGGAAAAATCAGATTGTTACACATTCATGCTCCAGGTCTCTTTGTGTCCATCAAATTGGAAATTGCTAGCAGGCTCTTTTAGACTGGTTTGATGCTCTTCAAAGAGCCAGACTCTCCAGTCTGAAACAATCTGCCTCGCTGTCATCGTTGCCACTGCCAGAGGATGGTATTTTAATGGAAATTAGCATCTATGAAGGGGATCTAGGAAAATATATGAAGGGGACTTTCTGTCTTACAACATGAACATTAAGTATTACAGTACTGACAATATTATAGTATTATAGCTGACAGAAAATCTGTTCTAAATTGTGTAAACAAACAAACAAACCTAAAACTTGATGTCTGTGTAATTGCGTATTAAAGATAATCAGAAAGCAGCAGATTGTGTTATGGCTCCAAGTCATTAAACTGAGAACTAAATGTAACAGTAGTATAAATATTAATATAAAGAAATGTATTATTAAGTACAGCTATTTTCACTTTGGGATGGCTGGCACATTTGGGACGATTCTGAAAAAAAAGAGGTTCCAAATTTTTCTGTCAATTCTTTCTTTTTTCTTTTTTTTTTTTTTTTTTAAATTATAATGATTAAATATTAAAAGAAAGTGTTTTAAGCGGTTGTTTTAAAAAAGCAATTGTTCAGTATCGGAAAATAGAGAATACAAACCATAATCTGACAAACATATTACAGCCCTGATCACAGCTCACACCTTGCTCCTAAAAAGAAAATATTTGAAGTTTTGGCAATTGAACATACAATAGACTTATATACAGGTGCATCTCAATAAATTAGAATGTCGTGGAAAAGTTCATTTATTTCAGTAATTCAACTCAAATTATGAAACTCGTGTATTAAATAAATTCAGTGCACACAGACTGAAGTAGTTTAAGTCTTTGGTTCTTTTAATTGTGATGATTTTGGCGCACATTTAACAAAAACCCACCAATTCACTATCTCAACAAATTAGAATATGGTGACATGCCAATCAGCTAATCAACTCAAAACACCTGCAAAGGTTTCCTGAGCCTTCAAAATGGTCTCTCAGTTTGGTTCACTAGGTAAGCCACAAACATTCATTGCCAAAGAAGCTGGCTGTTCACAGAGTGCTGTATCCAAGCATGTTAACAGAAAGTTGAGTGGAAGGAAAAAGTGTGGAAGAAAAAGATGCACAACCAACCGAGAGAACTGCAGCCTTATGAGGATTGTCCAGCAAAATCGATTCAAGAATTTGAATGAACTTCACAAGGAATGGACTGAGGCTGGGGTCAAGGCATCAAGAGCCACCACACACAGACGTGTCAAGGAATTTGGTTACAGTTGTCGTATTCCTCTTGTTAAGCCACTCCTGAACCACATACAATGTCAGAGGTGTCTTACCTGGGCTAACGAGAAGAAGAACTGGACTGTTGCCCAGTGGTCCAAAGTCCTCTTTTCAGATGAGAGCAAGTTTTGTATTTCATTTGGAAACCAAGGTCCTAGAGTCTGGAGGAAGGGTGGAGAAGCTCATAGCCCAAGTTGTTTGAAGTCCAGTGTTAAGTTTCCACAGTCTGTGATGATTTGGGGTGCAATGTCATCTGCTGGTGTTGGTCCATTGTGTTTTTTGAAAACCAAAGTCACTGCACCCGTTTACCAATAAATTTTGGAGCACCTCATGCTTCCTTCTGCTAACCAGCTTTTTGAAGATGCTGATTTCATTTTCCAGCAGGATTTGGCACCTGCCCACACTGCCAAAAGCATCAAAAGTTGGTTAAATGACCATGGTGTTGGTGTGCTTGACTGGCCAGCAAACTCACCACACTTGAACCCCATAGGGAATCTATGGGGTATTGTCAAAAGGAAAATGAGAAACAAGAGACCAAAAAATGCAGATGGGCTGAAGGCCACTGTCAAAGAAACCTGGGATTCCATACCACCTCAGCAGTGCCACAAACTGATCACCTCCATGCCGCGCCGAATTGAAGCAGTAATTAAAGCAAAAGGAGCATCTACCAAGTATTGAGTACATGTACAGTAAATGAACATACTTTCCAGAAGGCCAACAATTCACTAAAAATGTTTTTTTCATTGGTCTTATGAAGTATTCTAATTTGTTGAGATGGTGAATTGGTGGGTTTTTGTTAAATGTGAGCCAAAATCATCACAATTAAAAGAACCAAAGACTTAAACTACTTCAGTCTGTGTGCACTGAATTTATTTAATACACGAGTTTCACAATTTGAGTTGAATTACTGAAATAAATGAACTTTTCCACGACATTCTAATTTATTGAGATGCACCTGTATGCTAGCATGGAGAAGCAGCAAGCAGACAACAACACGGATTATACATCTTAAAGGCACACTTCTCTCACTAGTTTATTTGAGCAAAGTACTCTCTCTGTCTGCTTTTGTTCACACTATTATTCCTATTCTTATTCTCTCTGTCCCCACACTAACTTCCTCTCTTGCTCTTTGCTATGCCGACTGTCCTTATGTGTCAAAGAGCTTTTTTATTGCCTTGTGTCTTAATTTGCTCACCAAGTCTGTTTTATGTAAATATGAAGCTGCTCTTCTGTGCACAGCTACACCCTATAAAATCATCTATGACTGCAGGGATCAGTTAAAGTCTGGAGAGTCAATTGTTCTGATTTTTCTACTCAAAAGCCCTGTTCAGAATTTGTATTAAGGATGGGTGATCTGCTCACAAGCAGACAGCAAAGACAGATGTCCACACATCATGCATTTTCACTGACCACTTGTGATCACATTTCATGACTAAAATGATCTGCAGATCTGCAAAAAAAAAAAAAAAACCCACCCATTATCACTTCTAAACCAGACAACAAAAAAAGTCAGTACGAAAACTCAGTGTTTATATTTAGCTGCTAAACAGCATTTCCCAATTAAACCGCCGAGCTCTCAGACTGGTTGTTAAAACACGCACTGTCGGTGGCAGACTGTAGTATTTTGCGCAGCTTTTGCCTAGCTAATTATGCTCCATGTGGTTTCAACAACCACACAAATAACCAAAAGAAAGCGAAGTAAAAACTGAAGTAAAATGCAACTTGCAGACACGAATTTATTCACTGTGTAGTGGGAGCATGGTGTTAATTCTTATTAACTATTAATTATTAAGATCATTGCTTCCTCACCAACACAGCTCTAACAATCCTTACAAAAGGATAGATAGATAGATTCCTTACAAAAAAAAAAGGACCCAAACATATTGATAACATTGTGCTTATATTGTGGCTATACATGTTACTAAAACAGACTGTTTAAAGCTTCATATCTGGAAATTTATTTATGTGCATTCTGACCATTAAGTGCACTCGATGGGTTTAATTTAGCAATTCTGTCCAACAATATGTGTCCCTTAACAGTGCCATCTGATTTCTGAATATCCTCTGCCAAACACAAAACAGGCTGCTTACAAGCCTTATACACCAAGTCCAACACAAATGCCTAGTCAAACGTCAATGCAAAACGTGTTGTAAGACCTATTAAACAATCTAATAATCTCACATAGTATTTATTAATGAAGCAGTAAAACACAAAAACACAGACACCACACATATACCAGCACTGTGTGAGCAGTTTACATATCAACGACTTTGTTTTGGAATCCGGAAGATGTTGGTACATTGTAATTATTATGATCATTTGCCTAACTCAGTACTAATGTGCAGTATAATCAGTGATTTGAAGCTATTAGCGCCCTTGCTTTAGTGATCTCCACATTATTGCCCTGTGATGAGGAGCTTCAGTGCAAGTAGAAGTACTGCTGGTCTACAGGTTCTCACAACTGCGGCAGTCACTATTATGGTGATAACTGGAGCTGTGATGTGTAGGTGGGCAGAGAGAGAGAGAAAGAGAGAGAGAGAGAGAGAGAGAGAGAGAGAGAGAGAGAGAGAGATAAACACCTATACAGATACAAATATTGCATGAGAATTTGGGAGTGTCTGTAAATGGGCAAACATGGAGCAGAAATAAAACAAGTGCAAAACCATGATTATTTTTGACGAGGTAGTCCATCCTGTATCGTATGAGCTTTTCAGGTTTTTTTTTGCACTTTTACCTGCTGCCATTTCTATTATAGCAAACCATTTGTCCATGTCAGTGAGCACCAATGTTATCCTCAAGAGATTCTCCACTGCTATAACTTCTTTTATTAATCCCAATACTCAGTAGCAAATATTTTATCGTCTGCATTTATGAAGTTCAATAAAAGATCTTCACTTGCGCGACTATCAAAACTGCTCTCCCTGGATTAAAACTAGCTGAATCCATACAGCAAAGCCATGTAAAAGTTTGAGAGGTTCATGAATGTTTTTACTATAATGCAGAAAAATATACATTAAGTTGGTCTATACATATGTTAGTATGCTAAGGTTGTTGGTATCACATTGATAACCGAAATGTTATCAACGTGATAACTGTGATCAATGTTGGAGATCTTATTAACTTTCAGCCACTAAAGGAGTCAACCCTTTCTCTTAAGCTCCTCTCCTCCCTCTCAGAACATGTACATACCCAGTGCAATAGTAAGAAATATGGAGGAAACCCTGATGTAATGGTAAAACTTTCGTTCCATCACCAGGAGATCCCAAATCTGAATTCCATCAATGCCACAGCCATACCCAGCCCTGCTCTCTAGACGGGCAGATTGACTAGTGTCAAAGAAATTGTCAGGGAAGAGATGAAGGTGATTTATTGGCAGGAAGCACTACTTCCTGTTTATTTATAACATAAAAATATGGGTTGTCCATGCATGTGTAAAGTAATTTACAGGCTACCAGGGCCAAGTTCTCAACATATCAATACTAATATCAGTCAAAGTAGAAAATTCACTGAACTCCATCTCCATTTCTGATTGATATAGCCAGAGGTCTAGACAGTAACAAAGACATTTTCCTTCTCAGAGCATCTGTTTTACTGACATCTATCAGAATGTAAACACAGCTTACCTGAAATGGTCCTTAAAGATATGATAGCAGCTATAAGACATCAAGATTCTCTCCAGAACTCACCCAGCCCTAATTCATCAAAGTTTTGCCAAAAATATTTCATCAAAATATTTATCAAAACATTTACACGAAAACCTCTTTCCTGATGAGAGTGAGCCAATAAATTTGGAATAAAATAAAATGGGGATAAAATGGAAGTGTTCTCTGTTTTTATAAAGCTCTTTAAGGTTGCACCCTATAGAGAAGATTCTGTGCCACAGCAAAATGTAATCATACTGGTAAAAAAAAATTAAATTAATATTAATAACAATAAATAATAATAATAATAATAATAATAATAAAATTAGATGCTGAGTATAATCCTCCATGCACTGTATTTTACTTTCATTAGTGCACTGCAGTCATGCCACACTGAAATACAATTGCTGTCCAATCCTGGGAATTTCACACACAACAGTCTTTAAAGTTTACACAGAATGGTGCAATAAACAAAAAACATTGAGTGAGAGACAGTTCTGCCTTGTTGATAAGACAGGTCAGAGGAAAATGGCCAAATTGGTTCAAGCTGCCAGGAAGGATATAGTCTGTGCCCATGATAACCTCAGATTCCTGTTCTTGGCTGACAGGAGTGGAACCTGATGTGGTCTTCTGCTGTTGTAGCCCATGTACCTCAAGGTTTGATATTTTGTGCAATCCGAGATGCTTTTCCACTCACCACGGCTGTAAAGAGTGCATACTTTTTTTTTGCCCCCATTCTGATGTTTGATGTGAACATTAACTGAAGCTCTTGATATCTAGCTGCATGATTTTATGCATTGTGCTGCTGCCACATGATTGGCTGATTGGATAACTGCATAGATAAGCAGGCATACAGATGATCCTATTAAAGTGACTGGTGAGCCACTTCAAGATGCAGAAAAACTAGTGCATGGTTTTGTTGTGGTTTGTTAGGTTTGACTACTGTAATGCTTTGCTGTCTGGGTGTTCCAGTAGGTGCATAAAAAAACGGTGCTCCAGTTAGTCCAGAATGCATCAGCCAGAGTCCTTACTAGAACCAAAAGATCTGACCTGATCTTACCCGCACTGTTTAGGCTCACAGTAAAAATTTTGTGTGTATAATCAAAATGCATTGATTATAAAATACTACTAATTACCCATAAAGCACTGAATGGTCTCATGCTGCAGTATCTGAGCAAACATTGGACTTGTATGATCTGCCACGCCTGCTTCAATCAAAAAGTGCAGTCTCTTTGTTGGTACCTAGAAAAACGAAGACTATTGCAGGGGGCAGAGTTTTTACTTACAAAGGCCCACAGTTATGGAACAGCCTTTCAACTAATGTTCAGGACTCAGACACAATCTCAGGCTCCATCTTTAAGTCTAGTCTTAGGTAAGGTGGTGAAGACGGATGCAAATGCAGACAGATTTTTAATAAACTGACAAAACAAAACAGGAAATATGGAACACAAAGGCTTGGAATTAAACATAGAACAAAGATTTAAACGCAGAAACAGAACAACAGTCAAGGAAGACAAATGAAAGACCATGTGAGCAGTGCAAAGTGTGACTTATATACAAGTGCATAATCATCCCAAATGTGAATCAGGTGCAGATAGTCATGTGACGTGGTCAGGTGAGGTGGAGTGGCTGATGGGAATCGTAGACTCTTGTCCTTTACTGGTATTTACATGACATCTAGGCTAAAAATCAATTTGTTTGCTCAATCCTTGTTAATAGCTTTACTCTTACATAAAAGCCCAGATCTGGAGGGTCTATGGGCCTAAAGAATTTTATACATTCATTCAGGTTTCTAGATGGTGGAGTGGTTGGCCAGTGTATATCCCAGGGTGCCCCCATGCCTGTGTTACCTTCTGTCCCTCCCTTTTAGTTATGCTATCACATTTAGTCCAACCGGAGTCCCTGTTTGAATTTTGCACACAACTTTACCCAATAATCTCCCCCACCCTTTCTCTCCCTCAGTACACATTACTTCTGCTGCACAACCAGAGAGCACGCTGGGCCTTCAGTAGCTTTCAAAAGAGCTCTTCAGTAGCTTTCAAACGACACCAGCCCCACACTGCTGCTTCGAGTGCCTGAGAATGAGATCACAGACCCCTGGCATTTTTACCGACTTGAGCGCTCTACAGTATTTCCGGTTAAAATGATGCCTCAAGTGTGGCTAGGTCAGAGACTTTATTCAATGGAATTTTGGGGAGAATGTATTTATTTATTTTTGAGCTATGGTAAACCTGTAGTACTTTTTGTCTACAATATTAAACCTCTGTTCGTAGCATTTTTTAAAATTTACTTAGGTTTATTTTCTTCATTCAAATTTTGTTCAAAATATTCTGAGAATCGAATTAAATCATGACGCCAGTATCGCGAAACAAACTGAATCGTGACCATCATTACACCCCTAGTGAAAACTCCACCATATTTCTAAGGACATGCAGGTAAAAGATCATGTTTAAACTGCTTCCCTTTTCCACCTTCGCTTTCTGTGATCTATCTTCCAAGAACACAATACCGCTGTATCATCTTCCATGGGATAATAAAACTATGTAATGGACACATAATCGTATTTGACAAAAGTGGTTTGAATTGACTTGGGTAGACTGGCAAGCCTCAGAAAAAGGACTGCTGATTTGATTTTGATGCCTGGAATCACTTTAATTTTATAGGATTGCTGAAAAGTGAAAAGTACAAATCAAAATCTAATCCATTTTAAAGTTATCATCTTTCCCAATCAATACAATCATACAGCAACTCCTTTGTAAACAATATACACAAAAGTAATGGGAAGAACAGAATGCTTGACTAGGGACCAAAATTAGCTCTAAACAAATTTTCCCATGTCTCTGAGCTCTCAATCGTTCACACTAAATCCATTTCCCAAATAGCTCTTTAAGTAATAGAATTTAACGATCAGATCTTAGAGCCCAAGGCTTAAATCTTAATGGATAATGTAAGAACGACTGTGAAAAAAGCTTAATAATTACATATTGACATTAAAAGCATTTGAAAAGGCTGGTAGAAAAAGTCTAACATGGCGAAATCATAATTAGTTTGTGTGAACTGGCTATCCTTAAAAGGAATGCCATGATTATGATTCTAGTTTACAAATATATAAACTGTAAATGAATTAAGGGGGTATCTTGCCCTGGGGTTCTGAGCATGTGAATCTGTAAAGTGTTGACTGCATACTGAGCATAATTCTGCTCTTCCTTCTTATAATCATGCATGTGCTAATCTTCATGTGTAGGCACCAGTGTGCAGGCATTATGCGGTAAATCTAATAAAAATAAATAAATAAACCAATAAAGCACAGGATCATTAATTATACACCTTAATTGGGAACGTTATTTACACTTAAAATTACCTACTCTATATGCAGCACTTCTTTCATTAAAAACCTTAATTACTAACTGTGAATGATGATAATGATTAGTGACTCAGATTCCAAAGGGGTGGCGTTCTAAAATAGTTTTAAAATAGTTTACCTTCAGGTGATAACAGGGTTCAACAAAATAGCATTCATTAAACATGTAGAAGAGTAAAACACTGCAGAGCCACTGAGGTGGCTTGGGGTTATTTTTTAATAAGGCACGGGCATGAATTAGGATCTCAAGTAACCTATGGCAAAAATTATCATGTTGTGGTCATGAATTGTGTAACTTTAAGCCACAACATAATATGTTTTCATAATGTCATACTTAATACATGGAATCTAGTTTGGTGGGCGCAGGTGAAAAAAAAAAAATTATTCAGAAGTTAAGTATCTCATGGACATAAAACAGATAAAGAAACTTAATATATTTAATTAAAGGCCTGACCTTATTATTAATAATAATAATAAATAACCACCATGTCATCTCAGTGGCTCTGTAAACATAGGAAGGGGAAAGAAATAGCCAAAAAAAAAAAAAAAAACTGGAAACCTATCAACTACAACCAAAAGACAAAACCAATGATAGACTATGTGTGTGTTTGTGTGTACTGGCTGTGGCTGTGTGCATGAGGGTTGTGTTACTTTACATTGTCATCTTTCTCTAAGGGAAAATCTTCTGTACCATCTGTACCATCTTTGACTCCTCATCAAAAATAGTAATGAAACATAAAATAGCAATAAGTCAAATATTAGACGTACATCCCCACATGATGTGCATCAACACACTCTATATGATGTTGCAGATTTAACAATAACAAGATTAGTATAAAAAAAGAATCCAAGGGATTAGAAAGCTATACTCATTACCAGTGTGAAGTTGGCACCCCATGAAATTAAATAATCACCAAAACAATGCCATTAGTTTGTGCTACGTTTGTGCTGCAAAAATGAACGTTTGTGCTGGTTTGGTGTCTGAGCTATTAAACTTTTTTTTTTTTTTTTGGCTGCGTGATGTCACTCTCCACTCCATGTCGCTCAAATCGCTCCAAATTGGCGCCGTTCATCCGTGCCGGTTTGTGCCGTTAAAACAAACACTAATTATTTCCCTTCCTTAGATATAACAAGAATGTTTTCGGGAGCGGTGATGTCACTCTCCACCCCATATCATCTAAATCGCACAAAACAGTGCCATTCGTTTGTGCTCGGTTTGTGTGCCATTAAAACGAGCATTGTATCTATTTCCCTTCATTAAAAATAACAAATATAATTGGGGACAGTGACGCCACTCTCCACCCCATGCCGTCCAAATCGCTTCAAACCGGTGACGTTTGTTTGTGCTCGATTTGTGCCGGTTTGTGCCATTAAAAGAAACCCTGTAACTACGATCCATAGCTGGAGTGGCTCATCGCGTGACTGATTACACTAAAGTAACTAATTACACTACATTTGTATTGAATTGTATTTATGCATTAAAAAGTGCTGTTTTCTCACGTCACTTGGCTCAGAGCAACGGTCATTGTCACAAAGCTTTACAGAAAAACTTTTCTTTAGTTCAGTTTTATTTATTTATTTATTTATTTATCATTTAATTAAAAAAATAATAATAAATAGAAGAAATAAATGTTTTAAATTTCATTTAAAAAAATCTCGAGAAGCATACCCATTCATGCATTAATTGACACTACACAAGACCCCCCATCAACCCACATTTATTTAAAGTTGTGGACCTTCCGAGTGACAAGTTAGTTCCTATTCTTATGTTTATGTTACAGCTGCGATAAACATTCATTTCCTCAACAGCCTTGCTCTTTTTTCCTCTCTTGCTTCATCATTTTTCTCTCACTTTCTCTCTCTCTCTCTCTCTCTGTGTCTCTCACGCACTCTTGGAAAACACAGCTTGTCATTTTACTGACAAACCAGAACGCATCAACTCTCTTTCTATAAATGTTAAATAAATGCCTCCTAAAAAAATATGTCACCACATCAACGTTTGCGGGTTTTATTTGGTTAAACAACAAGAAGTTGCTTTTTTTTTTTTTTTTTTTTTTAAAGAATCTATTTATTATTAGTCTTAGATTATGTGGAGTGCTTGCCTTACATTTCCTGTGTGTGAGCTGTTACTATAGAAACAATAACATACTGTACAAGTACAAGCACATTATTATTTACCCATCGTTCATGTTACAGCCGGACCTACTTTTCAAGCCATGCTCTTTTACAAAAACAATGCACACCTTCTGACCAATCAGATTCCAGAATTCAGCAGCACGGTGGTATAATGAGAATTTAATATTCAGCACAAAAATTCTGGGCCTTACTCTAAACATATTTTTCACTTTGCGCTTGCTCTAGCTTATGCCAGTGCTAATGTCTCACGTATTTTCAATCTTTGGTTTTCATCATCATCATCATCATCATCATCATCATCCACATACAAATTTTAGTTTGCTCTCTCTCTCTCTCTCTCTCTCTCTCTCTCTCTCTCTCTCTCTCTCTCTCTCTCTCTCTCTCCCCTACTTTATGGCCTAGCCTCTGAGGAGCTGGACTAAATAAGGACAGCAATGCCTCAAACAAACAATAAGCATCCCCTAATTGAGAGAAATGATGTTATATTGATCTTCCTTACAGCTCCCAAAGGCTGCAGCTCCACATATTCCAATGATGTGACATTTACTCAAGCAGCAGCTCTCGGCTCCAGTGAAACATTGGGAATTCACATCTCTGTTCTATTTCAAACAGGTCCTCAAAAAAAAAAAGACTAAAAAGGTAATGGATACAACCTGGATGGGATGCCAGTCAATCACAAGTCACTATACATAAACACACATTCATATACTCATTCACATCTAGGGGCAATTTAACATTAGCCAATCCACCTACTGGGGAAGGTGGGAATAAACTCAAGAAGACAGGGGAAACCCTTGTGGACATGGAGAGAACATGCAAAACTCTACACAGACAGTAACCAGAGCTCTGGATCAAACCAGAAACACTGGAGCTGTGATGCTGCAACGCCTCCCATTGCAACACTGTACAGTCTATAACCATGCAACAATATTATATTTAAACAAATTGTGTCATTTCCACAAAGAGGTCAGAGACAAGAACATGAAGAGAGCTAGTTGACTCTAGCTAAGGGCAAGAAACCTTAGTTGCTCCTGAACTCTACTGAACTCAACCAGGTTCAAAGCCAAAGTGTGGGATAAAAATGGGTCAAGATGGCAAACCATAACGGACCTTTATGCTCTAATTACAGCCTGAAAAACATCAGACAGGACAAGAAAATCAATGAACTGTGCTGGTTTTACAAACATGTCCTTGAAAGCGAGTGGCTGGAACTTCTCCCAGAGGCCAAGGATCCAAAGGTTACAGTGTTCCTGGTCATAGTGGTCTCTGAGATCTTTTTGTGGTTTTAAAAGTGTCCCTTTGACATTTACTAAGATCAGACATTTAGCATTCATGTTCAGTAAGTGTTTTATCCTGATCACAGTGGGTGCAAGGCAGGGCTATTTAGCATATTTCATACATTTGTGTGGAAGCCCATCTGCCTAAGGCTCATGCTATAATTCTGGTCATCTCAGTGCAAGCCTCCAGGACTCCTGCCAGTGCACAATTATATTTTATTTCCATTCCTCACACTGCAAATCAGGTGGACTTGAATCTTTCACTGGCTAATTTTAATTTATTGTAGTGCTTGGAGTGCAGAAAAAATAAAACATAAAATAACTGGCTGTATGTGTCCTCCGTGCATATCTAGACTGATAATCTCTGTCCTAATGCATATTTAACACATAACTGTAATTAAGACATTCTTGAATACTTTTATAAATAATACATTACAAAACATACCTTTATATTGAAAGAAGTGAGAGGAGCTTGCGTGTACATGTACTAAACTGTGGTGCTTTTTCTTTCCTTGCTTTTCTGAACCTCCCATGCCACTAAAATGAAGAACCATTCCCACACCCCTCTGGAGCACTTTGTCACAAATCATTGCCAGAGCTGAATGTCAGGTGTCACAGGGTAGAGAGCAGGTGCTTGGGGTATTGGCCAAGAATGACAGCAAAGAGACAGAGAAGGCTATCTGATCATAAAGAGAAGCCGAAAAGGCAAGTGGGACACAGAAAGAAAGCGGAAAAAGAGAGTGGGGAATAGTGAGGAACAGAGCAAAAGAAAAGAGATGGAAACTATGATTTTTGTACAGAAATTGGAAAGAACAAACAGGGTGAGTCTAGATGGCATGGTCAGACAAGAACAGCAGTGGACATAAGGGCTGTGGCAAGTAACAGTTGGACAAAAAGGCTCAATGATTGAAGATCAAAAGTCTGAAATACTGAAACAACCATCTCTCTATCTCTTTCTCTCTCTCTCTCTCTCAATTTTGTTCAATTATTTGGCGAATGTCTGCAGGGCCTTATTTTTTCTCAGCTGAAGGAAAGAAAGAGAGAGAGAGGCTGGGTGGGGGTTGATCATTAATGCTCCAGTTGTGTTGATGGGTGCTATCTGCTGAAAAAATGCTTGCCTATTTTTTCCACTAGAATGACCACATCTGCTGGGTGTCCAGAACACTAAAACCCTTGATCACGCATATATATCCCCCACCCCCAAACATGCACACATACACACAAAAAAGGCTTTGGGATCCAGTTCGGTCTGGTCTGCTCTATTGACTAGCTCTCTGATGAGAAAAGGGCTCACAGATATGTGGGTGAAGCTCTTCAGCACTTTTTCTTTGAGATCAATTGAGTGAGTGACTGTGCATGAGGAATGCCGAGAAACAGAAAGGCATTGAGTCTTGCTCAGAGCAACAGCTTCTGAACTATTGCCTCTGAATTTCAAGGAGCTATTCTATGATCTTTGTGCACAAGTCAGTACAAGAAATTTGATTTAATGTATATCAATTGTACTTCAATATATCAAATGTCTTATAGTAATGGTTTTATGTTTTTGTTGTCCAACCATGATCTGGTTTTAATTTATATTACAGTACAATGAAATACTTTTCTTCGCATATCTCAGTTTGTTAGGAAGCTGGGGTCAAAGCGGAGGGTCAGCCATGGCGCTCCTGGAGCAGACAGGGTTAAGGGCCTTGCTCAAGGGCCCAACAGTGGCAGATTTGCAGTGTTGGGGCTTGAACAATCTCATATTGAATAGGGTCTCAAGTGGTCCAATAATTGCAATGTTGGTTGGTTGCGTTTTTAATTTTCCTAATTTTAGTTGAGTGATTACCTGTATGTATTGGCATTGCAAAACCACCTTTTTTAAATATATATATATATTTTTTTATTGTACTTGGTTTAACTACAAGGCCATCTTTGTGTCACGGTACACAACAAATTTTGGTTATACAGCTATTTACGAAAACCTCAATATCTCTGCTTAGGATGGGCCTAGCTCCTTGGAACAAAATGAAGAACACTTCATCTTGGAGACTTCTCTTATTTGAGATGTCTGTTTTTAAATAAATAAATAAAACATTTTTGGGGTGAATATCTCTAGTGGGGGACCAGATACCTGAAATTTTGACATGTTTTCTCCTGTGATAAAATCAGTAAGTTACTACAGCTCAGAAGTTACTTACTGCCTTTATCACAGGATAAACAACACCACAGCTCTGTTTATGACACTGTTCATTTGTAAAACACCCAACTGAACACTGTACTTCTATATTTGGATAACATCTATTCATGCATATCAACTGTACTCCTATCAGACTGGTTCTTCAGATCTGGCCCTCAAGGTCCTGCAGAGTTTACCTCCAATTTAAAACTCAATTTTTAAAGCAGAATGCTACCATAGAGGACTTATTTCTGTCAAAAGTTCAGGTTTGTATCTTTTTCCCCCTCCAGACATATTCATCCCAGAAATAAGGGGCATTTTAAAAAGATTGCACTTTCTCGCCCCCATAAAAATAAGATAACTCTCAAACCTGAAATGTTCTGCATGCACACTATACTTACCTAGGTACCCCCTAAAAAAATTAAGACCCATATACACAGTACTGTGCAAAAGTTTTAGGCACCCTATTTTTTTAGTACAAACTTTGTTACAGATTTTATTTATTTATTTTTTTTATGACTTCTACATTATCAAGTCAGTACAAAAAACATTTTAGATTCCCAAACATTAGTTTTCTAGCACAAAATTAAATGTTACAGAAAAATGTTTGTATGTCATTCAAGAAATCAGCATGTTATGTAAGAGACACTTTTCAGACAAAAAACACAGTGAAGGCTGCTGGGTTTTGCTGCAAAAATAAGAAGCGAGTGCGAAAGTCAAAGTCTCCAGAAGAACTGTGGCTGGTTCTGCAAGATGCCCAATAAAACCTACCAGCTCATTTCCTTATAAAACTGCACAAAATGTACCGGAGATTACTATTTTAATTTTTTTGTCACACCTAATATTGACTCTTTCATTTACTACTGTTTACTGCTCTTTACAGTATTTTTTTTTTTTTAATGTAGAAACATTTAATTTCATTATTTTGAAGGCATATTTGCTCTTATTACACACACACACACACACACACACACACACACACACACACACACGTTTTTAGCTATTTTAGATTATAGTGATACTTTGTACATGCTTCAAAAACAAATAGATTTGAAATGACTGGATTCTGTTCACCATTCAGCTTTGAGGTTCATTACAAATGCCAAAAGCTGTACTCATCACTGTGATTTCTATCAAATCATTAATTACGCTACTTTCTGTGTGAAGACTGGAGTATTTTTGTATGTAAGGTAATTCTTATGAAAAATTATCGTTTACTCATCAGCTCTATTTCAGTCTGTTTGTTGGCATTCGGGTCAGTGCATCAAGCTTCACTCCCACAGCAAGGTTAAACAGTGCAGTGCTACCAAACACAGGCTTATTCTCTAAGCCACAGACACAACCTACATATCAACTCTTGCCAGGTGACAAGCCAGAAGTCGGCGAAACTTTCCGGTACTTTCCACTTGATCTATTGCAGGGCGACAGAGCCTGACCAATACAGAATTTGCTGCCATAAAGTCCATTTGAGGCGATCGCTGGGAATATACGGCCCTTCAGGGGCAAGGGACACTTGGTTGAAGGGTTGTCATTCATCATTTTGGCAAGCCCAGCTGAGACCAGCCCAATTTGAGCATGCCTCAGGGGCAGACACCAGGCGCTGAAACAAGTCACTGTCGTTGAATATTTGCAAGTGCTGTCAACAAACAGTGGCGGCTCATTCTGGGCAATGCACCAAAATGCTTAGCAGCAGGTGAGGAGAATTATGCGATACAACTACTTACAGTAATCATGCAGTGTGCACAAGTTCTTGTCAGAGGCTTAGGCATTGGTTTTGGCTGATTTGTTGACAATAGCTTACTGGTGTCATTTATTTCTACCAACCAGAATGTTAGCAGACCTAGTATGAGCAAAGACATCCAGAAGCACGAAACATCATCAAAGACCAGACATCTGCAGTTCACATTTTTCCACCAAATCTCGCAGTTGAAATTGATCTATCCTGAAAGTGGACACTTGAACATTTCTTTTGTTTTTTGATGATCTGAAGTCCTGTGTCAGTCGGATATTCTGCAGCCCTGCACTCCTGATTAACTAAACCAGGCCAGCATTTAGAGTAGAGCCTTAATCCAGTGATTAGCTGCGAAGTGACTGTCAATTAAGAGAAAAAAAGCCATCATAATAAATGTAGAAAGTGCAGAATGGGAAGAAGAGGTGATGATTAACTCAGAACAGCATTTTGCATTCATCTCCATACCCATCCCTCTCTCTTCCCACTCTTTCTACCATTTCACTTTTTCTGTCTCACTGCCTTTGCCACTCTCTCTCTCTCTCTCTCTCTCTCTCTCTCTCGCTCACACACACACAAAACTCTCTCTCTTTCTCGCGTACATATGCCTAATTAACTGACTGTCACATAGGCCATTTATGCTTCTATACATTATTGTAGAAAAAATATTAAACAGTGCCCCAAGCATGTGTAAAAGGAAAGAAAATGCAGGATCTCGACATGCACCTGTCACCACTATGTTGAAAACTGAAAGAAATGTGGCAGTCCCTTGAATGTCTCCATATGTGCATGTTAACGGAGTGGAAATGAAATGCGATGTGCTCGTGTTCTCAGCATAATATTTCAAGAGTTTATTTTGCAGAGAGCGTGCTGGTGGATCCGAGGGCAGGGATGCAGCAGGGAGCTGCCATTCATCGAAGATTCTCGTATTTTGCCTTCAGGCTGTGTGTCATCACTCAGTGCTTTCATCTGTGCTGACATCTAAACTGCAGCCACATTAATTCACGTTACGTCACTATGGAAGTGTTCTGAATTGCACCTAAACCTTAAGAAGGATATATTTCTCTTCTCTCCATTCTTTCACAGAGGTATTTGCTCTCCAGATGCCTTTCAACTGGAGATGTTCACTGACCATGACAAATTCATTTTCAAACGAGGATGCCATAATGTATGCTTTTCACTCCTATTATAATCAAGTCTTTGACCTGCCACTGCTCAGCAAGACTATTCCCATGGGGTTTCAGTGATCCAAGCCTAGTTATGTCCTCTTAAAGCCCATCATTCATGCCTTATTTAGGTGTTAGATTTGTGGCCCCTGCCACTCAAACATCTGCAGCCTCAAGGAGCAGGGCATTGTCTCACAAAAGATGGCAATCTTGTGCATTATAGAAGTAATCAAAACACATTATATTCTCCCTATTGTGGTCCTACTGCCACACACACACACACACACACACACAACAGCATACACCATGCAACATTGGAGAAATGCAGGTTGTCTGGAATCTCCCCCCCCCCCCCCCCAAAAAAAAAAAAAAAAAAAACACGTTCAGGTGTCACCATGACCTGAGAGTTCATACATACACCAAAAACAGACACACCACCTTCACACAATCATTATGAAAGTGCATCATATACATGACGTATCAGGCAGAGACAGAGGACTGACTGGATCCAGAAAGGCATCAAGAAGACCCTGATTCTCAGTTTGACATTAACAAGGTGCTTGAATAAACCCCAGGGTACTTACCTAACTGCATCTCCATGATACTCATTTTGTTTTCAGCAGGAAAGAGGATCTTTGGAGGTTTGTCGGTCAAAGGAGCTGAAAAAAAAAAAAAGACATAAAATAATATTAATTCTGTGTCAACACTCAAAAAAGAAGAAATTTCAGTTATAAAGAAGAGTAAAACAGCTATGAAGAATAAAATTGCCAAAAACCCAAACCACTGAATAGAGGAAAATACAGACATGGTAAAATAAGCACCAAGGGGATGGTATAAAACTCTCTCTTGGTGCCTCTCTCGCTGTCTTCATCTTTCTCTCTCTTTCAGTCTCTCTCTCTCTCTCTCTCTCTCTCTCTCTGTAATGGGCTTTTCCATACATGGTCTGACAACCATTTCAAGTCGACTAATGGCCTCAGTACCTTCAGGGAAGCATAGTGTCAGTGATTAAGGCAAAGGATGTGACACCAAACCAACATGCATTAAGGGCAGACACTGTGTAGTGCACATCCACTGCAAACTAGGATTGCACTGTAATATAAACCCAGGAGAATCTTTACTCTTATTTATAGTGGCTGAGAAGAGAGGAGAGCCAACTCTGCAATGTCTCACTCTGCATAGAGACTGCTCGAGGCAAATCTCTCATGATACACATGATAGTTCAAACATCTAGATAAAAATGGAGAACAATAGTTTTAAATAATAAAGGCAATAATAGAAAGGCAAATCAAGGAATTGAAAAATGAGAGAGAGAGAGGAATTGAGAGAGAAAGAGTTGGTGAAATGGTGAGAGAGAGAGGAAGGGAGGTAGAGAGAGAAAGACAGGGAGTGATATAGGTTGGCAAATGTATCTCATAAACTATAACATACGTATGTTACAACCTGCCACGATGCATGAGCTCTGCCAGAGACTCTCCAATTTTACTGGTATGCATTAATACTCAGCAATGTGCTCAGCAATCTACACTGCACATAGCAAAACACATCTGAAAGTAACATCTTGTCTCACTTTAAATAAATATGTATAGTAATTTATAACCATGAACATTATTTAATAACAACGCTGTCAATATTCACACTAAAATAGCTGCTTAAACAACTAATACATGCTTTGGAATAATTCTACACATTGATTTTGTTTGCTTTCCTCTGCACACTGTTTTGCTCTGTCACACTATGTGAGTCCCAGCTTTTTCCGCTTGTAACGACATTCATAATTCATCACACAGCACCGTGCTGATGCCATTAAACCCGCTTATTATTTAAACTGTTCACTAGATACAGTAGAAACCATGCATCATGGGTAATTAACTAAAACACCAGGACTGCATGAACAAACTACATTAGTTATTTTATTTAAGTAAGGAATAAAACATGGTGGGGTGTGCTGTTATCAGAAAATAATCAATGACGGGGTCGTGTCGAGGTAAACTGGGTTTATTCGGCCCAATTTTTTTCCTGTCCTAGACACCACTGTATATCACAAAGGATAATCTTTAGTCGTGAGTTGAGATCAGTGGTCTTAGAACGTATTGTTCTGTGGCGTGCACAGAACAGGAATTCTTACTGGGATCATTTTGTACAGGGAGACAAATAATAATCGTAAAAAAACGCTGAAATCGCACAGTGTAAAACAGGCTTAGCTGTTACCAACCCAAAGTTGATTATTTTCCTAGAACAGAACGTGTCAAAGTGTTTTATTCCTCTTATAACACAGAAATTTGCCAACACTAAAATATATATATATATATATATATATATATATATATATATATATATATATATATATATATATATATATATATATATATATATATATATATATATATATATATTGTCTATTTACAGTTACATTTAATGTTGGGGAACATCCATAAAACAAGTTCCTGTTATCACTTACATTAGAGCAGGAATAACCAGTTGTTCCCAAACCAGCCTCTCTTTTTTCTCTCAAAAACATGTCTCAAAGCATGCACCATACAAGTCCTGTACTTGTATAGTAACAATAACATGTTTGAAAAAATTTCTAAATGTGTTATAATATTATAATCTGTGATTTGGTAAGCTTCTCACCAAAGAGAATTGAGTATTCGATTAGACAGATAGACGGATAGCAAATTTATTATTAGGTCAGCCTCATTAAACACCCAGTCTAGGTTAACATATAAGGGCGCTAGGGGCAACAAAAAGGAGAGAGGTAGCCTTTCTAATTTATAGCTCAAATCTTTCCAAAAATTTCATCCAAGAAGTCATTATTCAAGACTGAATGGGACCCAAGGACAGAGGGAGGATGCCATCTTGGTTTATTACCGACTTTGGCCTTGGACTTGGAAGAGGTCACAGCAGTGTCGATGCTTATAAGAGAGGACTGTGAGCTTTTCTCTCTAGAATACACCCACCTCAATTAACCAGTCACTTCCTAACAAAAGAGCAGGACTTAGGCTAGCTTTCTTATCATTTCTCTTTAATTGCTTATCTTCTTCAAAGTCTTATCAGAAAATCCACACACTGCAAGAGTTTATTAATAAAGTAAAAAGTAGAGTAATTATGAGGGTGGAAAAAAATAAGAGGAGAGAGAGATCCTCAGCCCTGATTTGATCCTTGGGCTGGCTAACTGGCCAGTGTTTTTGTACCAAAATTGCTTCACTAAGACACATTTATCAGAGCAGAAAAGTTCTGTAGTGAAACTATGTTGCAGAACAGGAAAAGAAAGAGTTAAAAAGGAATTTCTCTTAAATAGACTATTGCATCTGACATTGCATCAGAAAGGCAGACTACCACATGGGTTTCCTAAACTAATTTTGGGCTTTATTCTGGTTTAACACCACCCTGACATAACATCAGCTCAATATTTTACACGCACAGTCATATCCACCAGCTCCATCTCCAAAGCAAACCTGCTCCAGGGCAGATTCTGTGTTTTTAAAGACACCTGACTTTGAACAGGTTTTGAACATATGATTCCCGTAAGACTATTCCACAAAAGAGAATTTATTATTCACGTCATTTCCATTCACTGCATAGTATATTTCTCATTCAGATTTTTTTTTTATCTGTCTACTGTGAATGTATCAGATAACATCGTTGGTTAGATGTCATCTTCCAAAGGCACAGTGAATTATGGGTATTTTGCATTTTGTGAAGGCAATTTACTTTCAGTTGACTTGCTCCAGGCCAGAGAAATCTCCTGTTTAGTTTGTGAGCAAAACCCACAACAATGTCACAACATTCAAAGACATATTACCAGTGAAGATACCATTCCCTAACAAACATTATTGCAGTACTGACTGTACAGACAGAAATTGGCATTATTAAATGAATGAATGAGTACTCATGAAATGTGTGGTATCTTGAGAAAACCCTTCACAAAGTCTAATTTTAACATTTTCTACTGTAAAACTTTTCTTCAATGGAAATGCTTCTCTTTTGCATGTATTAAAATTATAAAACTTGTGATTTAAAAGTCTGCTTACCCCAAAATTTAAAATGGAGAAATTTCCATGTAATTATTTCAATCCAATTCCACTGGATTGAAATAATTAATTAGACACTCCTCCTAACTCTATATTTATAACCTTATCTTATGAAAAAACAACATTACTCCTAACGGGGCTCCAAAGTGGCGCAACAAAAAAGCGTTCACCCAATCATCCGGAGATCACAAGTTCTCATGAACTGTGACAATGCCACAGCAATCTATGACTGGGAGTCCAAGAGAGCAAAAATGGCTGGATGGGATGAGGGATGGCATACTCTTGTCAATCACAGTGACACAAGCCAATCGTGGGCGTCTGTGAGATCAGGTATGTCTCATGTGTTATACTGATACTAATGCTTAATTATATCTAGGACATTTACAATACTGTGCAAAAGTTTTAGGTACATGCAAAGAAATGCTGTAGAGCAAAGATGCCTTCAAAATAATGAAATTAAATGTTTCTACAATATATATATATATATATATATATATATATATATATATATATATATATATATATATATATATATATATATATATATATATATTGTAGAAACATTTAATTTAATATATAATTTAATATATATATATATATATATATATATATATATATATATATATATATATATATATATATATATATATATATATATATATACAGTATTTAAAAAATGTAAAGAGCAGTAAACAGTAGTAAATGAAACAAAGTCAATATTTGGTGCGACAAAAAAATTCAAATAAAAATAGTAGTCTTCGGTACAATTTGTGCAGTTTTATAAGGAAATGAGCTGGTAAGTTTTATTGAGCATCTTGCAGAACCAGCCACAGATTTTCTGGAGACTTTGACTTTCGCACTTGCTTCTTATTTTTGCAGCAAAACCCAGCAGCCTTCATTGTGTTTTTTGTCTGAAAACTTTTGCATAATACCGTATATCACAAATTGTGCTAATTTTGCATTAAATGTAGTGTGTAAATGCCAAAAATCTGCTTTATAGTTTCTCACATCTGCTTTTTGTGTTTGTGATTGTTTGTCTGTGACTGGCACATATTTCTGAGTAAGCAAAGCTCAGTTGTCTGTTTTCCTGGAGTTCACTCTATAAATACAAACTCTCTAACAATTTGCATTTATGTGAGGAGACAGTCTGCCATTATTTCTTGCATATAAGAACAACACTAAGGCCTGTCCTTGCTGTACTGTGTTATGCTGCTAAGTGTTAATTGGATTTGATTGGTGCTGTCAAGGACAGATAGCGAATCAATAGTCTTATAAGCCAATCAGTGTTTACCATGCTGGAAAAAAAAGACTTTGTCTTACAAGCTTAGCTTCATTAAGACATGCTTTTATTCACAGCTTTTCACGACAGTTAATGTGGTGTGAGTGTGAGACAGGACACACAAATAGGAGTTAGTAACCATGGTGTTTTGTTCATTTTGCAGAAGGCTATCCCTTACATGAGCAGCAGTTTAGAAAGGAAAAACTGAACACAGAGGCCCATTCATGCTACACTAAACCTAAAATTATGTGCATGGCTATGGCTTTTCTGCTTTTTTGTATACATAACAAATACAAAGCATAAAACTAGCATAATTAAGATGAACTTGTGGAAATTTAATTGTAATGTGTGTAGCATCTTTATTGCTTTGTTCTGTATGTCAGAAGAACATAACTGGTCCTGACTGGGAATACTTGTGTATTTAAACCTGCTTTCCTAAAGCAAACCTGAGCTTTCTTTTCTAGTTTACTCTTCAGAGCAATATGTTATATCTCGCTGTGGTTTTAATGCATTCCTGCCATTACTTAGCAGTGCACAGGACATTGCTAACATCACATGATCCTGTACCATAAAATATATGGAGATTGTTATGTTTGTGATATGCCTCAGGTGTTCTTTTGTTTAATGAAATGAACCTGTCTGTGTCATGCTATTTCACTCTGGAATGGGAAAAAATGCTGGCAATACACGCTCAGAAACAGCTTCTTTCCTCATTCTGCACCATCTGCAACCTCAGCCTGGGCTCAGAGCTGGATGGCCATCTTCGGCATTGGCAAGCTAACATGTCTGTTCTCTTGGTGAGGTACTGTCTGATTTCCAGCTCAAATATACTCTGTGCCAACCACATACATTTCTATGCAAGTTAAATACAAGAAGATACCGCGGCATTAAAACATTAACTGGTTTAATATATCTAACATGCTGCTATAGTTATTAATTCTGTCTGTAATTACATCAGGTCATTACAACCCTTCACTATAACTTAGCAGATAATCACTTATGGATAGGCTTAATGTGCTCCTGTGCAACCTAATGAGAAATTTGTAGGAATACAAACCATTGAGAATGATATAGTGGATTTCGTTCATGAACTCTAGCCCTGCCCCTGATGTTAACCTTGTTAACTTTTCCTACAAATTAAGTCATGCAAATTATTACAAGTTTGAGTTAGAAAATGTGAAATGATGTCTTCCAATGGATGAAAAAAATGTGAAATTCTTGCACAAAGAGCAGAATTTAAGGGTTTCCTGTTTTACATAAGAGATTCTATATTATGTTCAACATTTTTATCTGCCTCCTTTGAAATGGATGAAAATTTTCTGTAATACCAATCATATTAGGAGATCCAGCAAAGTATTTCAGCCCATCAAACAGAGCACAGGAAAAAATGCAGATTCTGTTATGTATGTAAAAACCTAGTTCAGTCAAGACTTTTTCTCAGACTCAACTGTTTGCAATGAACAAATCAAACAAAAGCAATTGAAATAGCTCAACACAACGAATGCTTCAAGTGGTTTCCCCAAATTCAACTGAAAATACAACTTCTAATGACTTCTCCAGTCTCAAAATTATTCAACCCCCTGAATAGAATCCCTCACAACAGCACAAATATGCAAAACAGGTGTTGTCTCAAGCACCCCTGATGCAACTAATCAAGGGCTTCATTAGTTGCACCAGGTGTGCTTGAGCTGGAACACATAAAATACCTGAACTGGCTAGGGGTTTGTTGAGTGTCACGTTTGACTGCATGTGAGAAATATGGCCAAGTCAAAAGAATGGTCCAAAAAAGTGAAGAGAAGAGATCATCACACTTCACAAACAAAGAACAGGATACAAAAAGATTGCGAAAGCACTGAATTTCCCATAGTTTGCAAGTTCAAAGTTAAGGGAACAGTGGTTACACTACCTGGATGGGGCAGAAAAAGGAAGCTATCAATGGCTGCAACCAGATTTCTGAGAAGGCAGGTTGTGAAAAACCCTCAAGTGACTGTAAAAGACCTGCAGCAAGACTTGGTGGCAACAGGCATTGAGGTTTCAGTGAGCACAGTTAGGCGCATACTAAACGCAGGTTTCTAAGCCAGAACTCCAAGATGTACACCACTACTGACCCAAAAGCACAATAAAAGTTGGCTCCAATATGCTCAAAATCATATAAATAAGCCACAGAAGTTTTAGGATTCTGTTCTGTGGAGCGATGAAACAAAATTAGAAGTTTTTGGCATGATGGATCAGCGGTATGTCTGGAGAAAGACATACGCTGAAAAGAACACTCTGCCCACAGTCAAGCATGGTGGTGGCTTGGTGATGCTCTGGGGCTGCTTTGCATCCTCTGGCACTGGAAACCTGCAGCGTGTGGAAGGCAAGATGGATTCATTGAAGTATCAGGAAATCCTAGGAGAAAACGTCATGCCGTCTGCGAGGAAGCTGAAGCTTGGGCGTCATTGGACCTTCCAACAAGATAATAATCCCAAGCATACCTCAAATTCCACCAATGCTTGGTTGCAGAAGAAGTCCTGGAAGATTCTACAGTGGCCATCACAGTCACCTGACTTAAACCCCATAGAAAATCTCTGGTGGGATTTGAAGAAGGCGGTTGCAGCACGCAAACCCAAGAATATTACTGAAGGGGTTGAATAATTTTGAGACTTTAGAAGTCATTATAAGTTGCATTTTCAGTTGAATTTGGGGAAACCACTTGAAGCATTTGTTGTGTTTTCAACTGCTTTTGTTTGCTTTACTCATTTCAAACAGCTGAAAGTCTGTAAATTTTGACAATAAACCTGTTTGCAATGGGGGTTGAATAATTTTGATTGCAACTGTATGTATTTTTACATTTTTTAATGAACCAGCTTCTGTAACAGAGCCTCTGTTGCAGCTTGTTATGGCCAATTCCATGTGGTTATTATGTATTATTTATTATTTAGCTAATTATTTACCCTCTCTGGGCTGATGATTAAATGGTGCTCATTTTGTTCATTCTCCACTTCAAGTTCAAAACAGACATCTCATTTGTTCAGAATTTGTAGCTCTAGTCAAAAATGATCATGTGAAGCACCAGTGCAAAAGAAAAACATAACCACTTCAGCTTGATGTGTCTGATTTTCAAATAATTACTACTGGTTAAACTACTAAAATGTAACTGTTGTCCCCACTCAGTCATGCTAGCTTACCTGGACATGTAATAAGAAAGTTTATGTAACTAAACCTTCACTAATTTTAGTTGAATACCCCTGATATAGGTTTACTTTGCATGTATACATTTCTTGACTTTAACCCAACTACAGCTGATGCAAACCAGATGTTGTCTAGGCAGTGAACCATTCTCAGTACAGCAGTGACACTATCATGAATGTGCCAGTGCAGGTTTAAGATGGGCATATGTAATAAAGTGGCACTGAGTGTACATGAGGCTGAATGGGATTAGGGATCATTTCAGTACCAGTCTGCAATTTCAAACACACACTAATGAAATGTTTGAGGGCAGGATTATCACTGAAAATTTATACATGAGTCTCTAGAGCTTTAAGGGCTCTATTTGCCTGAATGTGCAATTGTTTAACAAATTTCCCCCTTTTCTCTGTTACTATTTTTGTGGTCAGAAATACACCTCAGGGATTTTAAATGTATAGTGTGTTTCCAATCAGCAGACACTGTTCCAAAAGAGAAATACAGATGCAGATCTAAGCAAGCCAGAATCAACGATGGCAAATAAAACTCCCTGGGGTTACATGAGGAAGAAACCTTGAGAGGAACTAGACTCAAAAAAAATAACTCCTCTGGGTGACACCAAATAGTGGGATTATAAATCATTACAGTACAGGGTCACACAGTATAGGGAAAAGGCAAGAGATTTGAGATCTGCTGGTGCAGTAGTATTTTAAAATCCGCTACGGACCAAAATTGTGCCACCATTAGTGGCTTTCAGCCCCTCTTACGACAAAATGATATTTTCCAGACTTACATTTCTGTTCTATTTCTTCCAGCCTAGTTTAGCAGACGTACACTACTGTTACCTCACTGTGATATACAGTAAATTACCACTTCCCCTCACTAGTAACTAATTATACATATAACTTAATTATTTCATTTTTATACACAACACTCAAAGTTCAAATCCGATTGGTCAGGTGTTTAATTTTATATAACAGCAGTTCTGACAATAGTGCCAACCACATGGTTTACAGTAATGCACTCATTCTAATACTTCATTGTTTCTATAGTAACAGCTTACAGATGGACTTGTATCAAGGTACATAAATAGACATGAAAAAGAATAGAAAAAGAAAGTATGTTTTTTTTTTTTTTGTTTGTTTTTTTTAACCAGTCAGAGGTAAAGCAGTAACAGGAACTAATGTGTGTAATGGATGCTCCACAATGTAACTGTAACCAAATAAAAAGTATAATCTGTTGTTCTTTAATAGTAAATTGGTAAAGGTCTATGATGTAAGAGAATTACAACACTCTCAGACACACGGTTAGAAGAAAATAAATCCAGAGTGGTAACAGTAACTGCCATTGATTATTTGCCTATAACAGCACCCTGTCATGTTTTATTCCTTACATGACAAATAGGAACAAAAACTCAGACAATACAACTGCCATACCTGCATGTGGCAGTGCTTTATAATAAACTCAGAACACACATTCTGCTTTCACTACCTGCTTTTTTGTAGTAAAAATACATTGCATTATAAAACCAATACAAAGTTCGGTGAATAAGCACAATAACCAGTGTAAAGTCATGTCATTTCAAATTGCTAATGAGAAATGTTTTGGGGTTAGTCATATTTTCGTGCTTTTTCTTAAAAGGATGCAAAGATGCTGTCAAAAACAGACAATCAAAATACCAATAGCAGGCTGGAACTGGAAAACAGGCAAAGAGTCAATAAAACAAGTGGCCAACACACATTAGGCCTGGAACTGCGCGTGCACACATGACCAATGGCAAGACTTCACAAAGATGAGCAAGTCGTACAGAGCTTAAATATACAGCGCTAATGAGACACAGGTGTAGCTAATTGACTGGGCTGGTGGTTAGCAAAATTCTGGAAAACATGTCCAGGTCTACAGACAGACTGCGGTGTAATTTCGCCCAAGGAGACAAGCACTCTCAAATGTGATTCAGTCTACTGTAGTTCACTATTTTTCTAAACCATGATTTGTGCAGGAGACAGGCCAAATGTCATTGGCCAAAGAAAATTGGGAGAGCATTTTAGCCTTTTCATTTAAAATAGAATATGTATTATTATTATTATTATTATTATTATTATTATTATTATTATTATTATTATCCATCCATCCATTTTCAGTACTACTTATCCTACACAGGGACTGGGTGCCAACCCATCGCAGCGCTCAGTCGCGCACAAACTCACATACCCATTCACACACTAAGAACAATTTGGAAATACCAATCAGCCTACAATGCATATCTTTCAACTGGGGGAGAAAACCGGAGTACCCGTAGGAATCCCCCGAAGTAACGGTGAACATGCACACTCCATGTATGTAAGTAAATGTAAAAGATAAATAATTTAAAACATTAACTACATCTTGGAGAAAACAGCATTTCATTTATTTTCCATCCCAAGCCACTACGCAAAATCAAGCTGGTGACTTTCAACACTGTTACTCATTTAAGAGCAAAATGCAGAAAAAAAGAGATATTGTGGCTTAAGATGGGTTAACACATGTTTAAATAGTTAAATAGATGGATTTCTTTTTTTTTCATGTATTTTAGATCTGTGTGCATCTCTACAGTATTCAGTGTATTTTCGAGTTGTAGTTTTTCATTGGTTGTGTCTTTTTTTTATACTGTCAGTAACAAATTGCATTCTTTTCTTTTTGGTTATTCTGTGGTAATGGTGGATAGCTTTGAGAATTTGTAAAAGCAGTTGAGAAAATCTATAATAACTGTATATGCCTGAGTAAATGTTGAGCATCTTGCTTAATATAAACCATCTAAAAGAAACAGACAAACGCTTCTCTCTCTCATGCCCACACTGTTTTGGAGAACATGATGATAAGAAGTAATATTGTTTTTATTCGTTTACTGGTTTTCTGGTATTCAATCTTAAGCACTATAAGCACTAGGAAGTCTGGTAATTTATGTATGCAATTGTCAGTGTCATTGGTGTCGCCTCAGTGATGTTTAATATGAGACGTACGTATAAGTTCATATCGTTTTTTTTCTCTCATCCCTGCTCTATTCTAAATTGCCTATCATGCCAGGTCTAATTTGTAGTCTTGTGGATCTCTTCTATTTGCTTCAGTGAATCTCTACTTGTTTTTCAGGAGCAGTGTCCTAATTTGTTAAAATGGCAGCATTTCACCTTCCTGTAATTGTATTTCATCATGTGCTCATAATGAGGCTGATTATTAAGTACATGACAAATAAGAAACGGAGACACAGGAATAAACTATCCAGAAAAGATAGAGCTAGAATACACATATGTGCGTGCACGCACACACACACACACACACAATTACAGATTTCAGCTGGAAACACAGGCCTCTGCATTTGGCTGGTAGGCGCCACTCCAGGGAGAAAATCTCATTATCTTAATTAGCTCCTTCTCTCTGAAAAATGCATTGATTATTTTGTTTCATGAAGACATGAAACACAGACTCAAGCAGGGCTTAAAATGATTAGGCCTGCATGTGCTGCTCGTCAGCTACTGCTAAACAGACAGTAGAGGCACAGTTTGGCAACAGAGGCACCTTGTTTCGAACAAAATGAAAATGAAAAGAAAAGAAAAAATACATTTTGGAGGCTGGAACAGCTGTTGGAGTAAATCTTATTAACTAATTGGTCTCATATACAGTCAGCTCCAGAATTATTGCTACCCTTGGTTAAAAAAAAAAAAAAAAGGTTATGGAAAAATGTATTTCAGGTTAATTAGCTTCATTTGTCACTGGACATACAAGAGAAATTGAACCTTCAATGGAAGTAAATTTATTCCAAGAAAATAAAAACATTTTTTTAACAAAACCATGTGTAAACTATTGGCACCTCTCAAAAATTCCTATGAATGAAATGCTACTGAATCATGTCCCCATTTATATTGCACCTTTTTTAAAGTCACCTGAGTACTTAGGAACTTCTAAGCAATTATCCATGACGTTCTGATTCACTTAGTGATAAATGAAGTGACACACAGGATTTTATTTATTCCCTTATTTATTCAGCACCATGGGGAAGATTAGTGGTTAAGCTAATTAACCACAAAAAACTTTTTTTTCAATCTTTACCAAAGATGCCAATAATTCTGGTGCTAACCGTGTGCGTGTGTTGCTGTGCATTGGATTTGCATCAGTGTGTGTTTAATGATCATGTGTCATGTGATGTCTGTTATGTGATGTTTTCCAGAAGGTGGTGAGGGGAAACAAGAGCGGGAGGATGTTTAAAGATCTCACACAGTGCTGATTAGTGCTGGATTGGAGGTAGGGGCACACACACACACAATTCATTGCAAATAAATGTCATGTCTACGCTGGAATCAGCATCAAGCTCCATCCACCAAAGTGCACCGCAGCCTACAAACACGCCCACCACGGACTACAAATCCTGACACACATGCTCATTGTCACCTTCACACTCACCTGGTTACTGATTATACACATCTGGATAGACTCTGGATCGTCATTCTTTGTAAAGTGTTGCTCAGGCTTGTGAATTCACCTGATGTTTACTGTGTATGCCGGTCTTTGTGTATATCTGTTATTTGCTCACATTTTTTATTCAGGTTTTTGTCCTGGTTATCCTGTTTGTTAATTGTCTGACCTCTTGCCTGTCTCGACCATGATATTTTTATCACGCTCTGGATTTTCTTGCCTGTCCTTTTTTTTTAAATTTTTAATTTTTTTAATAAAAGCACTTTTGCACCTGCAGCCATCTCTGCCACTTGACAATAAAGCTCAGATAGTAAATGAACAGAATAGTGTGTGAAAACTGTGAGAAACTCATGCACATGTGACAGAAACAAACAATTAAAGAACTGCGCTTGTAGTAGGTTTGAGTCGATTGACCGAGAATCCCTAACAGACTTCCATGTAATGCAACGGCGATTAAATCGGACCATGTAAGTGGCAGAAAAATAGTCTGCAGCTTTGAAGGGCTTTAGACAAAGCAAGCGGCAACTCTCTCTCTCTGCTCCACCTGTCTCCATTCGCTTTGCATATGAAAGGTAGAATTCCTGCTTAGCACAGCTTTTGATAGAGCAGATGAAAAATCGCTTGCATTTACATTTACATTCAGAGCATTTGGCAGATGCCATCACCCAGAATGACTTACAGAAGTTCTTTTTGCTTGTAGTCTCCATCAAAGTTACATTCCTGCATCTCTCGTGTGGTAACCATAGTAACGGCGTAGCTACGGATAGCACATGACCAACCAGGATTGCGTCATAACGGTACACACACAAAACAAAACATCCAAAATTTGTGCCCATTCATTTCAATTATCAGTGATGAGTCGCTAAAAAAGTATGCAAGGGATTGTTGGATTGAGTTGGATTTATAAACATTAGGGCTGTAGGGCTGTGCTGCTATGGTGTCATGGTATATGATTGAACAGTGACCTTACCATTGACTTTTTAAAAAAGATTAAAATTCATTTCCATCTATTAACATAAATCTTTTTGGTTCTAATTCCTTTTTTGTCAGGTTGCAACGCCCCAAAATTTTGACAGCTACACCACTCTGGATTCCAGTAACCCATGTTTCTCCACTGAGCGGCCATGATTGCACTGAAAACTCTTTGGCTGTGTAAACATTCTGCATTACAACCTCTGCTTTATCATACATGATGGAGATCAATTGCATTGAAGAACCAGCATTGCTGACTATAAATGAACAGCTCTCTGTTTGGGTCTATTTCACTAATTAGACTTGTTTGCCTTTTGTTGGCTTAGTGTGCCACCTTTCCTCAGAACCAATATTTCAAGGTTTATTGTCAGACAGTGAAATTGCAGTTGCATCTCCAAAGAAAGTGACATTCAACATGTTGTACACACAAGCATGCACCAAAAGATAAGCACTCACATTCTACTCTCCCCACATTCCACCCCATCTGCCCACATTGTGACATTTAACATAGTGTACTTACAACCACTCTCTCTTTCAGCTTATAACGACAATATGATTAATACTGACAACATAATGAGATATAATGGAAAAATATACATAAATATATCTGAAGTTGAAAAAATGGAAAAAAAAATATTTTACAATCAATTATTTTCACGACTGGCTTGTGTTTTTTAAATGGCTGATTATTACTGTAATATTTTCCGGGTAAGTTATCAAACTATGAAAATTTCAAACCATGACACCTCTATATGTCTGTGGTCTATTTTGAAGTGATCATGACTATGTCCTATTTCTTCTGAAGGTTTGCCCTTCACATTAAGCACTTTGTGGGATCTCCCTCCATAATGGTCGAAAGTACAGACCATTTGGTATGCATATGAACATCGTTTTATAGGGAAGCTGGTGTTTTGTTGTCACACAAGCACTGACAAATGAAAAACTATCACAATTTAATAACAAACAAACAAACTATAGAAATTTCCTAACCATGCGACCGATTTCATTTAGAAGCTGCTGATTTTGTAAATTTAAAAAACCACAAACACACAAGCTATGAGCTGTTATCTACGTTGTGATAAAAAGATGAATGCTGAATCAAAGAGCTTGTTTGCTTCACCACTAAGTTAACCTTTTATTTGTTTTTTTGTTTTTTTCATATTCATTTAATATTTATTCATTCATCTTCAGTAACTGATTTCTCCTGGTCAGGGTCACAAAGCTTATCCTGGGAACACAATACTAAATACTAAATGTAATGTGTTTCACTTAATCTTGAGCGATTTTTATAGATTAGCTCACTGTTACTGAGTTCATTCAGCATAAAAATTGCGCAAGGAATCTCGGGAGCCAAGCGCCCATTGGTTGATCCCTTTTGAAAACATTTTGGATGGCCATTTGAACTAAAATGCTTTTCATCACTCCAGTATGGAATGAATGGTTGCGGTGGGTGTGTCACCCTTCAAAGCGCCTTGCGTTCTTCACTTCAGAATTGCCTAAAGCGCAGCAACCGCATAGCGCTGATCAATCATGACTTGGGAGCTAATATGCTGTTGTCCGACTGCAAATGACGGTCTGCATAGATAGTACCTTCTGTCATATGTTCCTCCCAAAAAGTCAGTCATGAAAATATAGCATTATCTTGATTCTCTCTGAAGTATGACTGCAACTTCATGATTGCAATGGTAAAAAATAAAACAAATGTTATCTAGCTGAAGGTTTTTCCAAATTGTCTCTACTGTTGGTGAGTTAAAAGTAAGTAGCAACTGAACTGCATAAAAAGGTTATAATAGCACATCTGCTGTTTGTTAATTCAACCAAAAGGTAGCTAGGCAACAGAAATAAAACCAACATATATTTGAAATCTGCACTTTCATGATGAAAAGATTCATTTGTAACCTGGTTGTATTCAGACATGCCTCTGACACAGTGTACACACCGCTTGGTGTGTAGAAGGCACAGGGAGCTGAGCATGCATGGTGGCACTGTGCATGTATACTTATTATAAACTTACAGGCTACATATCAAGGATAGAAAAAATCTGATAATCTGAAAATCTGATCATAAATAAAACCCAAAATGACTGACCATCTTTTTTCCTGTTATCTCAGCAAATATGATGGCAATGAAGCTGAAATCATTTCAGCTCAAAAATGGGAGGTTCACAAGGCATCACAAGGCACACACATGAAGGTTTGCCACTCTGCCCATGTCAATGGCCCTGTTCGCACAAGGTATTAACATCTGTCTCGAGTGATCTGATCACAAGTGTACAGCTGAAATGCATAGCCTCTTACACCTGCCATTTTGAATGCATCTTCAGTGACCACTTGTGATTAGATTGCATTTGCATTGTTATGTCAATCTTCCACTGCATTTGTTTTCAGGCAGAAATGTCTCACAAATCCTATCTCATGTACCTGTTTCAAATGTTTTGATTGTGTGGTCTGTTCACGAAATGATTGTGTGGTCTGTTCACATTTATTCCCTCCTTGTGCCCAATGTAGGCTCCGGATCCACAGTGACCCTAACCTGGATAAAGCACTTATTGAAGATAAATGAATGAATTCTCATTCTTATTGTTAACATATTGACATAACAATCAAATGTAGACCCAAAACTTGGGAAAACCTATTCCCCATGGCTCTGATGATACTATCATCAACTGAGGATTGTTAGAGCATACAGTTGTGACATTTGAAGGTGTGGTGAAAAAATAAGATAAGAACTGTGGCTACTCTGATCACAGACCATGAGCATCCCTTCTCCCTATATTTACACTGGGTAAACCAAAGAGAGGAAGATCAGAGGTTAAGGCACTTACAAAATGTTTCTATATCTGCATAATATCTAAAGGGACCCATCCAGGGGGAATGGATGGTACTTACACTTAGCTCATGTCTGTATGTGACTGTGAATTTCTCCTGCCTGTTAAATGGCATTTTCAAATTGCAATCTAGGTGAAGACAAAACCTTGAGGGACGTTTACTGTATTTAATCTGCAGGTTTCTTTGGGGCTGGTAAGTGACTCTGCCAGTGTCCTCTTTATTTCCAACGCTCTGATCACAGGCAGCAGTGAGCTGAGATTTAAAAGGTGAGAGTCTGATGAATGTAAAACTTCTGATCATTCATCCAAAATCCAATTTCTGCTCAGAAGAGTAGTGACTGCCATATTTTCGGGACCATTATTCTGCAGAAGAGGTGCAGAGGAAAGGGGAAAACTAATGAATTGCCAGTTGAGGTATTTGCATGGTTGCCCTCGGCTCTCCCCTCCACTCTCTCTTGCATTAAGGCATTAAGGCTCTCCTGAGTCAACTCATCAGCATGAGTGTAACACAAACACTCTATTGATTTTTTTCTCTCACCAAATGCTGCCTTGCAAAATCACTAAAGCATAATTTATCACATACATAAGTAATGGAGCAGTGTAGTAAAAATACCCTGATTTCGTGAAAGTAAATGTTATATACACAGGCCTTCTTCTTTCTCTGCCTTGCTTTCTGTCTTACATACACACACACACACACACACACACACACACACACACACACACACACACAGTTTTAAATCAGCTTCAGTCTTGGCCCAACTCAGCCATTAAAGTGAGATATGACTCATACTGGGCACAGACTGCAGTGCTGGATGCTCACTAAATCTGTCCCAACACTGTTTCAGAACACATGTGTGTGGAGGAACAGTAGGAGAGGAGGATTACAGTGCCCTCGGACATCAAAGGTCCTCCTATTCCTGATCGCCTTTCCTCTATCATTCTGTTCCTGCTGCCACTGTTGTCTGCACAGCTCTCTCATTTCTCAGCATTGTGTCTTTACCTTTATACTTATCCTGCATTTCATTATTTCTTCTCAGTAGAGGCTTCTATAAAGCTAATTGCCCCAGGAGAGGGCAGATTGTAGAAGTGGCCCTTAAGGAGCACTATCATTTTGCCTCTCTCTCATTCTCTCTCTCTCTCTCTCTCTCTCTCTCTCTCTCTCTCTCTCTCTCTTACTCACCAGATGGTGTAGTTTTCATTTCAAATGCCTAGTATTTCCTTATTAACCTCATGCACCCATGAGCATGGCTGACTGCCTATAACTATCACTACAAGCACTTATCTCTCCTCCATGTGGAAAAAGGCCAGATTTGGTATAGTGGTCATTACCTGCCACTGTAAAATGTTAAAAAATCTAAACTAATGAATCTAAACTAAATAGTCATTTTTATACAACATGGACATAAAGAGACTCTTTTTATTTCTGAGACCATATTCTCACCTATTAGTCTGAATCAGATTGAAATTAATACTTTTGTTTTTTTGCTATTTGGTTTGGTTCACCTTCAGCACCCCCACCTCCCAAGTCCTTGCACATAAGTAAACAAACCAAAACCCCAAAACACATTTGTTGGGAAGGGGTGTGGTTTTATTGGAAGGTTTCAAGGTTTGGTGAGCTAGTGAGCTACTTAAATGCATTAACACAGACTAATGAAAATGAGAGAACACCTCTGCATGCCCACGGTCCTTTCTGATAATTTGCCTGATGTAGAATATTCTTCACACCCTCAATACATCAGAAGCAAGTGTTTTGCTGGCATATTGGCTGAGGTGTAATATTTTCACATTGCACATAAAAGATTCTATTCAAGTCTGCCCACATATTTTTGCTGTATGATACTTTTGCACTGTACTGTTCTGTGTTTTGTTCAGTTTAGGCAATTTCGCATCCTTGCATATTGCTCATCTGCAGAAAAGTAGATCTGCAGAAAAGTCAAATTTTAAGAGCATACAATGCATGCATACAAGAGGCTGATGATAAACCAAAAATGCTTGAAATGTAAATTCAATGTCACAACCTGGGTAATGGAAATTTCATGGCAAATGTGAATATATGCATCTTGGTAAAATACCACACCACGTTTGAATGATAAAATGCTTGAATATTGCTGTTGAAGATGTGCTGATAATATCTTGGGCTTTAAATATGAAAAAAAGCTTCGCTGTCATCCTGTTTCACTCCATCTTCCTGTGTCTCAGCCAGTATAATGTATGTGTTGCTTATTCTCTCTCTCTCTCTCTCTCTCTCTCTTTTCCACTGCTCTGTCTGTCAGTCTGTCTGATTTGCTGACTGAGGCTGCTCTGGCTCACTGTGCTGCTTAGTGAGCTTACTAATCACCATCAGGGTTTGAAGAACTATTCTCTGTGGGGGTTCCTTTAACAAATGTCAGACTGGAAAAGAAGAGGGAAGTGTTCTCCCTACAGCTTCGAACATCACAGGAACCCAGCCAGGCCCAGCACTGAGGCATATAAAAGCACTCCACTTTTAAACATGGGTGCTCCTGCAACTCCAGCAAGCCTCTTTTGTTCCAGTCAGGTGAAAATGAGCAGGAGAGAGAACCAGCATCCTTCTGAATATAATTGGATCCCATTGGTTTTGAGCAATAGCAGAGGGACACACTCAGAGGAAAGTCAAAGAGCAAAGAATCGAGTTATATGAATATGTGTGTTGATCATCTGATACAGTGCTGATTTTTTTATCCTAAAAGGATCCTGTTAAAAAACTAAAGATGCACTGCCACAGTCAAATCAATTCAAAAATATGGTTTTGAGCTACAGTCATTTTAAAGTTGTCAGTTCAGGTCAACTGCTGCCAAATTAAAGCTCCCCATTTAGTTAAATGTCAATAATCTTTTATACCACACTCTAGCTGCAACGGAATTAAGCAACTTCAAAAGCCATACAAAGAGAGAGCAGTCTTGAATCCCATGGTTGACTTTTGACTGTATTTTAAGCAAATAGAATGACTTCAAAAGGCTGGAGCATAGGCCTACACGTTGCATTTGTTTACTAAATGAACCAAATGACCTTCCCACTTTCATCTCATCAGCTACCACTAACCCAGTAACAGATTTGATCAAACATGTGATGTGCTTCACTTGGTTAATTAGTCCATCATAAATACCACATTCAGTGTTCTCATTAGAATCATTGCATTGGCTCCATGAGTACCCCCATAGCATGATGCTGGCACCACAATACTTCACCATATGGATGGTATTATCAGTTGATGAAGAGTACCTAATGCTCTCAGAGTCCTTTAAGCGCCTGCCATATGCCTTTTATTCAGAATTGGCTTCAGTCAAGCCTCTCCATCATAAAGGCCTGATTAATGGAGTATTTATGAGATGATTGTCCTTCCGGTAGGGTCTCCCGTCTCTGCAGAGGACTTTGTAAGCATTGTAATGGTGGCCATTGGTTTCTTGGTCACCACCATATCCAAGGTCCTTCTAGCCTGGTTACTGAGTTTAGCCAGACATTCAGCTCTAGGAACAGTCCTGGTGGGTCAGAACTTCTTCCATTTCACAGTGATAGAGCCCACTGTGCCCCTGGGAATCCTACAGGTGACCTTACTGACACTCAGGTTCTTGCTTCCTGTTCTGAGACACTGTCGTGCCCTGATCTGTATAAGCCTGACTATATAAGATAGCCAGGTACCTAAATTTCAAGGGTTGTAAAAAGTAGAAAAACTTTCTCCACCTTAGACAAAAGCTCTTTAGCTAGCTTCACTTAGAGCAACTTAACTACAGGTCAGCACAATGGGCCACTGGATCTCAGTAAAATTTGTCCAGACACAGGCGGACTGCTTTGCTTGTTGACAGTGAGTTGACTCATTGTCAGACATGGTTCTCCCTAGTACAGCCAAACAGCCTCTCCGACAAGACACACTAGCCTACGACTAGGCATAATGGCCTCCTCTATGTTTCCATGCCAGTGTTATACAAAACTCAGCAATCAAACCACAGAGTTCTATTTAAGACCCTGGAATGGCCAACTACATCCTGCTTCCCACTGCTGCTCTCGGATGGAACACTCTGGTAACTCCCTCCCCAGGTAGACTTGTAATGTCAGATGAATGGGGAGCTGTGGCACCCCTGGTAAGACTATCAGAGGCTGTGGGTTTGGCTCCTTGGAAAGGTTGGCAACTCTGCCAAGACTGTATGTTAGCAGGAAAGTATCCTGAAGTCTAGAGAGCTAGGAATTTCCATCCAAAATTCTCCCCCAAGGGCCCAGCATGGGGTCTCCCCCTTGTGTTTGATTATTTTAAGAGCTGATTTGAAAGACATTATTGAAGACACCCTGCTGGCAATCACCTCTGCAAAAACTGTGGGAGAACTGCATGTGCAGGTGGCCAAATCATTCCAAAGTGACCTTGTGACTGAACCCCTGGTTTTTACATAAGGTTATTTCACCCAAATTTGTGAGCCAGGCTCTTGACTTCACAACCATTCTACATAGGTCAATCAGAAAAATGCTCCCTGTTGGGTCCAACACGGGCCTTATAGTACTATTTGAAAGGCAGAGCAGATCTGTGTTCATGAGACCCATATGCAACCACATGGGCTCCCCTGTTTAAGTAGGTATTGACCCACTGGGGGAAAGAGGTTGTCACCTCAGTCTTTGAGCTATTCCATGAGCAGAGTTTCCTCTTCATAGGCACCACAGGTTTGCTGCTCCAGGAGGTCTGTGCTGCAGCTACCTTGAGCACCACCATGTACCTCTCCAGTTACAGCAGCAACCCTCCTTGTAATGTCAGCATGGCAATCATCTCAGAACACTAACCCAGTCAGCCATAGGTGAGCTGGTTCCTCAAGGGCAAGGGCTATTCAGGTGTTAGACACTGCCCCTGGTGGTTAGAAGGGGTAAAGTAGAACAGTAATTATGGATGTAGTTCTCTGAACACCAGATAACTGTCAGGGTTCCTTTTCTTTCAAAATCACTGCCAACCCAGTAGGCACTTGGCAAATACTACATTGTTTTCACTGCATGCCTTCAATACTTAAAATTTAGACAATTACTTTATTTTAAACACAATCATATAGCAACAATGGTACTGAATCATAGAACGAGGAAGAGGCATTCTTTCACTGACAGAGCTCTAAATTGTTTATGAAAAGCCAGGAATTACACAACATGTAACTAGCACATAATATATATTAACTGGCCACACTTAGGATATGAGCTGGTAAGAGGTTCAGTATTTATGGAGGTACAGAGGTATTACCACATGGTTAGAGTTATTGTCTACAGATACTACATCTCTGGCCAGGAGCTGTAGTGTTTGTTGTTTGCTTTGGAGCTGAAACTCTAATGTAATCACTCATTATCAGCCACAACCAAAATAGATATACAATCTCCTCCTAAAGTATTGGAACAGCAAGGCTAATTTAGGTTTCAGATCAAAAGGTGAATATGAGACATGAATATGTCAGGTGAATATGTCAATATCTCAGCTTTCATTTCCTGATGTTTACATCTAAATATGTTAAACAACATTTGGTGGCAAACCACTCAATTTTAGGTGAGCAAAAATATAGGAACAGATAGTTCTGTAGACTTCTAAATTCATTATGCTGCTACCATCATGAGTTACTTTATCATAAAAGATTAGTGAGCCCGTTCCGGAAGCTGCTATGCAAACCCAAACTATGACACTACCTCCACCATGCTTGACCGTTGAGCTTGTATGTTTTGGGTCATGTGCACATTCTTTCTTTCTACACACTATGGCCTTTCCATCACTTTGGTAGAGGTTAATCTTGGTTCCAGAATTTTTGTGGCTCTTCTCTGTATTTCTTTGCAAATTCCAACCTGGCATTCCGATTCTTACTGCTGGTGAGTGGTTTGCATCTTCTGGTATGGCCTCTATATTTTTACTCTCAAATTCTTCTTCCAGTGGATACAGTGGATAGTGATACCTTCACCCCATGCCCTGTGGAGATTATTGGCGATTTCACTGACTGTTGTTTTGGGGGTTTTCTTCACAGCTTTAACAATGTTTCTGTCACCATCTGCTTTTGTTTTCCTTGGCTGACCTGTTCAATGTCTGGTTGTTACTACACTAGTGTTTTCTTTCCTTTTTAGGACATTCCAAATTGTTCTACTGGCCATACCCAATGATGCAATCGCTCTGATCAATTTTCTGATCGATCAATGGCTTGCTTTTCTCCCATAGACAGCTCTCTGTTCTTCATGTTGGTTTATTCTTTTTAACAACAAATGCAATCTTCACAGGGAAAACGAGGGTTCACACGAAGTGTAGACATTAAGAGATTTTAAGAGTTTAAAGAATCAATCTAACAGGGCACACCTGGGCAATAAGAAACATTTTTTCATGCCTGCTCATTGAGGTATCTTTGATACGGAATGGCAATTGAAAAAAAAAGTCAGCTTATCTATCCTAATGACCCCCTGCTCTTACCTCTCCTTGCATTGTGAATGTAGGAGAGACTCCAGTATCAACGCCTCCAGGTTCTGTCTCAAAGATGTTAAAAATGTGCTGGGCATAGATAAGGAAGTGCTTTTTGACAGTCAGGAGTGTCACAGAGACAGCAATGCCCTATATCAGCATATAAGTTAATAAAATAATCAAATAGACCAGGCCTGGATTGGCTTTTTATTGAGGTGCAGGACTTATGTAATCATGTTGACTATTGTGTGCTATCCCATTCATTTTTCAACCAGTGACCAAGACCACCACGTATGTGAACAATGGCACTTGCGTAGCTGCCATATAACCCTGGCCTAAGAGAAATGTACACAGTCATTCACTGCAAATATCTTTATTGTCTTTAAGGTCAAATCACCTTTAGATTACTGGTTAAGTAACTAATCAATATTTCTTATTATCTAATTCCGTGAATGTTCATCAGCATGCAATCCACTGATGTATTTTTTTCCTCCCAGACTTACTGTCAGTATGCAAATTTAATTTGCCTTTATCCAGCATTTTCTGTCATGGCAATGTGGACAGTTGTATGCATATCGTATATACCTAGTAAATGAAGACTTTAAATTAGAAATACGTATGTCCCCTACATCCTCAACTACCTTGTACTATTTACAACAATTTTTCAAATAACAAACACATACATTATTTATAATGTAAGTGTCATTCACCACAATGCACAATTACCCTTATTCACTCACAAATGATAGATTTGAACAAGACCTCTGTAAAATTTAGCTGTACCTGAGATGCCTTGTTCAATTGCACTGTCAGTGTGATGTTGAGGTGTGTGAAAGTAGCCTGCTAATTAGCAATAACACTACCCACTTTATATAACCCCAATCACTTCTAAAGACAGAGAAAATATACCAAGGCAGTGGAGGGTGGTTGTGAATAGGGCACTGTGACTTAGTGCATCCTCTTGACATTTATCCAGGTGTGGAAGGAGAGGAAAAGGAAGAGAAGTACATCTGCAATACTCTAAGTTAATATATCAGCTGTTTTGTCCTGGACTCTAATGTCACTGTGCCAGAGAAGGTTCCCAGAGTTAATTACAAATGTCTACATTATTAGCAATGATTGATATGACTTCTCTCATACCACAGCTTTGGTTGTATGTGATGAGGAGGACTCTGATAAAAGCTGGTTAACAGGGCATAATTGCACTATCCTCAGGTAGAAGTTTGGTTAAGAGATTCCAGGAATAACCAGAAAGGCTAAGTTCTCTTTCTAATGAGTGCAAGGTTTTCTTTAGAAGAAATCCATTTCTTTGATAGAGCCTTTACCTTTACAAGTTAAGATAGCCTCATTAGCTTACAACAATTCTTTAGCTCTCTTAAATGAGTCTAAGAATCCTCTTTGTCTCTTATTTATTCTGCCTGCATAATCCTTGCATTTAGGTTCCAGAAATGGTCTCCACGGAGGCTTTTCATACTATTACACAGCTCTTGAGGGAGAGGAGCATGAGTGTTTGGATTAAGGCCTGGGTGATATCTGAGTTTTAGTTGTCAGTATACTTCACCAATGAACACATCCAATCTTCACATCCTAACCAACAACTGCAGTATACTAGCATATTTTGCCTTCCACAGGTCCTGTGCCGTTACGTAATGGAGCAGTAGGTTTGGTTATGAAGAAGCAGAGAGCGAAATACTTTATTGATTTCCATAGTTGCTCGTATGTGTAAGTGAGAGGCAGACGTTAGACTATTGTACTTTGTCTTTCCCACCTCCCCCTTGGTGTAATTAAAAAAGGCTATCTTAAATGCTTTCATTCACAGTGGCTTCAGGAGAGCTGAAAGAAGAATAGAGAAGGGTGATGACATGTAAACTGCCTGGTGTTACAGCAATGAGTTGTTCTTGTGAATTTGTTACTATTTAAAGACAGTCAGCTTCCATTTGCAACTCAGTGTAAAGGACAAACATTTAAAATGATGTAGGAAATGAGACACATTAGGATGTGCTGTTCAGATTAGATTAGATTAGATTCAACTTTATTGTCAGAGCTCTGTACAGAGTCTTATGAAATGCAGTTAGCCTCTAACCAGAAGTGCAAATATGGTGCTCTCCACTAATATTGGCACCCTTGGTAAATATGATCAAAGAAGGCTGTCTTTATTGTTTAACCTTTAGATTTTTTTGTTTTAAAAAATATCACAAAAATACTCTGCTCTCATGGATATCAAACAATTGCAAACACAACACAGGTTTATTAAAAAGATCTTTGTTAAATATAGGTGTGCAACAATTATTGGCACCCCATGAATTTATATGAGAAAAATATATTTGAAGTGTATTCCCATTGATATTTAAAAAAAAAAAAAAAAAAAAAATAGTACATCTGGGTGACTAGGGACAGGAAATTGTTCAACCATGACTTCCTGTTTCACAGGGGTATAAATATGAGGTGTAACATAGGCCAAATTCCCTTAGTCATTCATAACAATGGGTAAGACCAAGGAATATAGTTGTGATGTGCGGCAAAAGGTTGCTGAGCTTCACAAAATGGGAAGTGGCTGTAAGAAAATAGCACAAGCATTGAAAGTGCCCATTTCCACCATCAGGTCAATAATTAAGAAGTTCCAGTCAACTGGAAATGTTATGAATCAACCTGGAATTGGACTATGGTGTCTATATTGTTTCAACGCACTGTGAAGAGGATGGTTCTAGTGGCCATAAAAACTTTCCAAGGATCACAGCTGGAGAACTGCAGAAGTTAGTTGTGTCTTGGGGTCAGAAAGTCTCCAAAACTACAATCCAAAGTCACCTACATCACCACAAGTTGTTTGGAAGGGTTTCAAGAAAAAAGCCTCTACTCTCATCCAAAAACAAACTCACGCATCTTCAGTTTGCCAGACACTACTGGAACATCAAATGGGATCAGGTTCTATGGTCAGATGAAACCAAAATAGAGCTTTTTGGCAATAAACACCAGAGGTGGTTTTGGCACACACAGAGAGGTAGCCATATGGAAAAGTACCTCATGCCCATGGTGGCTCTTTAATGTTTTGGGGCTGTTGTTCTGCCAGAGGACCTGGACATATTGTTAGGATACATGGCATCATGGACTCTATCAAATATCAACAGATATTAAATGAAGACCTGACTGCCTCTGCCAAAAAGCTTAAAATGGGCCGTGGTTGGATCTTCCAGCAGGACAATGATCCAAAACATACATCAAAATCAACACAAAAATTGTTTACTGACCACAAAATCAAGGTTCTGCCATGCCATCTCAGTCCCCTAACTTGAAACCTATAGAAAACCTGTTGGGTGAACTGAAGAGGAGAGTCCACCAGAGTGGACCTTGAAATTTTAAGTATCTGCAGAGATTCTGTATGGAAGAATTGTCTCAGATCCCTTGCCATGTATTCTCCAACCTCATCAGGCATTATAGGAGAAGACTCAGAGCTGTTATCTTGGCAAAGGGAGGTAGCACAAACTAAATTGAATAAAAGGGTGCCAATAACTGTTGCCCACTTATATTTAACAAGATATTTTTGGGGATAAACCTGTGTTTTGTTTGCAGTTGTTTGATACCCATGAGAGAGCGAGTATTTTTGTGAATTTGATCAAAAGATCAAAAGGTTAAACAATAAAGACAATTTGACACAGCCTTCGTATGAGATCTTAAACCAAGGTCCTGACTGTCTGTGGTCATTAAAAAATCCCAGGATACTTCTCGTAAAGAGTAGGGGTATCACCCCGGTGTACTGGCGAAATTCTCCCATTGGCCCTTATCTATAATGGCCCCCTAATAATCTCCAACCCTGAATTGGCTACATCACTCTCCTCTCCACCAATGGCTGGTGTGTGGTGGGCGTTCTGGCGCACTATGGCTGCCGTCGCATCATCCAGGTGGATGCTACACACTGGCAGTGGTCTGAGGAGATTTGCCCCCATATAATGTAAAGCGCTTTGAGTGTCTAGAAAAGCGCTATATAAATCTAAGGAATTATTATTATTATTATTATTATTATTATTATTATTATTATTATTAAAATTAAAACTGGCACACATCGGGACTCTCCCAATCCAACAGCCTGTTGTGATGAATATTAAAAATATCAGTCTGACTTCCAGAGATAACTTTTGCCCTTCAACTTCAACCAAATTATTCCACCCACTCTACTTGTTAAGGAAATTGTGGGAAAAGAACATTTAGTCACTGGGCTTTTTTGCTACTTCTGTATGCACAAAAATTGATACAATCTTTAATTAAGAGATTTCACTCTATTCTATAATATAACAGACAAGTAAAAGTGAAAGCTTATGCTGTGTTCTTGAAGGCCAACTCTTCATGTTAGTGGATTTTAGTTGATATTAAAGAGAACTGCTTGGTTGTTGTAATTGAATGCCTCACCACTTATTATGATGTTTCTGCTTTACAGCAAGAAAAGAACAAAGAGAAAGAACTGCATTAAAGAACAACTCCAGAAGACTTTTCATCTTTTTTTTCACACCCCCGTGTTCAAACACCATCTGTGTCACTGCCACAGTATACTTACTTAAATCTCATGTTTATACTGTATATGTACAGCACTTACTCATGGTGCAGCAATGAATGAATGAATCATGTCCTGAATGAATGAAGGCAATGTCAAGTAAATGAGTAACAGGCAGTGTGAAATAAAAAGCTTGATCTTCACAATAATTGAACATTACAACTTCAGTTCTTGATGTTCTTTATTTGATGCTTAACTTGTTTATATGTGATGTTAAATGTGTTTCAATAAGTTTTAATCATCACTCATCCTTACTCATACCAAAGGTTCAGCACATACCACACCCATACTCCAACAGTTATATTCTGACAGCTATCCGTTTCACAAAGAATCCTGAATCACACCGACATGCCTTCCATTGAGGAAGTAGAGTTGGATGACTCGGAGAAGGACTTGAGTTTGAGGTCACAGAGACAGTTAAGCAACTCCTTAGTGACAGGGCTCCTGGGGTAGATGAGATTCGCATTGAGCTCTTGAAGGCTCTTGATGTTGTTGGGATGTCCTGGCTGACATGAATTTTCAACATTGCATGGAGGTCGGGGACAATACCTCTAAATTGACAGACTGGGGTGGTGGTCCCTATGTTTAAGAAGGGGGACCATAGGGTGTGTTCAAACTTTAATGGGATCACACTATTCAGACTCCCTGGGAAGGTCTATGCCAGAGTACTGGAGAGGAGGGTCTGGACATTAGTCAAACCTTGAATTCAGGAGGAGCAGTGCAGATTCTGTCCTGGCCGTGGAACAATTGGACCAGCTCTTTACCCTTAAAACGATCATGGGGGGCTTATGGGAGTTTGCCCAACCATGTCTACATGTCTTTTGTGGACTTGGAAAAGGCATATGACCATGTCCCTCATGAGATCCTGTGGAGGGTGCTTTGGGAGTATGGAGTGCCAGACTTGTTATTACGGGCCATTAGGTACTTGTATGACTGGAGCAAGAGTCAGGTCAGACTTGTTCCCAGTGCGTGTTGGGCTCAGCCAGGGCTGCCTTATGTCACTGATTCTGTTCATGATTTTCATGGATAGAATTTCTAGATACGGCCAAGGGGTGGATGGGGTCTGGTTTGGTGACCTCAGGATTGCATCTTTGTTATTTGCAGATTATATCTGTTGGCTTCATCAAGCGGTGACCTCCAGCATGCTCTGGGGCAGTTTGTCTCTGAGTACGAAGCTGCTGGGATGAGGCCCAAATCTGAGGCCATGGTTGTCAGCTGGAAAAGGGTGGGTTGTTCCCTTCAGGTTGGGCATGAGATACTGCCTTAAACAGAAGAGTTAATTCTCGGGGTCTTATTCACGAGTGAGGGTAGAGTTGAGCAAGAGATTGACAGACGGATTGGTGCAGCATCAGCAGTTATGTGGACATTGTACTGGTCTGTCATGGTGAAGAGAGAGTTGAGCCAAAATGCGAAGTCATCAATTTACCAGTCAATTTACTTCCCAAACTTTATCTATGGTCACGAGCTTTGGGTAGTAACCAAAAGTATGAGGTTGCAGATACAAGTGGTGGAAATCCATTTCCTTTGCAGGGTGGCTGGGCTCAGCCTAAGAGATAGGGTGAAGAGCTCGGACATTCATGGGAGCTCAAAGTAGAGTTGCTGCTTCTCTGCATCAAAAGTAGACTAAGTAGTAGATGGAGAGATTAGATCTCTCATCTGGCCTGGGTATCACAGTGGAGGAGCTGGGTACGAAGAGGGAGGTCTGGGCATCTCTGTTTAGACTACTGCCCCCATGTCCGAATCCAAATAAGCAGAAGAAAATGGATGGATGGATGGATGAATGAATGGATGGCTGGGTGGATGGATAAATTATATAATAAAGCATTAGCATTTTGAAATTATATTTTACATTTTATTTCTTTTATTAAGTTTGCTGGAGTTGTTCTTTAAAATTGAATTTGAATCAATAATAAAGTGATGGGGGGAGGATGGGGTAATATTCATATCCATATGCATGTTCCATAACAGATTACACATATTAATAGTGAATTAATTCTCTCTCTCTCTCTCTCTCTCTCTCTCTCTCTCTCTCTCTCTGTGACCATCTGTTGTTCTCACCGAAGTATAATTTTTAACATAAGTAGCAAACTGCACTGTTTAAACACACACACCCACATGCACAAACCTACACACACACACACACACACACACACACACACACACACACACACTAATGGTGACAGCTTTCATGCTCCACTTCCCTCATATGACTGTATCGGCTTGTTGCACTGAAAAGTGGTGCATCATTAACAGCACATTCTCCTGTTGCAGACTGATAACTGAAATCATTTATTGTGCCCCAATACTGAACTGCTGCAACATGCTTTTAATAAGCCAGCTACATGGCTGATAAATCACATACAGGCATAACAGAGACAACGCTACTTGTACAGAGATCTGCTGCTTTGTACTTGTGGCTACATTCAGACAATAAAAAAAAACACATTCCATGTGCACACTGGGAAAAACTTCTGATATCAACACATGCAAACAAGCAAAACATGAGTACTGATAATATACAGTACATCTACTTTAATAGTAAATGCATCTTCAAGTTTTGCATTTATTATAATGAATTGTACCACAGCACTGTTGAATGCTGAATTCTGAGTGGTCAGAAGGTTCTCTATAACAACAGCTCTGACAGTAGTGTCAGAGCACACATTAGGCATATTTATGATGGAGGGGTTCATGAATAGTAATTGCATTTAAGCCATCTCTGTGTGTCCTGTCATCTCTTCATAATCCTACTACTCCATGGTTCTGCCCAGTACAATGTACACTGTATTGTCAGAGATGAGAAGGAGTGAATTGAGTTACAAACACTACCTAGCATTTACAGGGTTGTGGGGGCATCTGGGTGATGGAGCAAATAAGCATCAAATTCCATGAGAGTCCCTTCTCTAACCATTACCATTGCACCACATTCACATAATTTACAATATAGTAACCAGCAGCCAATGGCACAAAGCTTTTGTGATTAATAATACTAATACTGTGGCCTAATAAACGAAATAATTTTATATCACATGAGTAAATAATTATACCTCTAACAAGTTAAATGTATGGTGTTGTCTCCATAATTTATGTTGAAATAAAACAACTCTCTATTCAACCCATTCACCATAAACTTTTCCTAATGATTATTCCAAATATATTTGGCTCTGAACACATAAGGTTGAAATATGGACAGAGGAGAGGGGATTCACAGGACGCTGCACAGACTCAGGTGTTCATCAGCTCAGTGTGGACAGTAGTCATATGTTCTCTGAAGCTGAAATAGTGCAGAATGTCCACACACATATACCTGCAGGAATAGCATCACTATGATAGGGATGGACAGATCTAGGTCTTTACACACAAACATTATTATACAGAGTACAAATCTGGGTATGGGTCCTGTGCAATCAAACATTCTTATATTAGGGATAAAAAATGGACTACATAAATTATGAAAATTCACAGATGCAGATTTTTATGGTCAATGGGTCCTTTCCTTACCTAACAACAAAAACTAGTTATAATGTAAAAACACATAGGCCTCTGTTTTTGGCTAGAATGCAATACACAACAGAAGCTTCCTCAGCTGTTTCATTTCACCATAATATATAGTCCTGTCCAAAACTACTGGAACAGCAAGGCCAATTCATTTGTTTATGCTATACATCAAGACTTGGGTTTGAGGTCAAATTATGGATATGAGATGAGAGTTTAGGATTTTAGCCTTTATTTCCTGGTATTTACATCTAGATGTGTTAAACAACATAAAACAGACCACCCAATTTTTAGGCGAGCAAAAGTATAGAAGCAGATAAGCCTTGAAGTAAATTACAGTAAATAACACTTAATATTTGGTTGCATATCCCTTGCTTGCAATAATTGCATCAAGCCTGTAACCCACTAACATCACCAAATTGTTGATTTCTTCTTTGTGATGCTTTTCCAGGCTTTTACCTCTTTCAGTTGTTGTTTGATCCGGGGGGGTTTCTCCCTTCAGTTTCCTCTTTGCAAATTCCAATCTGGCTTTCTGATTCTTACTGCTGATGAGTGGTTTGCATCTTGTGGTATGGCCTCTATATTTCTGCTCTCTAAGTCTTCTTCAAACAGTGGATTGTGATACCTTCACCCCTGCACTGTGGAGGTTGTGGTGATTGTTTTTTGGGGGGTTTTCACAGCTCTCACAATGATTCTGCCATCAGCTGTTATTTTCCTTAGCCAACCCATTCAGTGTTTGTTGCTCAGTACGCCAGTGGTTTCTTTCTTTCTTTTTTTTTTTTCCAGGACATTTCCAAATCGTTGTATTGGCTATGTCCAATGTTTGTGCAGTGCCTCAGGTTGATTTTCCCTCTTTTCTCATCTTCAAAATGACTTGCTTTTCTCTATTAGACAGCTCTCTGATCTTCATATTGTATTATCCTTTTTAAGAAAAAAGTCTTCACAGGTGAAATTGAAGGCAAAATGTGCTATGTTCTATGTCGTTTAACACATCTACATATAAATACCACGAAATAAAAGCTGGAATTCTAAACTCTCTTATCATATTCATCATTTGATCTCAAACCTAAATGTCTTCATTCTACAGCAAAAAAAAAAGAAAGAAAAATAAATAAATAATAAGTTTGCCTTGCTGTTCCAATAGTTTTGGAGGGGACTGTGATTGCGTGCAGTACTGTTTTCTATCATTATTTAAACACTTGTTAGACTCCCCCCCCCCCTTTTTATTAAGCACAAGACACAGATCGAATGATTTTGCATGTAACATTGAAGCTGATCATGCTTTCAACACACTTAGTATTGTTTGTCTTTACCATGCTACTCCTGTATAGTATAATGATTTATAATACCATTATCTGGTGTCACGATCATGAAAACTGAGATCATGATTACTGGGCCACAATCACTCATGAGAAATATTGACATTTGTATCAATGTTGATGGAAATCTGACCAAACCCTCTAAAACCATTAAGAATCTGGGAATTACTTTCGATCCATCTCTTACTTTTGAAGCCATCACTAAAACTGCTTTCTTTCATCTGCGTCACATTGCAAGACTCCACCCCATTCTCAGTTTAAAGGATGCAGAATCACTAGTTCATGCTTTCATATCATCATGTCTTGACTACTGTAACTTACTCTTTACTGGCCTGGCAGCTAAAACTATTGCCCAGTTACAATACATCCAAAACTCTGCAGCTAGACCACTAACACCAAGCGTTCTGCACACATTACTCCCATCTTGTTTAGTCTTCACTGGCTACCTGTCTCATGCCGTATTAAGTTTAAAATTCTTCTCCTGACATACAAAGCTCTCAATGATCTGGCACCTTGTTATATATGCGATCTGCTACATCCATACACACCAGTACGCACTCTTCCTTCTTCTCATTCCAAATTACTGTCTGTCCCTAGATTTCGCCTATCCACTTTTGATGGGAGATCCTTCAGTGTAGTTGCACCTAAACTGTGGAACTCTCTACCTCAGAGCCTCCGTGACATCTATTCTATTTCTATCTTTAAAACTCAGCTTAAAACACACATTTTCTCATCGCATTATTTGACTAGTACTGAGTGATGTCTTATTTTCTGTTTTGTAATTGAGACTAAACAAAAATTTCTGTTGAAATGTATATTAATGTACTTTGTCCTGTTAAATGTATATGAAGTGTAAAGTGTCCATGAGCTTGTGGAAAGGCGCTATATAAATAAAACGTATTATTATTATTATTATGACCATTATCTGGTGTCAGCCAGAAGAGAACAGGCTCCAGTTTGAGAACAGGCTCCACTTCCTCTCAAGGTTTCTTCTTCACGTCGTCTCAAGGAGTTTTCCTTGGCACTGTCACCTCTGGCTTGTTCATATGAGATCTAAATCTACATCCAGATTTCTGTAAAACTACTTTGTGGCAATGGTTTTCTTAAAAGTGTATAATGAAACTTATAATGAAATTGAATTAAATTGCTCATGTAGATTATAAAAGCCAGTGGCTTTCAAAATGCCCTTCTTTCCCTTTCAAAAAGAAAATAAATAAATAAATAATAATAATGTAGGTGCCCTTTAACACAAATCTGTGACCTTTGAAAGAGATCACACTCTCTTCTTTCTGGAAACAAAACTTATATAAGGGAATAATATTAATAAATATTGGTCTCTTCAGCTGGGTGCTTTTTCTCTTTGGTCTGCAAACTTAATTTCTGACACTATAGGGGGTACAAAATGCATATTACACAGGCAGAACTTTTAATGATGTTGGCAACAAGAGAGCAGTTCAAGAAGATGTTTAAAAAAAAGTTTTTAAAAAAAAATGCAGTTAAAATAAAAAATCCTTAAAACTGGAGTATGGATTTTTAAAAAACAGTTAAAACAAAAGTTCCAGGAAGCTCCTGTTTGTTAAGTGAAATAGACTAACTTCTGTCTCATATTACATAATGCTTAATGGAAGGGGCTTGATTAATTTTATTTATTTGTTTTATTTATTTTATTGTTCTAATTGCTGGTTAGCCTATTTATGGCAAGGCAATCCTTTTTTAAAGTTTTTTAAATAAGGACTTTGTTAACAATATATAAACTTATATGTTTTTTATGGACTTCTTGGGCTAATAAAGTAATTTCAAAGGCAGTGAGGGAAAAAAGAAAAAAGAAACATGAACAAAAATGTAGATAAGATAGAAATAAGAAATATACAGTGAGGGGAAAAAGTATTTGATCCCCTGCTGATTTTGTACGTTTGCCCACTGACAAAGAAATTAGCAGTCTATAATTTTAAAGGTAGGTGTATTTTAACAGTGAGAGACAGAATAACAACAAAAAAATCCAGAAAAACCCATTTCAAAAAAGTTATAAATTGATTTGCATTTTAATGAGTGAAATAAGTATTTGATCCCCTATCAATCAGCAAGATTTCTGGCTCCCAGGTGTCTTTTACACAGGTAACGAGCTGAGATTAGGAGCACTCTCTTAAAGGGAGTGCTTCTAATCTCAGTTTGTTACCTGTAAAAAGACACGTGTCCACAGAAGCAATCAATCAATCAGATTCCAAACTCTCCACCATGGCCAAGACCAAAGAGCTGTCCAAGGATGTCAGGGACAAGATTGTACACCTACACAAGGATGGAATGGGCTACAAGACCATTGACAAGCAGCTTGGTGAGAAGGTGACAATAGTTGGTGCGATTATTTGCAAATGGAAGAAACACAAAATAACTGTCAGTCTCCATCGGTCTGGGGCTCCATGCAAGATCTCACCTTGTGGAGTTTCAATGATCATGAGAATGGTGAGGAATCAGCCCAGAACTATACAGGAGGATCTTGTTAATGATCTCAAGGCATCTGGGACCATAGTCACCAAGAAAACAATTGGTAACACACTACGCCTGAAATCCTGCAGTGCCCGCAAGGTCCCCCTGCTCAAGAAAGCACATGTACAGGCCCATCTGAAGTTTGCCTGAATGATTCAGAGTAGAACTGGGTGAAAGTGTTGTGGTCAGATGAGACCAAAATCAAGCTCTTTGGCATCAACTCAACTCACCGTCTTTGGCGGAGAAGGAATGCTGCCTATGACCTCAAGAACACCATCCCCACCGTCAAACATGGAGGTGGGAACATTATGCTTTGGGGGTGTTTTTCTGCTAAGGGGACAGGACAATTGCACCACATCAAAGGGACAATGTACGGGGCCATGTACCATCAAATATTGGGTGAGAACCTTCTTCCCTCAGCCAGGGCATTGAAAATGGGTCGTGGATGGGTATTCCAGCATGACAATGACCCAAAACACACAGCGAAGGCAACAAAGGAGTGGCTCAAGAAGAAGCATATTAAGGTCCTGGAGTGGCCTAGCCAGCCTCCAGACCTTAATCCCATAGAAAATCTGTGGAGGGATCTGAATGTTCGAGCTGCCAAACGTCAGCCTCGAGACCTTAATGACTTGGAGAGGATCTGCAGAGAGGAGTGGGACAAAATCCCTCCTGAGATGTTTGCAAACCTGGTGGCCAACTACAAGAAACATCTGACCTCTGTGATTGCCAACAAGGGTTTTGCCACCAAGTACTAAGTCGAAGGGGTCAAATACTTATTTCCCTCATTAAAATGCAAATCAATTTATAACTTTTTTGAAATGCGTTTTTCTGGATTTTTTTGGTGTTATTCTGTCTCTCACTGTTAAATACACTTACCATTAAAATTATAGACTGATCATTTCTTTATCAGTGGGCAAATGTACAAAATCAGCAGGGGATCAAATACTTTTCCCCCCCACTGTAGATGTTAGTACATAGTACATAACCACATACAATCGTGTTAAAAAATAAGTACACCCCATGGAAATTATTGGCTTTTTTGACATATATGGACAAGCAAACGTTTGATCATCTTTGAAATAGTGCCTATTAATAAAGTGGATACACTCTAATGTCATTTTGTGGATACACTCATTTTACATTTTGTAATAATTTTCACAATTTAAATTAACAAGAAAATAAATAAAAAAACAGGATCTGCTAATAAGTCTTGCAATTGTTGGTGTCAACGTGCATGCTTCTATGATCAGAAAGAGATTGCACAAATTTGACCTGCATGGGAGGCGTGCCAGGGAAAAGTCTTTGCAAGACTACAGTTTGCCAATGAGCATATAGGCAAAGACCAGGTCTTTGAGTTGTTTGGCCATAGTAACAGCATACATGTTTGGCGCCGACCAAAGACAGCTTTTCAGGAGAAGAACCTCATACCAACTTTGAAGCACGGTGGTGGAAATGTTATGGTTTGGGGTTGTTCCGCTGCCTCAGGAACTGGACAGCTTGCATTCACTGACTATGAATTCTGCATCATATCAAAGAGTGATTGAAGATAATGTGAGGCCATCTGTCCGAAAGTTATAGTTGAACCAAAATGGGACCTCAACAAGATAATGGTTGTAAGCACACTAGCAAATCCAAAAAAAAAAAGAATGGCTCAAAAAGAAGAAAATGAGGATTATGGAATGGCCTAGTCAAAGCCTGGATTTGAATCCCATTTAAATTTTGGGGGGGTTGAAATGGGCAGTATATGCAAGAAAGCCCTCAAACATCTTGCAACTGAAAGAATATTGCATGGAAGTGTTGTCAAAAATTTATTGTCCAAGCCTGGTAGACAATTATGCAAAACGCCTACAAGTTATTTCTGCTAAAGGGAGCAATACTAGCTTTTGAGGCCAAGGGTGTACCTACTTTTTCCACAGAAGAATATCACATTTATTAATATTTCTGTTGAATAAATTATTGAAAAAGGTAATTTTCATTGTAGTTTTGTTCAAGTATATCAACTTTATTAATAGACACTGTTTCAAAGATGATCAAATGTTTGCTTGTCCAAATATGTCAAAAAGTCAACAAGCTCCATGGGGTGTACTTATTTTTTCATATGACAGTATATAAACAACTCCTCTTAATCGCACATAAATGCACACAGAGCACAGCACATATGCACACACAGATGAGATATAGGTCTGACAGACTGCTATGTTCAATCTGTCAGCATACATACGGTATGGCCGTGTATGGCCTCTGGCTGTGGCAGAGACAGTGTTCACAGTGCCACTGTGTGTTAATCCCCAAAGGCAGGCTCTGCCAAACTGGCCAGCTGTTTAAACAGGTCAGTGTGCAATGGTAGTGCTTGCCGGGCATGAGCCACAAGCCTATCATGCCAGCACAGGACACAAGGGCATACAATCTGTGATGAGCTGCAATCAGTCATGCAACCTCATATTGTATAAAGTGCAGGGGAAAAGGTTGGGAAAGTAAAGCTGTTCAAATTAAATTAGATTTTGATTCTAAATGTAAATATTATTTAAGGAATAAGAAATAGTATCTAATATACCTACACTCTCAGAAAAAGGGTATTAATCTCTACCTTGACTTGTCACTGGGGGTACATCTTTTGTACCTTTAGAGTATACAGGTACATCTCAATAAATTAGAATGTCGTGGGAAAGTTCATTTATTTCAGAAATTCAACTCAAATTGTGAAACTCATGTATTAAATAAATTCAATGCACACAGACTGAAGTAGTTTAAGTCTTTGGTTCTTTTAATTGTGATGATTTTGGCTCACATTTAACAAAAACCCACCAATTCACTATCTCAGCAAATTAGAATACTTCATAAGACCAATAAAAAAACATTTTTAGTGAATTGTTGGCCTTCTGGAAAGTATGTTCATTTACTGTACATGTACTCAATACTTGGTAGGGGCTCCTTTTGCTTTAATTACTGCCTCAATTCGGCGTGGCATAGAGGTGATCAGTTTGTGGCACTGCTGAGGTGGTATGGAATCCCAGGTTTCTTTGACAGTGGCCTTCAGCTCATCTGCATTTTTTGGTCTCCTGTTTCTCATTTTCCTCTTGACAATACCCCATAGATTCTCTATGGGGTTCAGGTCTGGTGAGTTTGCTGGCCAGTCAAGCACACCAACACCATGGTCATTTAACCAACTTTTGGTGCTTTTGGCAGAGTGGGCAGGTGCCAAATCCTGCTGGAAAATGAAATCAGCATCTTCAAAAAGCTGGTCAGCAGAAGGAAGCATGAAGTGCTCCAAAATTTCTTGGTAAACAGGTGCAGTGACTTTGGTTTTCAAAAAACACAATAGACCAACACCAGCAGATGACATTGCACCCCAAATCATCACAGACTGTGGAAACTTAACACTGGACTTTAAGCAACTTGGGCTATGAGCTTCTCCACCCTTCCTCCAGACTCTAGGACCTTGGTTTCCAAATAAAACACAAAACTTGCTCTCATCTGAAAAGAGGACTTTGGACCACTGGTCAACAGTCCAGTTCTTCTTCTCCTTAGCCCAGTTAAGACGCCTCTGACGTTGTCTGTGGTTCAGGAGTGGTTTAACAAGAGGAATACGACAACTGTAGCCAAATTCCTTGACACGTCTGTGTGTGGTGGCTCTTGATGCCTTGACCCCAGCCTCAGTCTATTCCTTGTGAAGTTCACTCAAATTCTTGAATCGATTTTGCTTGACAATCCTCATAAGGCTGCGGTTCTCTCGGTTGGTTGTGCATCTTTTTCTTCCACACTTTTTCCTTCCATTCAACTTTCTGTTAACATGCTTGGATACAGCACTCTGTGAACAGCCAGCTTCTTTGGCAATGAATGTTTGTGGCTTACCTAGTGAACCAAACTGAGAGACCATTTTGAAGGCTCAGGAAACCTTTGCAGGTGTTTTGAGTTGATTTGCTGATTGGCATGTCACCATATTCTAATTTGTTGAGATAGTGAATTGGTGGGTTTTTGTTAAATGTGAGCCAAAATCATCACAATTAAAAGAACCAAAGACTTAAACTACTTCAGTCTGTGGCATTGAATTTATTTAATACACGAGTTTCACAATTTGAGTTGAATTACTGAAATAAACAAACTTTTCCATGACATTCTAATTTACTGAGATGCACCTGTATGTATTACATGATACTGTAAATGCAGTTTTCCTTTAAAATGATTTAATTATTATTTAAAATGTATTTATTAACTAAAGTTTATTTGATTAATTTTAATAAAATATTTATTAATTTAAGTTACTACATGCAACTTTCCAAGTAAAAGATACAAAAAGGTAAGTATCTGTGTGTCTATGTATTTTGTGTGTGTATACAGTATATGTGTATCCACACATCCACACACTAACCCTCACTAAATATTTTATATGTTAATAATCACCTAATTGGAGAACATAAATGTAAACAGCATGTACTACCGAACACCCATTGTGTCTGGCAGCTTCACCTCAATCTGTAAACACCTCAGCTGGAAATGAGCATCTGTACAGAGGCCAGCAAAATAAATCGCACCTTTCTTCAAGCTGCATGCAGAATGCTACTCCTACAACTCATTGCAGAGGCCAGCTCCTTGCATTTTAGCATTTTTGAGGTTATAGTTGCTCCGTGAGTATGAGCATGGTTGTTTTCCACTTCTACATTTACTAAACACCTTAATGCTGTAGTAGCCATGGATTGTGAGTGAAACACCTAAAAACAGAAGCAAGTCCTACACTATTACTATATTACATGGACTATAATATCTGTATCATTTGAATTCTACTGCCACAGTAGAACAGTACAGCAACTGTGTGTTTGCAGATATTTTTCCCATTAATCAGCAACTGAAGCCTTTGCCTCTCCCCCAACATCACAGATCATCGTCTCTGGGGAAAACAAGAGTTGTATGAGGGGAAATAAATGAACCTGACCAGCAGCTTTATAAGGTCATTTGAACATCATATTAATGGATTTACAGCTTTGAAGGGAGGATTAAACAGTTAAGTGTCAACATGGGAAAAATCTATCTCGATAAGGAAACCTCAATAGCCACCTTAACCCCATTAAGCAATGGACCCTTTCATAACCTTTTTGGTTATCCATAGGACAGGCCTATATAAAGCCATGATAGATGGCTGATAAAACCATGTAACCATGGTTCTACGACTGAGTGGAGGACTGTCAGGGTGGTTGCCCATTTTCTTGCTTAGTATCAACAGCAAAGTCATCATCTTGTAAATGTAACCCCACATGGGAAAAGGTCCCTACTACTTCACGCTCATCCTCTGGCCATTCTCACCAACCTGAGTGATCCAGGTGGCCATGATGGTCCTTCACTCATTCGTAGAACCATGGATACATATTTAGCCTTCTGTTCTATGTACATGTTTGGGCTGCTATGGAGGTTTCCTTTGGTACTAGTAGGGGCCATCTATCAAAGTCATCACAAGGGTTTGTAACATGTCCTGCTAGCGCACTTTGCCAGGCAATAACAGATAGCACTCAAATTAAAGCTGATATTGTACTCAAAGTGATCATACTGCTCCTTACTGAGGATCAGGCACCGATGCAGTATTCTACTGCAAATGAGATTCACTCAAAATACTTATACTATTTCTTCTTAAGATAAAAATTGCTCAGAATTATAATATTGTTCTCCATTGAAGATATGTTTGCTTAACGTTCTGATTAGGCTTGTCACAGTACCAAAATTTCAGTAGTCGGTACCAATACCAGTAAAATTCCACGGTACTCGGTACCAATTTTGGTACCAAAGCTAAACACAAAAACATGCTAATTGAACAACACACTATTTTATTAATAAAGTTAAATATCAATATAAAATGTATTTTTTTAAATGCCATTCTGTATACTTCAAGTATTTCAACAACACACACTTCTTATTTATAAAGTTAAATATTAAAATGAATTAAAACAAATGTATATGTATATTTCAAGTATTTCTGAAAAATGCTTTAAGTTTTGGCCTTAGGTTTTTTTTTTCCATTCAGGTAAATAATAGCTAAATAAATTACAAGCAAGAAATACAAACTATGTAAAAAAAAAAAATAATAAAAAAATAAATAAATAGTCTGTGTGTATTTATTGATGTAATAATGTGTTGTGGACTAAATGTTTTACTTAATTGGATCGTTTGGACCTTGCCAGTGTAACGAGACTGTTTTTGTCAGGATTGTATGGATCAGTGGATGTTTTTAAAAGAATTAAATGGTTAATAAGGACACATGACCGTATTAGCGTTACACGCGCGTATGCTAACCATTAAGTAAGCAAAAATGAGAATGTTTTTTGCAATCCTACAGTTGAATGAATTTATGCTACAACATCAATAATTGCATGGTGCACCTATGAATAGTTCCCGACTGACTACCTGTCAGACAGCGCATCAATACTACCGGTACTTGTGAAAATCTGGTACCGTCAACTTTTTGTTTTTTTGGTACTGACTTGGTACCGAAGTACCGGTACTTTTGACAACCCTAGTTCTGATATTGTAACTCAAACTCACCACAGAGCACATGGTGTGAAGAAGCAATATTCAATCTGTAAAATCTGCCAAAGTTATGGCAGGCTGACACGTGGCAGGCTGACACTAAAGTAAGTAAAATCTATTTGTGAAAGATCGGATATGTGGGGAAATTTACAGCTTCACAAATTAGTCAGTATTTATCACATGGCAAAAAGGGGTGACAAAGTGCAAATTGCAGCATGCCATGGTTGCGAAAAAGACGAAAAAGCCAGTGGTTGTATTAATATGGCAACACATCTGATAGGCTCTTTTCTAAGACGTGTCTCGTTGTGCAAATGGTTGATACACGTTTTTATAATATGCATTGACCAGTAATCTTGTTTTATAGGACATATACCACCAAACCAGTTATGGTTATGTATTCATAGATGTGTATATACTCATTTATTATAGTTGAAATGGTAACAATGATCTCAACATAGTATTAGTATTAATCAAACAAATCTTGGTGTATTTGGCCACAGGTTTACTAGAGAAGGGAATCTAATGGAAATTGCTGCTTGCTGGGTCTTACAACCCCCTAAGTACTAGGCAATACATGTAACTCTATTTACTCCCATTTCTCATCACTGACAGGAGCATGACACAAGGTAGACCGCAAGGTGTACAGTGTACTGGGGAGACCCGTGGATTAGAAAGATTATGAACAGAGTGGACAGGATACACAGAGATGGTTTATAAACCTAACAAACCATATTACAATACATGATCCCATACAGGGTTGGTAAGTTGGCCAGATGCTGGAGAGAATGTAAATTAATGACATGTTTGGACAATATAGTTACATTTCCAGCATAATTTTTATCATAAATATCCTGATATCCTGTAAGAATGTTACCGTCATATTTGAAAATACTTCCAGGTATTTCATACCTGAATGTGTTTTATACTGTATGTTTATACCTATCTAGCCATTTTGAACTGAATAGCTAGTTAACGTTAACATATGCAGAGATTGCGAACAAGAAAATCCTAGAGGAAACAAACAGGATTTTACCACAAATACCTAGCATATCACAGCATTATTATTTAACTGGAATTTTAAATGTTTGGGTTTATAAGCAACCAGCTGAGAAGTTTAAGCTTATTTTATACTCTTGAATTCTTGATTGTGATTGGTCAGAAGGTGTTGATTTAATTTTCTATAACAGCAGTTCTGGTAGGCCCAGGTCCAGCTGTAACATACTGTACATGATTTACGTATATTAATGCCATTGTTCTAATACATTAGATTTGTTTAGATTGTTAATTTACATTGCTATCTGGCTTGCACAATCTTTCAGTTTTATAGTCTGACTTGAAACATATATTACCTTTTAGCACTTTGAGATTTGCCTTAAATGAAAAGTGCAGTATGTATGTACAGTATAATAGACAAAATTACTGTGAAAGGACTGTGAAAGAAAAATTATAGTTCACACAAAATGGAGTAGAAATCTGTATTATTATTATTATTATTATTATTATTATTATTATTATTATTATTAGGTTGTTGTTGATGTTGTTGTTTCTATAGTATCACCTCATTCACTATATACACATACATACATACATACATGCATACATACATACATACTTGTACATAGATGTAGTTATTTAGCAAAGAAAAACATATAGCTGGTATGGTAATATTTTCTGTAAAAATGCTTTTTCCAGTTCATCAGTAACATGACAAGCTGTAATTTGTTGGTCTTATTAATTTCAAAAGGACAAAAAAGGAGAGGCTGGTGAGTGAGTGACTGATTATAGCTGCTATAACAAAAGTGATAACTGGAACTCACTTGTCTTGCAGATGTTCCACAACATTACATCTTACTATAAATAGTTAAAAAGCATCATGCGCTGTTCATCAGTAAGTTAAAAAATGGTAATTGAGGAAAAGAGAAATAAAACACTTTGGGACATGCTGTTATAGGAAAGTAATCCACTTTAGTGTGGTAACTGCATCACATCACCCTGGCGTGGATTATTTTCCCTTAACAGCACATGCTGAAGATGTTTTACTCCATACTTATGCAACATATACAAGTAAGTATATCATACAATTAAATAAAAATGTGTTTACTGTGTGCTTTTATCACTGAACAACCTGCTTATCTGCATAGAAATGCAAAACACATGCCCTCTTTTTTTCTATTGGCTCACAAGGCAGAGGTTTAGAAATTCACAAGTCACCCAGCTGACCCAGATAGAAGACGTTGAATCAAACAAAAAAGTGCAAATCAAAAGTAACCACAAATGCATTTTTCACATCCTGCACCTTTTCCCCTTCAGTGAATTTGCTTTTCCGTCATGAAAAACAAGGGTATTTTCTTAATTTTTTGTCTGACCACTGGTTTGCAAAAATCATAGCTGCTAAGGCTAAATCTTAGATGATGGCACCTGTGCATTATTGTGTGTAATTAACCCTACAAAACATAGAAGTATGCTTGATGTAATGCTTATGATCATTTTCACAGTATTTTACATTTTTTATTACAGTTTATATTTGAGAATCACAAAAACAGATTTCAGCTACCATTATTTCTTTAGAAAGAAATAAGCTAAAATCAAAATTACCACAGACTATGTACATGTCCAGAGACGAGATCTTTGAAGTCATACAGGTAATAGTGAAAAATATAGTTATTTTCTCTTATTGAAAGGAAATGGGCTAAGCTCAGATGGGGGAACACAGACGTATTGTTAGTGTATATTGTTGTTTAGTAACCGCCTGCCAGCTTCCAGGAAAGTGCCGGCAGTTCCATCTAAAACCTATGAGGCAAAGTTGTACACGTGTAAGCCAAATAAAGAATTGATTTACTCCCCTCTGTAAAGCCTTCTTTCCCTGCAGGGAGCTCCAGAAATCCGATCAGTTGGGAGGGAAAAATGTGCATTGCTGGTTTGCTTTATTGGGACTTTTCAAGGCTGTCCTGCTTGTCACTGAAATGATGAACCTTCAAGACTACAAATCAACTGCACGTAGCTCACAGAGCTGGATACATGAAGCCCCTTCTGCCAGGTACTGAGCTATATGGAAAGAAATACTTTTTCAGCTAGGAAAAATATGGAGAAAAATCTGAAAAATAAGGGATGGTGGAAAAAGAAAACAAATTCTATTCTATAGGTATGTGTCATGTCACTTCATAAATAAAGCAAGGCCTAGGAGGTGAAAAACATTCTTTATGTCACTCTTCTGTTTCCCTCTTTCTGCTCAGGATGAACGATTTTAGGACCACTAAAATAGCACTAAAATAATGGCTGAATTCTCAAATGTGATTAGTCAGAAGGTGTGCATAATATTTGTATAACAGCATGGCTCAGACAGTAGCTCCAACTGTAACATGAATGACTGTAATGTGCTAGTCCTAATGCTTCATTGTTTATGTTGTAAAAGCTCATACACAGAGACTTGTATGGCGGACGCTTTACATCTTACAATCTAAGACTAAATGAAATGATATGTTGTTTAACAAAGAAAAATCATTAATATGGTGGGGTTTTTGTTGTTGTTGTTTTTAGGAGACATTTATTTAACATTTATGGAAGGAGTCTCGAGTATCAGTGCTTTGTAATAGTCACAGTGCTTTGCAAACTTTCTCAGCATGGTAAAGTCTTCAGGAAAGAGGAGTTGATGTTTAACGTTTTCTCTGCAAAATGACAAAATGTCTCTCAGCCACTTTCACAACAATAAATTGAACTAACACGTTCAAATGCAAGCCATGTCATTCATTAATAATTTAAACACTGTAATTGTTGGCAAATTGCTGTGTTATAAGTAGAATAAGACACTCCAGACCTGATTTGCCTTAGACCATGTCAAACCACCCATGTGTTCTTCCCTACATAAAAACATGACCACACAATCAATTTTAATCACTTCAACTCAGAGTGAAAAAAAAAGTGTGAAAAGAGCAGAGGGTACATATAAATTTAGTTATTATGATGATGGCTTACAAAACAAATATTGGGACAAATGCAGTGTTATGTCTCTATCTGTCTCTGTGTGTATCTTTTAATTGGCTGCTTTAATTTTCTCTCATTTGTAATTATCATATAATTTTACACAGAAACTCTCTAAATAAATGAAGAGCTTAAGTTTCTGCAGTTAATTTTCACTGTCTGATGGTGTGTTTGCCCACAGTGTGTAATCTAAAAAGTGTTGTTTTTTTTTTCTCCTAATGCAGGGAAGATGAGAACTTTCACTCAACTTTCTGAGTCTTAATGCAAGAGTGTGATTTCCCTGCAAATGGTGCCAGTTTAGCACTGCGGTGTGCTCTGTGACTGCTCTCATGCTAATTGAGTGCTAATTTGGCAAGAACTGGAATTAATTATATGACACGTCATACTCATTAGAGATCCCCAGATGCAAGTCATGAGGAAGCTCACAAGTACACACAACTCATTAGCACTCAAATTCCACTGGGCATTGTGTAGTTCTGAGTGAAAGGTGTGTGTGTGTGTGTGTGTGTGTGTGTGTCTGTGTGTGCTTTTCAACCATTCAAGATTCTTTCTCCGCCGCTATGTATTTTAATAACTAAGCTAGCTGTTAAATTCAGTTGGTGACTATCATTTTAAACAATACAGAATGAACCAAAAGTGTAATGTCTGACTAAAATTCACAGACAGAACTCTAGTTATTAGTATTATGATAACTTTGGCAGTGCAGTTTAATAATACATCAATATTCGTGTACTATGCATTATTTGTATACAGGACTGTTCAAAAGTCTTAGGCACATCTAAAGAAAATGTGTGACTCAAGGACACTTAAAATAAGTAAATGAAAGTTTTATGTATATCAAATAAATTATTTTTTACCACAGTGTGGCTGAATTCAGAACTACTGCTCTGACAGTAGATCCACATAATCGAATAAGTCTAATGATACTGTACATGAATAAAAAAAAATAAAAATGAATTTAAAAAGTATACTTTTCTTTAAGAAAGCTGTATATAGAATCTTGGGTCAGTGCTGCACTCCTAACATGAGAGTCTTCAGAATGGAGGGGTTTGCGCTTTCCATTTTCTCAGTCATATGACAAGCTGTATTTGTTGTTTTTTTTTTTTTTTTTCAACAGACTTCAAGAGAGGATACAGGACAGGCTGCTGAGCAAATGATTGCTATAACGTCAGTGATAACAGCAAATAACTTGTCTTGCGGACATCATATATCACACACACTTATTAACTATAAATGGTTAATAAGCACTATGTGTCATTCATTAATTACATTTTTTTTTAATTTAAATTGAAAAATCACTGTGATATAAGCAGAATAACACACTTCAGATTGTGTGCTATTCTTTACATATTGACCGATAAACAGTAAAAAGCCTAATGAAGCCAATAATTGGTGTGACCATAATTTTTAAAACTACATTAGTCTTCTTAGGTACTGTACCTTGTGGGGCAGTTTCATAAGAAAATGGGCTAGTCGGGTATTTCAAACATCTTGGAGACTGTGTTACTTCCAGATATCCTGAACCTGCATTCATACTAGCAAATGACAAAACGATGATAATTAATTTTCTATGTACATACTGTACGATATGGAGCCGCGATTTCAGTGACAGCAACAAGTGACACGCAACGTGAGTTGAGATTTGAGGACAGTTTATAGTTGATGCATGACTTGATGCACAAGCAGCATTGTTCACATATTCGCCTGCATACTTTATGTACTATGTTATGTCCTGGAAACAAGACAAACGACGAAAGACTCACTGCAGGTTGAGGTCGGAAATTGTAATGGAGTCTTATGTAAATGCTACAATTGCTTTTCCAACATCAATAAAAGTGTTGTTTAAAAAAAAGGTCTATAAGTAATTAGATGGCTGACTCGCTTTGAGCCATGGTGATAAGGAGCTTGTTTGAGTGAGTAAGGGGATTAGAGAGAAAGAGAGGAATTGGTTTTAACACCTATAATCTGCATCAGGCCCTCAGAGAGAGAGAGAGAGAGAGAGAGAGAGAGAGAGAGAGAGAGAGAGAAAGAGAGAGAGAGAGAATGCATGTGACAGAGAGAGAGTAATAATAATAATAATAATTATAATAATAACTGCATTAAAATTCACCATATACAAATAGACACTAAAGGCCATCAGCATGTAATCCTAATATAAGCAGGTGTGCAGCTGGCTAAATTAAACATAAAGTAGCCAAAAAAATCTCCACATTTCAGTCCTGTGTGAAACAGAAAGAGAAGAGAGAGAGAGAGAGAGAGAGAGAGAGAGAGAGAGAGAGAGAGAGAGAGAGAATGTAAAAACACGAGTTGTGCAGAGAGATGAAAATGACAACAGTGAGAGTGAATCTATCCAGCCGGCCTCATTATATGACTGTAAAAGCTCTCATTTGGACATCATCCCCATGCACCCTGCAGCAAGTCACCACTGAAATAAACCGACGTCAGCAGCGCAGGGATAATCTCTCTCTCTCTCTCTCTCTCTCTCTCTCTCTCTCTCTCTCTCTGTCTATGTGTGTGTGTGTGTGTGTGTGTGCGTGTGTGGTTTAAAACAATAGCCATAATAAGTATTACAGCATGTCACCAACCTTAGGAATCATATATGGCCTTGCTCTTATTCTTTTACTCTGTATACCTTGTAATTTAATAGATGGTCTCTCATGAACAGAAGCAATCAACAGCTCAGAAATCCCCTGTGTTCAATAACATCTCAAATCACACTGCACTCTTCTTCTTTCTACATTAAGAGAAGGAGTCAATATGTTTAGACATTTAAGACATACAATAGCTTTCAGGATTTTTAAAGTTTTTTTGCTTTTTTTTCTCCTCCATTATATTTTATAAGATTGACATTAACACACATCTATCCCCAACCATGCTGTCAAAAGGAAATCATCCTAAATCAACAGAGCTGCAGTCCCCCTCCAAAAGTATTGGAACAGCAAGGCCATTTAATTTGTTTTTGCTATATGCTGAAGCCATTGGGTTTGAGAGCAAAAGATGAACATGACGGGATAGATCTGAATTTCAAGTTTCATTTCCTGATATTTACATCTTAGAACATGGCACCTTTGGTGGCAAACCACCCAGATTCTTTGGTGAGTAAAAATATTGGCGCAGATAGTATTAAAGTAAATAACACTTAATATTTGGTTATATATCCCTTGCTTTCAATAACTGCATCAAGCCGGTGACCCACTGGCAAACTTTTGCATTCTTCATTTCTGATGTTTTTCCAGGCTTGTACTGCATCTTTTGGTATGGCCTCTATATTTCTGCTATTGAAGTCTTCTTAGAATGGTGGATTGTGATAACTTCACGCCTGCCCTGTAGAGGTTTTTGACGATATCACTGACTGTTATTTATGGGTTTTTTTTCCATAGCTCTCACAATGTTTCTGGCATCAATCTGTTTGATGTCTGGTTGTTAGTGGTTTCCTTCTTTTTCAGGACATTCCAAATTGTTGTATTGACTATGCCCAATGCTTGTGCAATGGCTCTGATAGATCTTCCCTCTTTTCTCAGCTTCAAAATGGCTTGCTTTTCTCCCATAGACAGCTCTTTGGTCTTCATGCAGGTTTATCCTCTTTTGAACAACAAATGCGATCTTCACAGGCGAAAACTAGGACTCAAACCAAGAGTACACATTCAGAGCTATTAATTGTTCACATCAAGGTGTTCACGCATTGAGAGCTATTAAACAATCAATTTCACAAGGCACACCTGGGCAACAAGAAACACCTGTCAGTCACATGTTCCAATATTTTTTAACACTTGGAAAATGGGTGGGTTCAAACAAAAGGTTTGTTTAACACATCTAGATGTGGGTTCTAGGTTTTTTGACTCATCTAAATGTAAATACCAGGAAATGAAAGCTGACATTTTGATCGATCATCTCATATTCATCTTTTGATCTCAAACCCAAAGGTCTTCAGTGTATAGCAAAAACAAAAGAATTGGCCTTGTCATTCCAATACTTTGGATGGGGCTGTAGCTTGTTGGTGGGAATTGGGACATTGGAAAATTAATTTGCAGAAAAAAAAAAAAAACAACAATATATAAGGAGACATTATAAGAGTATTCCTTTGCTAACATAATTTCCAGTTAGCAATGTAGGAAGTAACCACATCCAGTGTAAGCATTTATTTCACTTTGCATTAAGCTAAGAAACAACATATATGACCAAGCAATGTAAAAACTGAGTATTAGATATTTCAGTAACCAAATCTTTTACAAGAAATAAGGAATAAATTAAAGCATACCCCAACCCAGCAAAATATGAGAAATTAAGAAAAGTTCCATCATCGTGCTGAGCCAGTGAGAACTCTCACAGCCAGGTGCTCTCACACCTGAGCTAATTATGTTACACTATGCAATTTACACTATGCAAATTAGTGTAAAAGAGCACAAAAACAGCAGAGGAAATGGTGGCAGTGCAGTACGGCTAAGTCTTAGAAGCTTTAGAAGGAGCAGGGACAGGGAGGATGAGATAAGACAAACTGATTGATGAAAGTTAGTGAGATAGTGAGATGAGGGAATAGAGACAGGAGAAGGAAGGAAGGAAGGAAGGAAGGAAAATTGAGAAAAGTGAGAGAGAGAGAGAGAGAGAGAGAGAGAGAGAGAGAGAGAGAGAGAGAGAGAGAGAGAGAGAGAAATCACAAGAGAAGAAATACCAGGAGACCAGGAGATTTGTGCAGGTCTTAAAGTGAAATGGATACATGAGACAAAAAATGATGCTCCATCTCCAAATATATTGGAATGAGAAAATCCATTATATAAAAAAGACAGTTTATACAGTAAGCAATGTCCATTAGGTTTCATGTGCAATGTATCTGATGCAGTGTATCTGCTTTCTCCAAGGGTTACATCAATGGGATAAACTGTCTGTGGACTTCTCTTTGGTGGACAAAGAGTCAAACACAAAAAAACTAGGCTGATAAGAGCATCTTTGACCATCAGAGAGATCAGATCATGTTCTCGCTTCATTACCACAGCAACAGCAGCGACGGAACTTCCCTCTCTGTTCTATTTTAATTCCTGTTGCCCTGGCAACCATCTGACACCTGGAATATTCTGAAGTGAGGCCTTGCGAGAGTGGAGCATTACTGTGAGAATGAGAATAGGCTTGACACCTGCACTGGGTATGAGGGGACACCTGGAGAGGACACTGGTCTGCAAGACATGTGACCTTCATCATTTTTACTTGACTAATGACAACTGACGCATAATTACGAGGGCATGTACAGACCCTGGCTACGCTCTTATTATGCTCATTTTATAGGAGAAGACGACAGCCTTTATTGTTTCTTATACCAAAATGCTGTTGAATTCTCACCTCTCATTGGTCAGAAGGTGTTGATTAATTTTCGATAATAACAACTCTGACAGTAGTGTGAATGCAAGGGTCATATTAGCTTGTTCTAATACGTTATTGTTTCTATAGTAACAGCTTACATATGGATCTGTAAGCTAGACCCTCCTCATAAACAGATTAAAAACATGTCTAAATGTTGATATGTTTTAAGTTTTTTGTGAGGTGACGATTATTTAGTATTTTCTCCAGTTTCAGTGCTTTGTAACTCTCAGAGGTAAAGCTGCAATTTTAAGCTTTGACACAGGAAAATATTTAGGATGGAGGGCTTTGTGGTTTGTGGTCTGTAACATCACAAGCTACATGACAAGCGTTTATAGCTGTTATATTGTAAATGACTAGAATGATCACAGATGTTCCACAACAGTGTGGAAAATGGATAAAAGAGTATGTTGTGTCATTATTTAATTAATTTTTAAAAAATATCATTGGCAAACTGCTCTGTAATAAGAGGAATAAAACACTTTTACAGGAAAATAATCAAAAGAACTGTACCAGTAGCTCCACTTTTCGACAGACTGCACCACATCACCGCATCGTTGACTATTTTCCTATAACAACACACCACCAAGTGTTTTATTTCTTAAATATACAGTATATGTGATGCTCATTTCTACATGTTTCATTCAAATGGTAACACATATTTGTTCCTAAGACACAGTGGGAATTGCTGTGATCTCTTAATGACACTTGATACGGAGCTGTCAGCATCTATCTACAACCCCAATTCCAAAAAAGTTGGGACACTGTGTAAAATGTAAATAAAAACAGAATGCAATGATTTGCAAATCTCATAAACCCTTATGTTATTCACAATAGAACATAGAAAACATATCAAATGTTTAAACAACTCTCAACAGGGCTATGTTTACCAATGTGTAGCATCCCCTCTTCTTTTAACAACAGTCCGTATACAGTACATCTGGGAACTGAGGAGACCAGTTGCTGGAGTTTTGGGAGAGAAATGCTGTCCAATTCATGTCTGATACAGGATTCTAAATGGTCAACAGTCCTGGGTCTTCTTTGTCATATTTTTCGTTTCATGATGTGCCAAATGTTTTCAGTTGGTGACAGGTCTGGACTGCAAGCAGGCCAGTTCAGCACCTGGACTCTTCTACTATGAAGCCATGCTGTTGTAATAGATGCAGTATGTGGTTTAGCATTCTCTTGCTGAAATATGCAAGGCCTTCCCTGAAAAAGACATTGTCTGGATGGAAGCATATGTTGCTCTAAAACCCGTATACTATATACCTTTCAGCATTGATGGTGCCTTTCCATATGTGCAAGCTGCCCATTCTATAGGCACTAATGCACCTCCATACAATCAGAGATGTAGGCTTTTGAACTGAGCACTGATAACAAGCCGGATGGTCCCTCTCCTCTTTAGTCCAGAAAACGTGGCATCCATGGTTTCCAAAAAGCATTTCAAATTTCGATTCATCTGACCACAGAACAGTTTTCCACTTTGCCTCAGTCCATTTTAAATGAGCTTTGGCCCAGAGAAGACAGCAGCGTTTCTGGATCATGTTCACATATGGCTTCTTCTTTGCATGATAGAGCTTAATCCAGCATTTGTGGATGGCACGGTGAACTGTGTTCACAGACAATGAGTTCTGAAAGTGTTTCTGAGCCCATGCAGTGATTTCCATTACAGAATGAGGCCTGTTTTTAATGCACTGCCGCCTGAGGCCCCGAAGATCACGGGCATGCAATATTGATTTTCGCCCTTGTCGCCTTCTACTCAGAAATTTCTCCGGATTCTCTGAATCTTTTGATGATATTATGTACTGTAGATGATGAGATATTCAAAGTCTTTGCAATTTTACATTGAAGACCATTATTCTGAAATTGTTGCACAATTTGTAGATGCAGGTTTTCACAGATTGGTGAACCTCTGCCCAACTTTACTTCTGAGACATTCTGCCTCTCTAAGATACTCGTTTTATACCCAATCAAGTTACTGACCTGTTGCCAATTAACCTATAGCTGTTTCTTTTTAGTAACACTTACTTTTCCAGCCTTTTGTTGCCCCTGTCACAACTTTTTTGATACATGTTGGTAATGTACCACTGGAAATGAAACATTAAAAAAAAAAAAAAAAAGATAATTCAAAATGACCTTTTTTTAATGGTACATTTCCTCAGTTTAAACATTTTATATGTTAACCATGTTCTATTGTGAATAACATATGGGTTTATGAGATTTGCAAATCATTGCATTCTGTTTTTATTTATGTTTAACACAGTGTCCCAACTTTTTTGGAATTGTGGCTGTATGAGTTACTGTCAGTATTGCATCTTGTAAATCATCTTCCCCTAACATAACATGTAATCTTGTTAAAGAAATAATTTTAATTTGTTAAAATTGAATGATGTTTTATGTGGTAACCTCATATATTATTATTTCTGTCAGGTTTGATGTTTAATTAAATAATTGTTCATTTAATTGAGTAATCAAGCATATATTGGACCATGCATTTACAAGTTACCTAACCAGTCTTGTAAGAACACAGGTCTAACAGGGTAGGGGTAATTACATTTGGGCAAAATGTAAAAAGGCTTTATGTGCATACAAATTACACAGGAACTGTCCACTTACATAAAGTGTTTAAAATAAATGTTTATATGTAGTTAGTGCAGGAACTGTCAAATTACAGATTAATGATAATCCATCAGATTTTGTTGGATTGGCATGTTACAACACAAATGTGGTACAGAAACTATAGAAAATGACTTCAAAATGCCATGATACCATGCCATGTGCACTTACAAAAGCCAAAACTGCAGAGAATACATATGTGTATTTACACGGGATGTGCTACTGTAATCCATCAACAGTGCCTGTATACAGAGGTAACAACACTGCTGACAAGAACATCCTAGCAGGCAGAGAAAAATAGCAGAATTTTACCACAAAAACCTTGTGTATGTCAGTGAACATGGTGGTTCCATGCTAACAGTGTGATAACGTACAGTATATTGGTGTTTAACTGCACTCTGTAGAAATGTTTATGTTATGTAACTAGCTGAATGTATCAGCTTATATTATACAATTGCTACAAAATTAACATAGGTGCATGTCTGGTCTGCAGTTCAGTTCATGTCAGATATTACAGACGATTAAGAATATTTCCATATAATATTATATAATAAGTATACAGGAATGTAATGGTGGGTGTAGTTAAGGTTTCCAGTGAAACAGGATTTTTAATGACAAAAGTTTTTCAGCAGCTGTGCAAGCAAAGTGCTTCTGAGGATGTTTTGGTAAAATCAGTAGATATTTGAAATGTTGATGATGTAATAGTTGTCATTAAAACATAACATTCATTTTACGGGCCTCCAAATTTCCGAGAGTGTAGGTGAGCTCTTTGTGTCTATGTTTCCACACTTCATTGCTCCCATAACCCCAACAAAAACTAGGATGTACACATACATGTCATTAATGTTATGTCTATCACTGTCAAAGTGTTTCCCCAATGGAAAGGAGAAATCAACAAAATTTTCAGCCAGTCTCCTCCTGAGTAACCAATGTAAATGATTGCATCTTTTGCAAGAAAGACAATAAACAACTCTTGTATTGATGCACAAGGAATAATGAGTGATAAGTTACAAAAAAAAGGCTTTATTAATACATTTACATGTGAAATATCTAGAACAGCTACATACAAGTGTACCACAGTTTCTATTTGACTGAACATTTAATTTACTCCTGACAAGGAGACGATAGGAGGCTCTTTAAAAGGGAAAGCAGTCTCAGGACTGCCATGAAGAATTTTTAAGTACAATTTCAGCCACTATTTTATTAGTGGGATGATAAGTGAGCAACAAATGAATTCTCTCTGTCCTAATGGTAGATTGTGTAGAGGTTAGTGCATCTGTTCTTTCAATAGTGGCAACACAGTCCATGGCATCATCTACTGTATGATATTCTAGGGAAATTCACAGGTTAAAATGATCTCACTTATCCTCATTTTGAATGTCAGTTTCTGACAATCCTGTCAGTTTTTAATGGATGGTAATTTTCAGAGTGCAATCTATTGACTTCACAGATATGCATGTATACCCCAGGGATGTGTGATATGTGGAGAAAGAAACATATAAAAAGTGAGAGCTCATCAACTGTACAGTTGTCACATAGTGTGTGTACATGTCCAGTTAATTGTTCACAAAACTTTGGCATAACTTTAGCTCTTGCCAACTTAAAAAGGAAGGTCTTTAGATGAAAAGAAATGAGAAAGTATCAATACACATATCAAAAACAGAAAATTGTGTCCAAGTAAGCAATAAAACAGAAAAAGTATATCATACATACTGAAAGAAAATATTTAACAGTGACCCACAGCACTTTTTAACATGTGCTTTTTATTAGGTGACTTGTTTATCAACACAAAAACATAAAATACTCACACTTTTGTTTTCTACTGGTTAACAGAACAGATGTTCACTAATTTATAAGTCAATGTTCACCTAAATAAAGTCAGGAGAAAGTATCCACTACCAGCCACAAATGCACATCTTTCTCATTCCATGTCCTTTCCTCTTCAGTAAATTGGCTTTTTTGCTAGGTAAATTTTATATGTTTGGTCTGACTGCCGCTTTAACTAAAACAGGGGAAAAGCAGTTTTCAGGTGGTTCCCGTATCACATGTAGCAAGGGATCATTAATTGTAAATTTTACAGCTAAACTGTAAAAGTTGGCACCTCTGCTGTACAGGTATTAGTGCCACTTACTATATAAAATATGGGAGCCACTAAGCTTCCTCCTCGCCACTCAGTATTAATGCGATTTGAAGGCCAAAAGATTGCAAAGGTGGAACTCAAAATCAACAGATTTAAATGATGAACATTTCTAAAATTAAGTATTTCTGCTTCAAGGAAGCGAAATTATGTTTGGGGCAATCACACCAGTGTTGTTATGAATCTCCTGCTGGCCCCAAATTAAGTTGAGCTGAGACCTGACCTTCCAAGTGTGACGCAGTGCTGACCTACAGCAGCAAACTGCTCATCCTAATGTACAGTATGTGTGCCTTAGTGTGGATCTCTGAAAATAACTCAATCCTCTTTTCTCTATTTCTCTTTTTCTCTCTGTGTCTCTCTGTGAGCTGTGTGTAATTAATTAAAAACACATTTGAAAAATTCTGTCATGTACACTATTCCTCAACTAATGAGTTCTAAATATAAGTGCACTAGCGAGCAGACACACAGGCAGCAGATTGCATTAGACGTCCTCCTTAATGCCCAGAGCTGTTCCATCCATGGGGGCACCCCCCGGAGGTGTCAATCATTTATTTAACACTGCACCAAGATTCCTGGGAAAGTGCCCACTCATCACAAAGCTCTGACACCCATCATGATCACAGGCACTCTGCTGCTTTTCCAAGAGCTTTCTTTTACTTTCAGTCAAAAATACAACAAATCCAGATTTGCTCTCAACTATAAGGAATAGAAATTAGTTAGTTAAGTTTCTAGTTAATAACTGTAATGAAGTCTTAAGATTTTTAGGGTGATACAATGTAGAGAACACATTAATGGAGTTTTCCATCTAAAAAAAAAATCTTATTTCCCCTTCCTCATCCTTACTAATAGCAAAACCTTGTACCTCCACAATTCCTGCTTAAGACTCCATACACTTATGAGTTGTCACTGATGCATGATGACAAGGGCAGGGTTTTGTACATAATTGAAATAGCTGATAAGGATTTTTTTTTTCTCTTTGTGTGCATTGCTTGCTGGTACGTTTTGCTTTTCCACAAGCTGCCATCTTAATAGTGTGTCATAGTTTATTACTTTCAAAATATTATCCATTCATTCACTTTCAGGGGTGCACAAATCCCTTTGTGAGCCCACCAAGCAAGTAAAAGCTCCAGTGTGCTGTCCTGTCCTATATTTTGGTTGCCTGGAAACCTAAATGACAAGACTAAAAACTGGCAGCCATGGTAACTAACAGTCGTGTAATAACTCTAGTTATAAATACAGACCAGGGGAAAGGAATAAGTATATGATCATGTAGAACAATGTGTAGAACAAATGTAGAACAAAGTTCAACAGTTGGCCAACGTAGCGACACGCATAAAATATATTATTTGAGTCTGGCTAGTCTCTTTATAGTCTTCACCATAATGTGACATATTGTGCTAGCAGTTGTGCGAGAGTTATTGATGGCTTTGCCTTTTTTTTTTTTTTTTTTTTTACTTTTACTTTATTTTGCTGTTTTGTCAGTGATTCTGCATACCTCTGTGTTCCTGATTCTGAAAAGAGTGTCTGTCATCCATGCACCCTAATTAATCCGCCTAGTAAAAACCCTTCTGCCAATGAACAGGTTGCATCTTGGCTGATGTGTGAAGTGCAGCAGGGGGCAGGATTCAGAATGAGAAAACAAAGTCCGTGCACACAGAGCATAGGCAGGAATTGAACCCCCAACCCTGGAGGTGTGAGGCAAATGTGCTAACCACTAAGCCACTGTGCCACCATGATATGTTATCATTTGATATGAAAAATAATTTGTCTTTAAATATCAAAATGTGATTTCCAAATGTGACTTCAGTAGATCAATCTTCTTAGAAATGGCTGGAGAAGAAAATCTGTGGTATGGACATGAAGTTTATGGGTGGGGCATTTTATGGCTTAGTTCTGTGAAAAAATAATATATGATTGGTGTGAGATATTTGTCCTTAGTTTGTTACTAACTGTTTATAACATCCAATTTTATTGAAATTAAAAGAAATATAAAGTGTATCATTTACTTTCTCGTTTCTGAGTGTGAGATATTTTACTCTCAGAAGCTGAAACTGCCATAAATATTTCCATTGAGTTCAATTAAATTGATCAGAACCGGAACCTGACTATATTGTCTCTTATTGAAGTTCTTGTCTTGGAGCTTCAGGCTAAAAAATGTAGGTTGTAGAACATTCAGGTTTAAAAATTTTAAGATGTAGAAAATTCAGCAGCCTGTATTCATATGGTTGTGACTATATTCCGCTCTACCTGGAATGTAATCTATCCAAGCAGATAGACAGAAGATGTGATTTGTCGTGAAAAAAGTTTCCAATACACTGCAAATTGGAATTCAAAACAATTCTGATGTTTTACTGTAATAATTTGTAAATCTAAACCAATTTTGTTGTATAAAATACTGTCTGTCTTCAAAAGTAAAGGTGAAACCCCATCATATGTTAAACAAAATTTTACCTTCAAGTTTATATTAAATCAGTGGACTTTCCATGAATAAATAACATTCAGTAAAAACTGTCAACAGTCATATACACTAGTCTAGTTAAAACAAAGATAAATAACATTTTATTAGCAGGCTTATCATTAAAATAGTATTTTTTTGTTAGTGGAAAGTTTTCTTCTTCTCTGCTGTTTGTTGTGTTCATAGGCCTGTTGACTGTTATTACGTTTATTTATATGTTGACTGTATGCAAATAAATGTTAATTGAATGTTACTTTTACTTGGTGGTGTCATTTTTGTGTAGCCCAAAGTTTCCGTGTTTTCTCGCAGCTGTAGTATTTAACATATGACCAGAATTATATTCATTTGTCTGGTAAACTGCAATGTGACCAGCACCAAAAATTCTACCATAAACTCTGATATATACCATCTTTTTGGTAAGCACACTATTTACACCCACACACACACACACACACACACATACACATACACACACACACATTCTGTAGTACTTTATTTTATGTATTCAGTGGTTGCTTTTTAATAGATACATTCGTTTCTCTCTTTGTTCTCTGTGATCCAGCAATGACCAATTCAATAAGAGAAGATTACCTACTGCCTTTCGTAGACAACCTTGAAAGAACTTCAAGTCATGCACAATTTTATTTATTTATTTATTATTTTTTTCTTTGCATATGCAATAGTTTTTAAAGAATTTAAAACCTCCATTCTTATTTCTGTTGTATGAGTTTATTTTTCATTGAGGTGTATGAGTGAAACCACAGCTGGCAGTTTTTTTTTTTTTTTTTTTTTTTTTTTTTTTTTCTGTAAAGTTAACTATTTAGTGTGAAGGACTGATGTTCCTTAATTTTCATTTTATATTTTCAAGTAAAAACTTCTTAACTTAAACCTGTTAAACCTTAAACGTTTAACTTGTTTTTGTTTTTTTCCCCTTAATTTAAAGTTTGTAATTAAATTATTAAAAAAATTAAACTAAACAGAAATGAAATCTCACTAGAGAATCTAAGTGGAATAATTGGACAAAGGAATTGATAGAACAAACGATTTTAAGTTAAATCAGCTTAGCATTTAGTCTATTTAACTTCAAATTTTAAGTTAAATTCACTCAAGCTTTCATTACTCATTTTTATCCTTTTAAGGCAATCAGTTTCCTCATTTTTATTTAAGCAAATTCAACTTATCTAGTGCATTGAGTGTGCCAATTAATTCCTTTGTACTGCCAATGAAAAGTGAAAGAACAAAGATGGGGGGGAGGGGCTAAGGGACGGCTATAATATTTTCAGACATCTTAGTTCATGTTTCATAAACCTAATTAAATTCCAAATGTACTAAAATGCCATGGAATGTTCATAGACTCTTTTCCTTATCCACTCAACACATAGTCTTGTATTAAAAAGTATTAAAAAAGCTAAAAGGTTACTTCTTGCTTGTTTGGAGGTGATTTGCAGAGTATACTGGGCATTAAAAAGCAACTTTCAGTAATTGTGCTGGTGTAATTATGTTTTAGTTACTACTGAGCTGGTGTCTGTGTCTTCCAGTTTGTACTGCACTGACTTTGGAGCGGCTTCACCAAGTAAATGGGCGAAACTCATAATGAGAATCACAACCCATAAAGCAATCAGATTGGCCACCAAATTTGCATAAATTTGATCAATTATCAGTGTTCCCTGCTATCCTTGCCTGCTTCACACTGCCCTAGCTCCCACAATCCTCTGTACAGAATTCTCCAATTACTCCTTGCAGCATCCTGCAGTTTGGAGCAGGGACACACATGGGGGGAAATAGCCTGTCATCCTGTCCATAATTATTTAGATTGGTGTTGGACTCACTGCTTTTCCACCAGTGGAAAGGGAAACACTTGTGTTACCCAACCCCCAATGGATTTTCATTCGCTATGGATGAAACTTGTATGAAACCACTGATTTATTTCTAGTTGTATGATTATATTCAAGCAAATGCATTAATATGAATTTTTATTTAATGCATTCTGCCAATTCCTTGTCAGTGTATATAAGTAAATGGCAAATGGTCTGTACTTATATAGAGCCTTTTAACCTTCACAGTTCTAGAAAGCGCTTTACACTGTGTCTTATTCACCCATACACACACACGCGCACACACACACACACACACACACACACACACACACACACACACACACACACACACACGGCAGCAGACCTACCATGCAAGGCATTTGCCTGCCATCAGGAGCAACTTGGGGTTCAGTGTCTTGCCCAAGGACACTTCGGCACAAGGAGTCCGAGTCATGTGGCCCAGAAATTGAACCCTACGATTGGTGGACAACCTGCTCTACCACCTGAGCCACAGCCTGTTTTTAATGACTTTTAATTATTTAAAAAAGTCTCATTTCAAACATTAAAACACAACACAATTCAAGCACTTTTAAGCAAATGTATTACCATGTTTAGAATATCATTATCACACATCTACAATGCAACCATATGTCAAACAATAAGTCAGATGATGGGAAATTATACACATTAAAACCACTGACAGGTGAAGTGAATAACATTGAGTATCTCGTTACAATGGCACCTGTCAAGGGGTGGGATATATTAGGCAGCAAGTGAACAACGACCAAATTGTGATGTCTAGACGACTGGGACTGGGAGCGTCTCCAAAATGGCAGTTCTTGTGGGGTATTCTTGCAGTGGTTAGTACCTACCAAAAATGGTCCACGGAAGGACAACCAGTGAACCAGAGACAGGGTCATGGGAACCCAAGGCTGACTGATTCACGTGGGGAGTGAAAGCTAGCCCATTTAGTCCAATCCCACAGCTCGCATATGCCCATGCTGACCCCTGTCCATGGCTGAAAGTGCCTACAATGGACATGTGAACATCAGAACTGGACCATGGAGCAGTGGAAGAAGGTGGCCTGGTCTGATGAATCACCTTTTCTTTTACATCATGCAGACAGCCGGGTGCGTGCGCGTTGCTTATCTGGGGAAGAGATGGTACCAGGATGCACTATGGAAAGAAGGCATGCTGGCAGAAGCAGTGTGATGCTCTGGCCTTGTTTTGCTGAGAAAACATGTGTCCTGGCATTTACGTGGATGTTATTTTGACATGGACCACCTACCTAAACATTGTTGCAGACCAAGTACACCCCTTCATAGTAACTGTATTCCCTAATGGCTGTGGCATCTTTCAGCAGGATAATGTGCAAACATTGTTCAGGAATGGTTTGAAGATCATGACAAAGTGTTCAAGGTGACTTGGCCTCCAAATTCCACAGATCTCAATCCAATTACTTGATTAGGTGAGTTTGCCTGTGTGCAAGTATCATATGTATTAAGTATCACATGAACTCTGCATAAGTACACTTGTACCTGGAAGGCCCCAGAGTTTGATGGAGAATAGCATCATGAAGAGCAAAGAGCTATCAAACCAAGTCTGGGACAAAGTTCTGAAAAAGTATTAATCAGGGTTTGGTTATAAGAAATTATCTCAAACTGTGAACATTCCACAGAGCACCATTAAATCTATAATTTTAAAAAGGAACAAGCATGGCTCTGTTTCGGGAGGCCATCCACAAAAAATTAGTGATTGGATAAGGACTGCATTAGTCACAGAAGAAACCAAGATGCCAATGGTTTCCCTCAACATGATGCTAACACCACCATGCTTCACCATGGATGTGGTGTTTTTAGGGTGATGAGCACTGAGGGGTTTCTGACAAATGTAGCACTTTGTGGCAAGGCCAAAATCTTCTTATACTTGTTTGCTGTGTCACCAAGACCAAAGAGGATTTAATATGGCTTGACACTCTTTCAAAATCCCAGCTTTGTATCCAGGCTATGAATGCCCTGTAAACAGCAACTCCCATCCAAGCTATGGATCTATTCAGCTCCTTCAGCTATCCTTGGCCTCTTGGTTGCTTCTCTGACTAATGCACTCTTAGGCAGAGATCACATGACACTTTAACTGCACATGTGTACTCCATCCAAGTAAGTGTAAATTCTCATAGCAACTGGTTGAACCAGAATTAATTTTGAGAGTTTCACACCAATGAGGGTGAGTTAATTTCATGTCAGTTTCAGTTCCAGGTTGTAACACTACAAAATGTGGGGAACAGTGCCTTACAAAGATGATCTCCAGCTTTGCAAGGCACTGTCAAGGCACTGTGTTTTTATGACGTCTTACTTCTAGCCTTATCTTGCTACACATCAGTAATCACATATCACTGGTTGGTTGCTGTGGTTGAAAAAAAAAAAATGACTTCACCCACTTTTAGAGGGCCTATTTCTTTCAACCATTGACACACTAACACAATGACACTCGATAGAAAATTAATGGAAAATGCTTCATACCACTGCACTGTGAATGCACCATTAGTATTAAGCAAAATTAACACTGCTGCAAAGTGCTATCATTAGGGTATTAGATTTAAGGATGAGATCAGTGTGGAAATTAAAAAAGCCTACGGAGACTGCTTGACAGAGATTAAAGGTAAAGGAAAAGGTAAGAAAGAAAAAAAGAAAAACATTTGGGAAATTCAAGGTGAGTAGGGAAGGAAACTGCAGAGGATTAAATACTGTCCTAAATGAAAGGTACTGAGTAAGCATATGGAAAGCATTGTATGAATGCTGTGGAAGCATTAGTGGCATTGCAGGGCAGCCCGTATGCCGTCACATATGCTCTGAGACCTCTATCTTTAACATTTTTATGAAAATGAGTGCCTGAGCCAATGACAAATAACTGTAATGGATCACATGGCCATCCATCATGCTTAAGGACTTTTCCACTGAGCACACTGTGCTGGCTATAATGCTCACGACAAGTATGCCCTCCTCTCCTTTCCTCATTTTAAACCCTCCCTTTCTCTTTCGATAACGAGTAGAATATATAGGTCTCTCTGTCTCTCCTCTACATATAGGATTCTCAAACGTTTTACAGCCAGGGAACCTTTTAACTGGGAAACAATAATCAATATTAGGCATATTATTCAAATGCATACATTAATATTTTGGGTACTTTTGGTAGGAGCCATAAAGCCCCCCCCCCATGCTTCAGCCAAGTTTGAGAAACTTGGCTCTACACTAATCCCTCATTCTACATCCCTTCTCCATCCCTCTATGTCCTGCTCTCACACTCACTTTCATCCTTTACTCACTCTGCTTTGAAGAAGCTGCATACAAGCACTCACTCTCTCTCTCTTCCTCCAACTCCCTGAGCTTTAGTCTGCCAGTCTGCCTGCCTCATACTTCTACAAAGTCATTTCTACACACCTGTTTCTCTCCTATCATCTCTACCCCAACAGATCCATAATGCATATACAAAAATAAAGCATACATTTTTGGTATTTTCATGACCTTTGATTCAGCAGACAACCTGACAGTGACCTGAAACAATTCATGTCAATATTTTAGTTGTAGAACCAAGCAGCAGGCTGATATAATCACTATAATTCATATAAATGTGTTTTTTTTTTTGTTTTGTTTTTTTTGTCTTTTTTGTGCTTTTCTGGATGTTAACTTTAGAACACTGTCTGAAATGAATAATTCCTTGTCTCTATGTAGCAATAAAATTGGGAAGTGTGGCATTTAATTAGATTTGTTAGATACTTTATGATTCTGTTAATTATAGGATGTTCTGTGTGTAATGACACATCAACTATCTGATTCATGTTTAGTAGCCTCAAATGAGTTGTTCTTATTTGTTATGGATAAATTGAATCTGTCAGCAGGGGACAACAAAACATAAATTCATTAGCTAGTCCACCAGGCAAGTTTAAAATCTAATGTCCAGGGTTTTGGTTGTCCGGAAACCTAATTTACTAGGCTAAAAACTGTTAACTAATAAGGTTAACAGTTACGGTGACCCAGTTAGCTAGTTAAGTGGATTGATACACAAATGAATATACAAATGCCGGCATAGATCATGACTCGGCCAGTCATTATCCTTTTCTAAGAAAGAGTCTGAGGTAGCACATCAGGTTTGCACCACAACAAAAGTCATTGGCCAACATTTGTCTATGAGCTGTGGTGTTTCCTCTTCACATTGCACATAAAAAGGTATTCAAGCTTTTATTTTTTTCTCAAGTTGTTTAACGTTTAGGTGATTATGTGTTGTGCTAGTTAGGAGAGTTATTACAGCATTACTCTTTACATTGTACTTTATTTTGTTTCATCAGTGCCTCTATATTCCTGTGTGTTCACTGTGTCATAGGTCATAGGCCATCTGTGTATGTTAATTAAACTGCCTAGAAAAGGCCGATATGTGTAGAGTAACCAGCAGTGGGATTCAGAATGAGCAGTAAGTTGTAGTTACAGTACAGTACAGTACAGTACAGTGAGCTGTTGTTACAGTACAGCATTGAGCATCACACCACCATGACTTTTGTTTTTGCGAAAGTCAATAGCAAAAAAAAAAAAAGGCTGAAGACTGCTAGTCTACTGAATCTACCTGTCCACCACGCACCAAAGAATAGAAAAAAACTAATAGCCTGGACATGCAATCTTCTTGCCCCAGGCAACCAGACAATTGATCTATCCACCCATGGTCAGTGATATTTAGTTATTAGCATTTGAGGGAAGTGGCCTATTTATATTGAAGAGTGGTGACATATAAATGTAAGAAATGAGACAGCATTTAAGCCTTGTATACAGTGAAAACTACCACTTTGCCCTAGCAAAAAAGTGAGTCCTGAATGGAAGTAATGTTAGTGCAATTATTTACCAAAATGAGATTAGTGAATTTTGAATGTCACACCCCCCTTTATGATGTGTACAGTGCTGTGAAAAAGTATTTGCAATTGTGATTTCTCCTGTTTTTGTGTATCTCTCATACTAAATAGTTTTAGATCTTCAAACGAAATACAACATAATTCAAAGACAACCTGAGTAAACATACAATACAGTTTTTATTTATTTATTTTTGTATTGAAGCAAAAAAATAATAATTATCCAACACCTATCACCCAAGTGAAAAAAGCAATTGCACCCTTAAACTTAAAATCTGTTTGTGCCACCTTTAGCAGCAATAACTGCAACCAAACGCTTCCTATAACAGGAGATCAGTCTTTCACTTACTTCTAGGACTAGGACTTACTCCTATGCTTTGGATCATTGTCTTGCTGCATAATCCAGTTGCGCCTGAGTTTCAGCTTATGGACTAACCGGACATTCTCCTTTAGGAGTTTCTGGTAGACAGCAGAATTCATGTTTCCCTCAATTATTGCAAATTGCCCGGGCCCTGAAGCAGCAAAGCATCCCCACACCATTACACTTCCACCACCCTGCTTGACCGTAGGTATGATGTTCTTTTTGTGGAATTCTGTATTTGGTTTACGCCAGATGTAACGGGACCCCTGTCTTCCAAACAGTTCCACTTTCGACTCATCAATCTACAGAACATTCTCCCAAAAGGTTTGAGGATCATCAAGGTGTGTTTTGGCAAAATTCAGATGAGCCTTAATGTTCTTCTGGGTTAGCAGTGGTTTTCACCTGGCCACTCTTCCATGGATGCCATTTTTGCCCAGTGTCTTTCTGATAGTGGAGTCATGAACAGTGACTTTTATTGATGCAAGAGAGGCCTGTAGTTCCTTTGATGTAGTCCTTGGCTCTTTTGTGACTTCCTGGATGAGACGTTGCTGTGCTCTTGGAGGAATTTTGGAAGGTCGGCCACTTCTGGGAAGGTTCACTACTGTGCTGAGTTTTTCCATTTGGAGATAATGGCTCTCACTGTGGTCCTTCGGAGTCCCAGAGACTTTGAAATAGCTTTGTAACCCTTCCCAGACTGATGTATTTCAATCATCTTCTTCCTCATCCTTTCTGGAATTTCTTTTAATTTTGGCATAGTGTGTTACTGGGAAAGACCTTTTAACCAAATTCATGCTGTTGAAAAAGTTCTGTTTAAGTGTTTATTTGATTGAACAGGGTTTGCAGTAATCAGGCCTGGTTGCATCTATTCCAGCTGAACCCCATTATGAATGCAGTTTCATAGATTTGGGGAATTAGTAACTACGGGGGGAAAAACATTTTCACACAGGCCCAGTTGGTACTGGATAACTTTTTTTGCTTCAATAAATAACATTATCATTTAAAAACTGTATTTTGTTTTTACTCAGGTTGCCTTTGTTTTATCTTAGATTTTGTTTTAATATCTGAAACAGTTTAGTATGAGATATACACAAAAACAAAAGAAATCAGGATCGGGCGAATACTTTTTCACAGCACTCTTTCAATGCTGACAATAAAAATAGTAACTGAAAAAGATCAGAAAAAGATTACTTAACCAAATGACCAATTTTGCCATGTTACACAGTGGACTCCTGAAATAGAGCTCAAAATAGAGCCCATTCTACCATTCTATTTCAATTTCTTACCAATCTCCTCTAACTCGTTTAGCCTTCCTTCACTCACCCTATTCTTCTCTCTCTCTCTCTCTCTCTCTCTCTCTCTCTCTCTCTCTCCACTTTCTTTTTTCCTTTTATTTCTGTCTCTCTCCTTCTCTCCCCAGTATTGTGCCTCTTCTAACTCTCTGACATATAGAATCACACATAAGAAAAAAAGGAAGCTGAAACATGGCAAAGAAAAAGCTCCTGTAACAACAACATACACTTTTCATTATTTTTGACTCAGTTACCAGGGCAACAGAAGTTTGATGGACATCTCTAAACTTCCAGCAAGTGGTGGCATGTGTTCTCATCCGAGAGAAGAAGAGGACACAGATGGAAGTGATATTCCTGAACTATTTAACTGTGGTTTATGGTTATGAGAGCTGATGCTAATGCCTCCACCCTGGCTGCTGCAGCTTGGGGATGACTGTATTGCACAGTCACAGAGGATTAACTGAGTTATCTGCACGACACGCAATAATGTCGCGATTGCTATCACCCCACTTGAGACAGTGAAAATTCAGAGGGATGAGTCATCACTAAGGAACCGACAAAGGCTCCTGCACAGTAGCAAGATGTTCAGCAAGCAAAGAAAGAAAATCATTATAAGATGTTGACATTAAATATTGATCTTTATGTGGGCCGGAGCTTTACAGTCCTTTCCCCAAGAGGAAGAGATTGTGTGAAGACCACACATACACACACACACACACACACACACACACACACACACACACGGGTGGACAAATCATAAATTTATTAGCTAATTGGTAGCTAATGCAAGGTAAAAACATACAGTATGATGAGCTAGTTAGCTAGTGCATTAATACAGACTGAGGAAAATGAACAAGCGTATGATCATATACCACATCGTATTTGGACCCTCAACAAAAAATTAACAAGTAATTTGACTAAAGTTTCGGCTATAAGCTGTAGTGTTCTGATGTATGCATGCTAATTAATCTGAATAGTAAAATTGTTATACTGTCAACCTCTGTCATGCCTCTGTTGATGTGTGTAATGCATCAGTGGGATTTAGAAATTCAGAAACACATGAAGATATGTCACACCACTGCAGAGTGCATTGCACTTTTGAACATACCTACATACTTTTGTTTTGTCAATATGAGTATTTTTTTTCTTCCGAAATAGCCAGAAGATGAAATCTCTAGTCTCTAGTGATTTTGCCACCTCTGTACTAAATCAATACTGCTTTAACTAGTCTTTCTTCCTTCCACACTGCACAGCATATGAACCGAAAGACAGAAGAATACTATTTGTACTCAATAGCCCTTATCTAACATTCTTTAATAGGACCAAAGGCAGCACAAAAGAGGCCCAATATGGTCACACTAAGGACGTCTTGCAATGAATTAGAGTTTTGTAGTTCTTTTCAGAGGAAGGGCCACTTTGGTCACCCTAATTATACTCTATCAATTAAAAGAGCAATTATGTTCTACCATCCTTCATATGGTAATCAGCCAACCTGAGCAAAAGGCATGGAATGACCTCAGTAATAACAAGACATGGTGGAACGAGTGAGAGAGAGAGAGAGAGAGAGAGAGAGAGAGAGAGAGAGAGATCAGAGCAGCCTCCTGAGGTTGAAGAACACATTCAATATGTATGTACAACATGCCGCATTTTTCAAATGTTTCAGTAGGATATATCAATAAACAAAGATCTATCCAAGTCAGTATTTTGTATATAAATTGTATGTAAATGTAAATTGGTTGGATTTCTTTAGTCTGAGCAATGCAGAGTACTGTGAGAGGTATAACAGAAGGTACATTGAGAAGGTTATGATTTTCCCCAGGCTAAACCTAGCATAAAGTGGATCAGTACTTCTCAGTCAATTTCTTAATCTTAGACCTACATAATCAATTACAGCAGTATGGATCAACAACCTCTCATTTAAGAGAAATGAGAAAGAGGTTGGTTTACTGATTGTTAAATATACCATTGGCACAAAGAATGACACAAATGATTGGGGGAAAATTTAGTTCAGAATTAAAATCAGCTAAATTTGTATGCAGACAGCACTTCTTATGTTGTAATTGGTATTGTCTGGTATTGGTATATTGGTATTGGTATGTTTTGCTATGTTGCAGTAGCAAAACTCAATTCTAAAAGATTGTAGTGTGTGTCCATTGAAGAAAATACTTACCTTTAATTGTTGGTTTTTAATCATCTGACTATGTATTTATTTGCTAAATTTTATATTAATTCATGTATTCTTTTTCATATATTGTGCATGATGACAGGTTTATGCCTCTGTCTCTAAATATGCTTTATTCCTTATTCCTTGTATTGATGGGTCACTGTGACAGTGAAGTTAAATCAATCACACCTCCAGGGTCGAGGGTTTGAATTCCCACCGCGGCTATGTGTGTGCGGAGTTTGAAGCACGGGGGTTTCCTCCGGGTACTCCGGTTTCCTCCCCCAGTCCAAACACATGCATTGTAGGCTGATTGGCTCCAGGTGCCGCAAGACCCAGGAAGGATAAGCGGTATAGAAAATGGATGGATAATAATAACAACAACAACAACAATAATAATAATAATAATAATAATAATAATAATAATAATAATAATAATAATAAAACTGGTGATTTTGTAAAGGTAATCACAAAAAAAATTAGGAAACTAAAAAATGGTCAAACAACCTGTATTGAACCACTTGAGATGAAATGACCCAAATGACTCATCACCGTAAACTAACTAGCAGCTCAGCGAGGCATTATACGAGTACTATTTTATATGATGTATTGTACATACAGTGCAATACAATACAATTATGTATGCATAAACTCCATTTCAAAGAATCCTATAACCAATAACAAACTACAAGTCTTATCATCTGATCTGTCACAAGATTCATCAGTTCATTGTGAAGTATCAGTCCTAGCTAATCATTCGTGATGTTACTAAGGCTTTAGTAACAATTTTTTTTTCTATTGAGTTCACAATATTCTAGTTTTGAACCTGTTTGTTTAGTTGCTTTGCCTATTCTAGCTTGATCGCCTGAACCATTACCTGTTTTATGACTTTGACTCTATCTTTGCCCTTGGATTTGTCTGCTTTTCCATTTGCATCAATAAAACCTGCATTTGCATCCAAACCCCAGTCCATGCCTGACAAGGTCAATGTACTTTTATTATGTATGGCCTTCCCTAGCTCACAAACACTTCTATGTTTTCCTTCCCTTCTGGAAATTGTTCTAGGGAGTAATGCTCAAAATTATCTGAATTAATGCAAATGCATAAAGATGTCCATTTCCTTCCATGTGGAACTCTTTTTCTAACTCTTCAAATGTTAAGTACTGTGTGTTTTATAACAGGGTTGGTGAACTCAATTTCTGCCCAGGGCACATCAGCATTTTTCTGAGCCCTTGAAGAGCCAAAAACTAATTTATTATTATACGTGCATCTATCCTCTAACCTGATAATGGTTCGGAGTCAGTTTACCATATTTGTGTTTTATAATGATGACAAAAATTAATCATACCGTATCGTTTTTACAGCAGCAGAAATCATAGGGCTTTTCTTCACAAAGAACACGCATGTTCTCAGTCTACCGTTGCTCTCCATCAACTCTCAATAAATTGCTGCACTATGTGACACATTAAATCAAAGGCCAATTAACACTGGACACATTTCTGAAGTGTCACATGCTGCAGATACGCTATCAATTTTAACCAGTATTTCAGTCCACAAAGGCTCTGTGCATACAATGTGAGTCTACTCTGTCACAAGTACATAAAGATGTATTGACACACACTTCACACAGTTCCACTTTCTATGCTGTAGGAACTCCATCCCACTGTTTTGTGTCATGTTTAAGTGAACTGTGTTGTAAATACAGTGGCCCGGATGTAATTTCCGTTAGTTTCCTACTGTGTTGGTGGCACGGACTGAGCATGTGTGATGTGACCTGGAAGGACGGTGCTATCTAGTGTGTTACATCTAGTGTGAATTCTATGTAATACTGCTCCAGTGTGAAAATGTTGGGTAGTAGTACACAGTGCTGTGAAAAAAAATATTTGCCCCATCCTGATTTCTTCTGTTTTTATGTATATCTCATACTAAATTGTTTCAGAAATTAAAACAAACTCTAAGATAAAACAAAGGCAACCTGAGTAAACACAAAATATAGTTTTAAATGATAATGTTATTTAATGAAGCAAAAAAATTATTCAATAACAACTGGGCCTGTGTGAAAATGTATTTGCCCCCATAGTTACTAATTCCCCAAATCTATGAAACTGCATTTATAATGAGGTTCAGCTGGACAAGACACAACCAAGCCTGATTACTGCAAACCCTGTTCAATCAAATCAACACTTAAATAGAACTTTTTCAACAGCATGAAGCTGGTTAAAAGGTCTTACCCAGTAACACACTATGCCAAAGTTGAAAGAAATTCCAGAAATGATGGGAAGAAGGTGATTAAGATACATCAGTATGGGAAGGGTTACAAAGCTATTCCAAAGGCTCTGGGATTCCAAAGGACCACAGTGAGAGCCATTATCTCCAAATGGAAAAACTCAGCACAGTAGTGAACCTTCCCAGAAGTGGCCAACCTTCCAAATTTCCTCAAAGAGCACAGCAACGACTCATCCAGGAAGTCACAAAAGAGCCAAGGACAACATCAAAGGAACTACAGGCCTCTCTTGCATCAATAAAGGTCACTGCTCATGACTCCATTATCAGAAAGACACTGGGCAAAAATGGCATCCATGGAAGATCACATCATTTTATAGAGTTGAAAAATGATTAGCATTTCCAAATCAAATCACAGCCTTAATTCCAACAGGAAAGCAGAAAGGCTAATTATGATTGTGAATGTGAAAATGCACAAATAACTCTTACTCTGTAACTTATAGTAATAACAAGCTACACATTTACACACTATGTCTACCTGGGTTAAAGATGAGTGAATATATTCTACAGGCACATTTTAGTTCTCGCTCCACAGTTGGATATAAGTTAATGCTCTGAATATGCATATACTGAATGTTACTGTGATTTCTGTAATGAAATCCTGGCAGATCGTGATACAACTCATGCTGCTAAAATCCCACGCTGTGCATGTCAAACATTTCTCATCTTGTGACCCTCACAAAAGCTATTTAAATAACCTAGAGGCAATAACATCCTGTCTTGGTAAATGGCAGATTCATTTAGAATATAACAAGAAGGAACACTCTCTGGCCCTCACTTTGAGTTTTGAAATTTGTAACACAGGATATTTTTGCTGTTTGGAGAAATAATAATAATAACAATAATAATAATAATAATAATAATAATAATAATAATAATAATAATGTCAAAAGAATGTGGTGTGATGAATAACAATATTGGTTAAATTGGCCTTTAACAAAAAGCCTGGGGCATCGTGAAATAGTACATTTGAGACAGTTTGTTTGACACGTAACCTGCAATTATAATTAACATTCCAGGAATCAATGCATTAACAAAATGAAAATTGAGCTGAGTGTAGCTTTGAATATTCTCTGTGATAGATAATCTTTAATTCTGTCCCTCCTTTTCAATGGCACGGTCAATAAGGTGTAAATGGTAATTATTCACTGCAATGGTTACATGACATTTTAAAAGCTGCTATTGTGTACATTGTGGCATTGTGGCTAGGCAGCATGAGGAATGTGAACCTTTCTGGAGAGAGAGAGAGAGAATGAGTAGTGCTTGGCTTAAATGCAGTCCTTGCATCATGTGTAGTGGGCAGGAAAACATTCAGTGTTGTTGTGAATGACTTGTGGAAAACAGCCAAAATTTATTAGACTTGTGAAATGAGACTTGTGTTTAAAGGCAGCAAGTGACTTTTATCACAAGTGATGGGACAGAGACTGTTGATGATGATGCTGATAATCAAAGTGAGTGAACTCATTTCCCATTGTAAACTTGCTAATGCTTAAAGTTTGCCAATAATTCCCTAATAATTCATAGTAGCTCAGTGATTAAGCACCGACAAGCTCCCACTATTGGGCCCTCTGCTCTAGGGGTGTCGAATCATGGCTGACCCCAGCTTGTTAGCAATGTGGATATGTGGAGAAAAGAATTTCACTGTACTGTAATGTATCTGTTACAAATATCAGCCTATTGTTCCTTAGCGGTAACAAGATTTTAAATTCTTATCAATTTACTCGTGTTTGTGATCCAAAAGAACATATTTCAGTTCAGTAAAGTCTTAAGAAAAAGGTTTACAAGCCTGCAGTAATCTAGACTATGTACACCTATAAATTTAAATGTAAAAGTAAACAGTAAATGCAGTAACATGAGCTAAAATATTGTGCAAAGGCCCCTTAAATCTGTATTTTATACAGTGTATTCTAGACTATTTTCTTCTCAAAATGAGACTATTGACTGTGATTAAAGTTTTCTCATTTGTGCAGTAACAGTGGTGAAATATTTAAAGTGGAAAGGTTTAATTACTCCAGGGACAGCAGACAATCAGCCAGTCATAGCTGAAATTCCATATTTGAGTTTTTTTTTATGAAGACATAAGCAATTACAAATAAATAATTAAAAAAATAAATAAAAATAAAAAGTCAAAGGCTGGCCTAACGTTAAAAATTGCTCTAATACTGTTAAAACAAGAAAGTTAACACAACAGAAGGACCTGAATGAAATAGTCAGTTTCACTTTTCAGCAACAATAAGATTAAGTAATTACCAACTTGACGCACCTGTCGTATGTACCTGTATACACATGAGAGCCTAAGCAGGCATGCCTCAGGTTTAGGCCACTCACATCAGAGGCAGCAAATCACTAATTACATGTTTTCTGATTATTCTGACATTATGGTCTAAGTTGAGACAGCAGAACTGCTGAAGTAGCTAATGAATTGTTCTACTGCTTAGCAATTACAGCCACCAGAAACTGGTGCAAAATGGGAGCATTAACAATGTCATCATCCTGATTACAGTGCTCACATCTTACTCCAGAGAAAAGAAAAATGAGGTCTTGGACTTCATTCACGGCAGTGTTTTGGCAGTGGAATTTGCTTTATAACTATAAAAAAAAATTCCCATGTGTTCTTTTTGAATACAAGTGTTTATTAGATCAACTAGTTGACACATTAGGCCTGGAGCTTTTCACAGCTTTACACACATATGCAAGTCAGAAACATGAATCCTAGAGTTCAGTAAATATCTCAGTCAAGCATTAACTCTGTATGAGATCAAACTCAGTATTTAGTAACTATATGATTTGGCTCTGTAGTGGAGAATTCAAAGCTACCAGGTATGAGTTACAAAAATAAATAGTTAGGAAAAAAATATCTATACATGGTTGCCTGTAATACAGGATAATTTGGTTGTAAGATTATTTTTTGTAACTATATTACCATCATTGAAAGTCAGATTTCACATTAAAATAACCTCCAACCTTTCCTTTTCTCGAGAAATCCTGCAGACAGAATGAAGTCACTACTGTACTGTATATAAACAATCACTCCTTCTCTGTTCTTTGAGTGTGGGAGTTTGTTAACTAGCAACATCAGGATGACTGTCAGTGTTGACCGTTTCTTTGGTTAACAAACAGAAGAAAAAAAAAATCTTTGTTGAATTTGTAATTGAGTAACAAGTTTGAAGTTGTTTAGATGTTTCTTACTCTAGATGTTTAGATATTTTGGTTCTAGCAGGTCAGACTCCAACCAAACACAGTCTCTTAAAAGTGGGAAAACGTCGGCATATTTGCATTAAATAAAACAGTAAATAAAAGTGTTTTAATCTTTCCAACTGACAAGGTACACAGTCATAAGGACTTGCTTAAGGGGTTTTTGTATAGTAAATGAAACTTTTACTGATTGTTCTGGGTAATTCATATAAATGTTCCTAATGTCTGAATTGATTTCAGAGTGTTATATGGGTGATACTGTTAAATTGTCCTCTAGTCATTAAGTCATCTAGTCATCTAGTCATGTGATATAGTCCAGGGATTCTCAGCAAGCAACTTTTTGCAAGGGACCCCTTTAACTGTTAAATAAATTCCTTAGACCCACTTAGCATTGATTTAAAATTGAAAATAGTCCAACAATTCAAGTATACATTAGTTAAATGTGTATAATAATATCTTAGCTATTTATTGAAGCCATTGAGGTTTTTTTTTTTTTTTTTTTTTTCATTTATGAACATTCCAGCAAAAGCGTGGCATGTTTTGAGGTACTGAGATTTGGCTTAAACCCTTTGGATTCAAGTGACCAGTCATACAGCATTAATAACTATAATAACTAAATAATACTTATAATAGCTTTGATAATAGAGGGTTGTGTTTTACACACCTGTAAGAAAAGGAAAATAAGGGAAATCCTGGCTATGGTTTACAGACTCCATTTTGAGAATCACTGATCTAGTACATGCCTTATATACTGTTAATGAACCCATACATTTATAAGACACTGAGGTAGGATGCAAAACCATCAGAGCATTAACAATATCTCATATGAAAAGCTTTAATAAAATAAATAAAAAAGGCAATCTTAATAATTTTAAGTGGAAAAAAAACTTAGAAAAAACACTTAACTTTAAAACATCCCACAAGATGGATAAACCTGAGTCTTACCTGTGACTGATAATTCGGTGGTTCTTCGAACCAGAAAGTTTCCAAATGTTAATTCACAGGTGTAATTTCCAATGTCGTCTTCTCTCACTTCCTTAATCGAAAGCATATCTTTCCTCCTGACAATGCTTTGTCGCCACTGTTTGGGTTTACACTCCTTTTTTTGAGAGAACGAAGACAGACAGAGAGAAACACAGTGGTGTTGTAGAAAATGCCATTCATGATAGCCCTGCATACAAATTTCATTGAGCTGACATGTTCATAAATTGACTTGAAGTGGGAGGTCTTTGAGTGACTGCAGTACAATGAGTGCCGTAAAACTTGACATAGTTTTGACAACAGATCTGTTTTCAGTTTTGAGTGCTGGCCTGGGAATCTTTCTCACTCTGTCTCTTTCTCTCGCCTTCACTACACTCAAAGTAACTGTATTCAAACATGTTCCAGGGGTCACCAGAGCTGTTGGCAGATGCTAGATAAACTCATATCACCTTTTTGCACTTTAGCACCTCAAAATTTGACATGTAACATATTTAATAGAAGTAGAAGGAACAGCACAGTAGTGTAAGATGAGAAAATCATTACATTAGGAGATAGATGTGTAATCTGTTGCACTGCATAACATGGATTCACATGATAGTTTAAATATACACTGAATGTACTTTTGAGGTAAAATCAGGTTAACATGTTAAACCTATTTTTCAACTTTCAGTTGCTTTATATGCGCAAAGTGTCACAAAACTCTTACCTTATACCATACAAGCTCTGGGTCTTTGCCAGGCTGGATGTAGTCATCTATGTCAGGACAGAGGATGTCCTTCCCCTTACTCAATTCAGCCTTCTCCAAATACTTCATTTTAGAGTTATAGCACAGGTCTGTGTCATTTTCTGACACAGTTAGTGACATGGACACTTTCATGCAGTATGTGGAATTTCTGGAAAAAGAAGAAAGTTCAAGTAAAGATTGGACATGCTGTAACCTCTAATTTAAATTTTCAAATTTGAACAAAGCATATAAATTTTTCATTGTTTTGTTTGCTTTCTTGTGTGATTGTTAATGGAAACTAGCCTTCCATGTGAAACAACAATAAAAATGTGTAGGATTATTGTAACTCTACACAAAAGTATTTTGTTAGTTAGGAAGTGGGCAGGAGGCCCATTTTTCAGGTCAGTTAGAATGCTGTCTTCAGCAGCTTTACCGTACAGCAGAGTGCAGTAACAGCTACAATTGAATTTATTCAAAGACACCTCCCTAAACACTAGTACAAGCAAAAAAAAAAAAAACACACAAAAAAAAAAAAACAGGACAAGTAGACAGAAGCTATAAGAGGACAAACTATACTGGGCAGATGTGATATGGGGTTTATGTTGGATAACAGGAACAGTATCCTCAGACATGTACTGTAAGTACTGTATTCCATTCCACGGTTCATATGCAAGTTTTGATTTGTGTATGGTAGGTTCATACCTGTGTTTTAATGTAGCATATGAAAATAAAAATGTACTGGTGTTATGCCTTCAATCATTTGTCCTCACACACTCCAATGTCCATCATCCCCTGCCTTCTAACCTCTGCTGCTGCTGCTTCTCCCAGCTTTCCTCACCTGCAGTAGTAGTATGCAATTATTATGTATTCCCTGTGTTCAGCACATGCTCTTTGTCTCTTATTGTGATTTTGTTTTTGTAATTCTCTGGACTGCTTCTTTTATTCTGTTTGCATGTTTTTATGTCATTGTCCTTTGTTACTTCATTCAGCCATCAGTATTCTGACCTTGTATAGTTATAAGTCTTTTCCACACACAATGCAGTTGATGTGAATCGAAACACTTGTGAAATGGCCAATGTGGTTAACCTGTTTAATGCACTGACTGAAGCTGTTCAGGGGTCAACACTGAAAGCTCAAAATCTCAGGTATATTGTAGTGTCTCAGTTACACCACCTCTGATGATTTCCAACCTTCTAGAACCTTTTTTGTGCATACCCATGTTCATAACACCTGTACTACACCAGTGGTCCCATTCTCTCACCCATTCTAAGCTAACTTGACTATGCCAGACAATTCCACATTATTTATTTTATTTTGTATCATCCTACATGAGGGAGACGAGCAACTGCACATTAGACAAGGGCAGCACCCAGCTTCAGATTATGCCCTTGAAGCAAGAACTCTGTTTGCTTTCAGTAGTTGGAATAAAAATGCTCGATGGTATTTGTTCCATAGGGACTTGAGAAGAACTACAGATTGAAATTATGGCATTCATACCTTCCTCTTGGACACTCTCCCTCATCCCATACCCAGCTAATAGAACATACCCTTATCTGTGTTCTCTTAACAACTAAGAGAAAGTGTCAGCCATTCAAGTCAAGACATCATGGCCAACATGCACTATGCTGTTACTGCAGCATAACTGACCACTAGCCAACACATGACTAACCAACTGTGTAATAGTTACATGCTTCCATGTTCTTAAAAACAAGTATCATGGGAATCGACACCCAGGTCAAGGGTGAGTAGTCCAATTTCTGCAATCAAAGCAAGTTCCAATCATTATCTATAATAAGTAGGTATGTAACATTACAGCGTGTTGTATCATATCATTTAAAATGAGGCTCTCAATTTGAGACGTATCAAACAATACATTCAACAGAGTGCATAATGAAGTAGGCTAGCTGTCTTTTGTCAAGTGAGGTGTATTCAGACATTCCAACTTTCCCGGACGTCTCCCGCATTTTTCCCATCATTAGCCATTGAAGCCACCTCCTTGAAATGAGTTTTTGCAGGTTGGGATGTGTACAGTGCCTTCCACTAATATTGGCACCTTTGGTAAATATGAGGAAAGACGTCTGTGAAAAATTGTCTTTATTGTTTAACCTTTTGATTTTTTGTTTAAAAAAATCACAAAAATACTCTGCTCTCATGGATATCAAACAATTGCAAACAAAACACAGGTTTATCCCCCCCCAAAAAAAAAGCTTGGTAAACATAGGTGTGCAACAATTATTGGCACCATTTTAGTCAATACTTTGTGCTACCTCCCTTTCCCAAGATAATAGATCTGAGTCTTCTCCTATAATGCCTGATGAGGTTGGAGAATACATGACAAGGGATCTGAGACCATTCCTCCATACAGAATCTCTCCAGATCCTTCAAATTTCAAGGTCCATGCTGGTGGACTCTCCTCTTCAGTTCACCTCACAGGTTTTCTATGGGTTTGAAGTCAGGGGACTGGGATGCCCATGGCAGGACCTTGATTTTGTGGTCAGTAAACCATTTTTGTGTTGATTTTGATGTATGTTTTGGATCATTGTCCTGCTGGAAGATCCAACCATGGCCCATTTTAAGCTTTCTGGCAGAGGCAGTCAGGTTTTCATTTAATATCTCTTGGTATTTGATAGAGTCCATGATGCCATGTATCCTAACAAAATGTCCAGGTCCTCTGACAGAAAAACAGCCCCAAAACAATAAAGAGCCACCACCATATTTAACCGTGGGCATGAGGTACCTCTGGTGTTTATTGCCAAAAAGCTCTATTTTGGTTTCATTTGACCATAGAACCCCATCTCATTTGAAGTTCCAGTAGTCTCTGGCAAACTGAAGACTCTTGAGTTTGTTTTTGGATGAGAGTAGAGGCTTTTTTTTTTAACCGGTCCAAAACAACTTGTGGTAATATAGGCGACTTCAGATTGTAGTTTTGGAGACTTTCTGACCCCAAGACTAGAGGTCAGAACCTAACTTCTGCGATTATCCAGCTGTGACCCTTGGAGAATTTTTTTGCCACTCGAACCATCCTCTTCACAGTGCGTTGAGACAATATAGACACATGGTTGATTCATAACATTTCCAGCTGACTGGAACTTCTTAATTATTGCCCTGATGGTGGAAATGGGCATTTTCAATGCGTGTGCTATTTTCTTATAGCCACTTCCCATTTTGTGAAGCTCAACAACCTTTTGCTGCACAACACAGCTATATTCCATGGTCTAACCCATTGTTATGAATGACTAAGGGAATTTGGCCTATGTGTTACCTCATATTTATACCACTGGGAAACAGTGGGAAGCCTTCTTTGCTCATATTTACTAAGGGTGCCAATATTAGTGGAGGGCACTGTATATGTATGTCTGTGTGTAATAAACATTTTAAGTTTAATCAAGCCCCCTAACCCTCCTCTGAAAATGTAACTTCCTGGTTGCCTCAGATCAGGAGAGGCTACAGGGGTTTAAATACTTCTAAGCACACTGTTTTTCATGAGTTAATATGCTAGCATACTACCATACTAGCATTTTAACCTGTGCTAATACCATTACATCTACATCTATGTACATCACGTAGATGAACACACATACACACGCACACACGCACACACAGACAGACACACACACACACACACACACACACACACACACACACACACACTTTCTGCTGCTTTGAGATAGCATTTCCCAGCTGACTCCTCGGTTAGATCAGCATGTAATTGGGCAGTTCATAGCTGCAGATATGAATCCACTCAGTACAGTAGAGAACATAGGATTCAAAAAGAAGTCTGAGCTATAGAGAGCTGCCTGAGTTCAGACATGCCCCCTTAAGCATCACAGCAAGTTTGGCAAGTTTTTACAGCAAATTGTGCTAGTTTTAAAACAAAATTGTGAGTGGAAAAATTAAATCAGTTAAGGTGTAAAGACTACAAAAAAAGGCACCTTCCTTTTAAAATGGGCTAGGTGTTTTTGTCCAGTTTTTTTTTTTTTTTTTAAATTTAGTTGGGGTGGACATTTCACTGAGACCTGGAAACCCTGCACACTACTGAAAACCTGGCTAGAGAGGTACTCCCTATTAGCCATGTTCATTTTGTTACATTGTAATACACAGCTTTTATTTCATTATATGCTGCTAAGTGTCTGAATGTATCACACAACGGTGTCATTATTAATATTCAATTATTGTACTTTAATAAGGTTGATTGTTTTAATGAGTTGAAAATGGAAACCTAAGACACATATTCAGATCATTTTTGCTGTGTTGAAAATGTATTTTATCAAGATACCACCATATCAGAGGATATCGTATTTGAATTCTATATGATGTTACACCTCTAAAAGAAAGGTACCTTTTTGCACTACAGCAGTCCTAAACACCAGTGCTGTTCGCACTTTAATTTGTGAGGAATTAGTCAAAAGCACTAAACATTACCTGACTTCTCTTTTTACCAATAGGTGCACCTATAAGTGCAAGCTCTGGAAAAATCAGCTATGGGAGAACTACTTTGCCTGACCTCAACCTTCAACCTTATTTGAAGCTTCCACAAGCCTACTATTTTATGGTAAAACCTGCAATGGTCCCTACATTGCTATGCCAAGCTCATCAAACTATGAGCCCCTCATCAATTTATGGAGTTTCAGAGCCATGCTTGAATGAAGCTCTGTGATGCTGTTGTATTTTGGTTTATGATTGCATTAAGTACCCCATTTGCTTTTCTTCCTATTTGGATTAAAAAAGACCCGTAAATGTTCAACAGAAAGCATACTGTATGTAGGTAAACATGATCATACATGATTATATCTTAGCAATTCAACATTTATAAATAAGAACAATCCTTGCCTGTTATTTGTCACAGTTATGATAGTGCAGCCCAGGTAATTCTGCACTCACAATACAGCTTCAACATAGATGATATGTACTGCTTGTTTTCTAGAGGAGACAAGCGGAGTCCGCCTCTGACATTCTCATAACATCAGTATGAAAATAATATCGTTCTCTCCGCTTGGCAATGCGGGCTGTCGGCAGCTTTACAAATGCCTGCAGAAATGTATTGTGTTTGCTCAGCCATTCAAGAATGAATAGCAATGATGGGAGAGAGATGAACCTGGTCAATGTTACATTAACTTTTGAGGAAACTAAAGGGAAAACAACACTGGAACAAAATTGGGTGATGGAAGAGTGAATGTAAAAGGGGAGTAAGAGAACCTAATGCTTAGAGGCAGCCTTGATAGTCAACAGCACTGAAGATTGATTGAGGCCTTTGTTTTCACATATTATGGAAATATGGTGCAAGCCTACAGAAAATTACTTGCCAGAACTGATGTTCATGCATGACATAACTTCAAAAGGGTAAAACGATTAGAAACAGATGAACTGCCAGCCAGGTAAAGTTAAAACTTCCATGATTATGGGTTATAGCTAACCTTTTTGACCTCTACACTTCTACATACTTTGTGATTAGGGATGTGGACTCTATCTTGCCCGGGTTGGCTGATTTTTGCAAGAAAAGCGCACACACTACACACACCCACACACACACCATCAAGATTAACAGACAGTGGTATTGACTGAATGAAATGATGGTACAAGGAAACAAATGAATCCAGATCGATGCATCTGATCCATTCTAATACTGCTAACAGGATTGCCTCAGCTATCCATAGCTCAATAGATCATTACTGACCATGCAGCAGGCACTGAGTTCTTGATAGCATTGACTCCAGGGATAATGAGCAAATTCAGCATCAAAACTCTACAAAAAAAGACGGGTTATGGGCCATGAGTCAGCCACACAGCAATGCAATAAACAGCCCAAACACACTGTGTATAAGTGACAAATTTTTATGAAGTTCAGGTACAAATGCAACCTGATGTGAAGATTATAAGAGACACAGTAAAGCAGATGGACACCTGTGCAAATGCAATACCCCAAGGGTCCTGCTGCTGCTAAATATTCTGTGTGCCACTGCTAATCCTGCCCATGGGGAACGACTGATCATGTCCAAGGAGGGATATCTGACTGATGCTCCAGAGTAGGTTTTTGTCCTGCAATGTCTTTCACTCCTCTGTGTTTGTCTGGGACTTGTCCCCTTTTTCCCCAGTTCTGTCTTTGTCTCTTTGTTATGTCTCATTTGTAGATGAAAGAATGGTTTTACACTCATGGGATTGTGGTGAGGAGCAGGAATAACATATTAATATGATAATGTAATAATGGTATTACTGCGTGTCTGTGTGTGTATTACAGCTAGGAACAGAGATGGCATGGCAACTGTAAATGGAGTCTCCTCCTGAAAAGTAGTGGAGAAAAACATTTCCTTTGGGAAAAATCTGCTGAAGTGTTAACTGTACTCATATGTGGTTCACTGCTGATGTTGCATGGAGGGTGTGCGCATATGCACATTCTTGCATTCAAGTGCAAATTTTTCTACACATACAGAAAAGAACACATACTTTCCTGTGAAATGATGTGTGATGTTTTTTTCATGTGCATTTGCACATAATTTATTCATGTATTTGTTTTTTTTTTTTTGTTGTTGTTGTTTGTCAATTTCAATTTGGATATTTGACAACACTTGAAAATGACATGAAATACAATAGAATAGATGTGAACAAATCAATTTCACACAAGAAAGTAGTTTTCGTTTCTCCTCAGCTAATTTACGGATTTAAGGAGTTTCATGTCATTTTATGCTGTTCTACACAAGCGTCATAGATAACTTTGTCATTGTAAAGGTAACCTGTTTAATTCTTAATGTTTAAACAATTTTGTAACACAAAATAAAAGAATGCTGCTAAAATATCATGCTTGACCTTTTCTGTCAAGCATGATAAGAAGCTTGAAGGGAAAATAATGAACATCAAATTATCAGTTATATGGAAATTATTCTTTTAGAAAAAAGTTTCTCAATAGTTCTGTGGATGGTTAACTGCTCTAGCATTCTCAAAGGATTCTATACTTGGAACCTTTTCTGAGAGGGAACTACTCTGTGCTAGGGTTTTACACAGATCCTTTAAGTATTTGCCCAGAGGGACAAACCAAAGAATTTTTTTTCTCCCTAAGAATTTGCATATCTTGTGGATTAGGCTAGGCTAGTCCACAAAATATGCAAATTCTTAAGGAGAAGTCTTTATTGCCATAGCCTAGTGAAACCATGGCAACCAGCAGTTAAATAAAGAAGTCTCTTAATCAGATGTGAAGCAGAAATAAGTGTAGATGTAGGTTGAATGCCCACAGCACAATCTCTGAATCTAGGAAATAATCTATGAGCTTCCATTTCAGGAAATCATATAATGATTAAAAAAAAAAAGGCCCTGAACACTTCGAATTTTGTCTGGCTAAAGTGATTGAGTATGGTAGGTCACGTGATGCAGGTGGCGAGGTTAGACATGCACTAGTGAGCTCCTCTGTCTAGCTTGAATATTCGTCAATAATCCTTCATTAATATCCCTTTTCGGAAGAATTGTTTGGATTGATATCCAATTTAAAAGACTTTACTGCTTATGGCAGTATATAACTTGCATCGGGAAGGTCGTAAAATACAACTGAGCAGGAATACCCCCAAAGCTAACAAACTAGACATACTAACAAACATGTCTGATGACCCAGAAGGTGAAATTTCATTGCAAACTCTCTGGAAGGAGATTAAAGCCAGCAAAGATGATATCAGCAAACAAATCGAGAAGATGACCAATGACATTCAGTTTAAATTGACCTGCACTGAAACCTCTGTCTGAACAAATGACCGAGGTTGAAAGCACTGCAATGGATGATTTTTATTCGCTTGGAGGAGGACGTTTCCTACCTTAAGGATAAAGTGCAAGATCTGGAGAACAGAAGCAGGAGATCAAACACTCATATCGTCAACTTGCCAGAGAAATCCGAGGGAGGTAACATGGCTACTTTTTTTGGAACATATTATCCCTGAGATCCTTGGCCTGGAAATCTTTCCGTCCCCTCCAATAATCGAGAGAGCGCACAGATCAGGCAACATATTATCGGACAGACCGACTCCTAGGATAATTGTGGTGAAACTCCTGAACTTCAAATAGTAGCAGAAAATCCTTCAACTTGCAAGAGAACGTAAGGAGGTGTACTTCAACAACTGGCGCATTCACTTCTTCCCGGATTTCAGCGCAGAGCTGCAGAATGCATGTAAATCCTACACGGACGTGAAACAGATGCTGAGAGATAAAGACATTTACTATTCCTTTGTATACCCCTCCAAACTTCGGATCCTGCACATGGGTAAAGCAAAGGTCTTCTCCCCGCCATCCGAAGTTAAGAACTTTCTCGAAGTTTACGACAAGGATAGAGATGTTTCTACCACTGAATGAGTATTTTCAATTATCCTCCATATCCAGGCCATGATTTGGTTTAGGGCTCTTCTCTTTATTTTTGACCACAGATCACAACAGGCATCATTACGTAATATAACTGCGCAATTACAGAATGTTATTGCCCTATGATTGTTCTTCTAGTTCGAGATGTAATACTTGAATAATTAGCTTACTGCTTAGCTCTTAGGACTTTAATAAGTATAATGATTAATGATGTTATTGATCATCTGTTTGATATGGGCAACCTTCCGAATAGGGAGTTTCTGAATCACTTTGCAGACGAATGTTTATCTGGCCAGCTACAAGTTCTGTTGTTAGGTTACTGGTTATCCTTTTTTTCTTCTCTTTTTTTTTTCTTTTCTTTTCGAAAGTTTAAAATTCTAGTTCCCCTATTTTTTCTTTTTGTATTTCCTGAAGTATCACGCAACATGATGTATTTTTCACAAATATCATTTCAAGTAATGGTAGTGGTACACTATCATACATGCAGTGCTGATTTCATTCCTGCTACTTTCAAACTCATGCAGAATGGCTAGTGGTTCAATCTGTGTATCATGGAACGTGAGGGGGTTGAATAGCCCAGTTAAAAGATCGAAGGTGCTTTCACATTTGAGGAGACTCAACACTGATATTGCATTTATTCAGGAGACTCATCTTACAGAACAGGAGCACAGAAAACTTAAAAGAGAATGGGTAGGTCATGTTTTTTACTCATCATTTTCTTCCAGCGGTTGAGGTGTAACATTATTAATCCACAAAAAACTACAATTTAACTTGATTACGACACACTCTGATAATACGGGGAGATATGTAATTGTTGAATGCGAATTGAATAGAGAACACATAAGCCTGTTAAATGTTTATGGACCAAACCATGACGACCCATTTTTAGTATGTTATAGTTACGATTAGCAGCTGTCGAGGGCAAGTGTATAATTGGAGGTGACTTCAAGCTAGTCTTAGACCCCTTTAAGGACAGGTCCTCGAAAAAATCCTTTAAGTCAAAAGCAGCAACTACTCTGAGTCAGGGAATGGCTGATATGGGGTTGTGTGATGTGTAGCAGGCTCACAATGTTTACTCAAGAATAGACTTCTTTTTAATATCACATTCAATAGTTTACCAAGTAAAGGATTGCGGTTATCTTCCTGCATCTATCTCCGACCACAACCCTATCAGATTAAGGAGAGAAACAATAATTGCTCCACTCCACTCCAAAAATTGGAGACTTAAACTTATATGCTCAAAGACCCGGAGTTTATTAAATTCATGACCACTCAAATTCAGATTTTTATAGAGGCCAACATTAATTCAGCCTCACATTCAAACATTTGAGAGGCGCTCAAAGCATATATGAGAGGACATATTCTTTCATTTGAGGCATACAAACAGAAAGAAAAGAGAGCCGAATTAACAAAATTCATTCATTGACTAACAAAGATGAATGTTTGACACAACTTACTCAGAAATTAGCTTTCTATAATAATTTGTGCACCCAGAAGGCCGAGTCTATCATGGCAATCTCTAGAGAGAAAGCCATTTTACCTGTCCCACTTTCTGTGGAATAAAGCCCTGGTCAGATGTAATACAGTAGCTGCAATAATGTGTTTAATTACCCACCATATCTTGCAACCCTCCCATACAAGCCACATTTGTGGAGAATTTGTGATATTGTTGTTACATACACACAATGACCACTCTTTGTCATAAATTCCTGCAACTGCTTCAGAGTTGCTGTAGGCCTCTTAGTAGCCTCTCTGACCAGTTTCCTCCTGGCTCTTTCATCCAGTTTGGAGCGACGTCCTGATCCAGGGAGGGTCTGTGTTGTATCAAATACCTTCTACTTCTTAACCTCTTGAGATGCACCCCCACTCTAAGCCCAACACATGAAAATGACCTACATTCACTTAAATAGTTGTATTTCCTGAACCCTTTGAACTATAAACATAGTTGTGGTATCATCTGAAAGAAGACACTCTGAGCTTTATTTTTCAAGTTTCATAATTAATAATTTATAATTTTTTTCCATTAAAAAATAACAATTATAAACATGCTGACAATATCTAGAAATGAATGTGCTCATAGGCACAAGTCTAAAGAAGTTGTTTCAAGTTTGAGGATGATAGACCAAAAATTGAGGTCCCTGCTAGTTTTTTTGTCTGACTAGTGCCTTTTTCAAAAGGGTGCCACCTGGAGCTGTGACTGTGATGGCTGCCCATACAGCCTCAAAAAAACATTCATTTGTTCTTTACATCTGCTGATATGGCTATGATGGCTGCCCATACACGGTGCAGTCACCCTCAAAAAACATTCATTTGTTTCTTTACTGTGATGTAAATGACTGTGATGGGCGGCCATACATGCCTATCAACATTTTCCCATGAAGTTATTGGTTCGCGTGGTATTCAGAGAATGGTAGGCTATGCCTGAAAGACATCACAATTTTCGACAGCGCTGTTTGGATATTATGCCTGAAACTACTGCCCTGCATTTTAAAACAAACTTTGGAAGTGGGCTAATGTGTTTGGAAGACTGTATTGTTCACTACCATATACAGTTTTACGATGTAAACGGTGCTCAGACTGTATATTCTTTTGAAGAACGATGATGGAAGGAAGGTTGTGCAGAAAAATTCTTATGTAAACAATGGATTATATAGCAATATTTCACGGTTTATATGCATTTGTGGACAAATAGTAGCATTGGATGTTTGCCACTAGATGGTTTTCATGGACTTTTTACCTAGCTGCGACAGATTGAATTCGACTCGCGATCGCTAAATCATAACAAAGGTATGAATTTCCGTTTTTATTTTTCATGTTGTCATTTGCACTCCCGACACAAACTACTATATTACTGTTGCTGGAGCATCTATATCGTAAAACTGAGACCATATTGTCATGTAATAACAATTACACGAATAAGACTAAGTACTATGATTCTGTCTGCACCTGATTCACTGCCAGCACCTGATTCACATTTGGAACTAATGAGCACTTGTATATACAGGTGCATCTCAATAAATTAGAATGTCGTGGAAAAGTTAATTTATTTCAGTAATTCAACTCAAATTGTGAAACTCGTGTATTAAATAAATTCAATGCACACAGACTGAAGTAGTTTAAGTCTTTGGTTCTTTTAATTGTGATGATTTTGACTCACATTTAACAAAAACCCACCAATTCACTATCTCAACAAATTAGAATACTTCATAAGACCAATAAAAAAAACGTTTTTAGTGAATTGTTGGCCTTCTGGAAAGTATGTTCATTTACTGTACATGTACTCAATACTCATGGAGGTGATCAGTTTGTGGCACGGTGGTATGGAAGCCCACGTTTCTTTGACAGTGGCCTTCAGCTCATCTGCATTTTTTGGTTTCTTGTTTCTCATTTTCCTCTTGACAATACCCCATAGACTCTCTATGGGGTTCAGGTGTGGTGAGTTTGCTGGCCAGTCAAGCACACCAACACCATGGTCATTTAACCAACTTTTGGTGCTTTTGGCAGTGTGGGCAGGTGCCAAATCCTGCTGGAAAATGAAATCAGCATCTTCAAAAAGCTGGTCAGCAGAAGGAAGCATGAAGTTCTTCAAAATTTCTTGGTAAACGGGTGCAGTGACTTTGGTTTTCAAAAAACACAATGGACCAACACCAGAAGATGACATTGTACCCCAAATCATCACAGACTGTGGAAACTTAACACTGGACTTCAAGCAACTTGGGCTATGAGCTTCTCCACTCTTCCTCTAAACTCTAGGACCTTGGTTTCCAAATGAAATACAAAACTTGCTCTCATCTGAAAAGAGGACTTTGGACCACTGGGCAACAGTCCAGTTCTTCTTCTCCTTAGCCCAGGTAAGACGCCTCTGACGTTGTCTGTGGTTCAGGAGTGGCTTAACAAGAGGAATACGACAACTGTAGCCAAATTCCTTGACACGTCTGTGTGTGGTGGCTCTTGATGCCTTGACCCCAGCCTCAGTCCATTCCTTGTGAAGTTCACTCAAATTCTTGAATCGATTTTGCTTGACAATCCTCATAAGGCTGCGGTTCTCTCGGTTGGTTGTGCATCTTTTTCTTCCACACTTTTTCCTTCCACTCAACTTTCTGTTAACATGCTTGGATACAGCACTCTGTGAACAGCCAGCTTCTTTGGCAATGAATGTTTGTGGCTTACCTAGTGAACCAAACTGAGAGACCATTTTGAAGGCTCAGGAAACCTTTGCAGGTGTTTTGAGTTGATTAGCTGATTAGCATGTCACCATATTCTAATTTGTTGAGATAGTGAATTGGTGGGTTTTTGTTAAATGTGAATCAAAATCATCACAATTAAAAGAACCAAAGACTTAAACTACTTCAGTCTGTGTGCATTGAATTTATTTAATACACGAGTTTCACAATTTGAGTTGAATTACTGAAATAAATGAACTTTTCCATGACATTCTAATTTATTGAGATGCACCTGTAGAGTCACGCTTTCACTGCACACTTTGTCTTTCATTTGTCTTTCCTCACCACAGTTTATGTTTCTTGTCTATGGTCATTGGTTTATGTTTATTTTCAAGCTGTGTATGTTTCTAGTTCCTGGTTTTGTATTTTGTTTTCACTTTTTATTAAAACCTAAATCTGCACTTGCATCCGCCTTCGCCTCTGCCTCTACCTACATTGTGACAGAACAAAAGACCTTAAAATGGATGCAGCGGATTTTTTTGCTAAGCAGGAGAAGATCCTGGAAGCCCTGAAGAAGGAGCCACGGGGGAGGGAGTTGTGGATCAGGTCCACAGAAGTATGGCTAGAAGCCATGCGTAAGATCTTTCCACACCCTCCCTCCCTCCCCCCCTCCCCCCTCCCCCCTCCCCCCCCTACTATGGAACTCGCACTGCCTGCCAGGCCAACGGAGAACGCCGCTCAGCCTCCCTGCTCGACTGAGGACGCCGCTCAGCCTCCCTGCTCAGCTGAGGATGCCGCTCAGCCTCCCAGTTCAGCTGAGGATGTTACTCTGTCGCCCGGTGTGGACAAAAGCTCCGCTTTACCTTCCTGCTCCACCTCGGACGTCACTACGCCAGGCTCCGCTTCGGACATCGCCCCACCTTCTCACTCCACTGAGGACGTCGTGGCACCTTCCTGCTCAGTTGAGGATGTCGCTCTGCCATCCTGCTCCACTTCCTCCATGCTCTGCTGAAGACATCGCTTTTTCTCTGCTTCACGCTGCATGTCACTTCCCCTTTCCACTCCACGTCGGACATCACTCCCCCCGCATGCTTCGTGGAGAGCATCGCTCCCCCCTCTGGCGCCATGGCAGGTGTCGCTCTCCCCTCAGGCTCTGCCTTCAGCTTCATTCCCCCCGTTGGCTGCACGGTAGCCGCCACTCCACGCCCACGCCAGGCCCCGGCCTGGCAGATAGCGCTGCATCTCACTGCAGTTCGGACGACGCCACCCCGCATCCCCGATGGAATTTAGAGATGCAGAGGGACATCTGATCTAGGTGTTCAGGACCCCCTCCTAAAATTGTTGCACGGGTTGAGAGCCGCGCGTTAAATGGGGGACTCTGTCATGTAAATACCGGAATAAGACTAAGGACTACGATTCCCATCAGCCACTGCACTTCACCTGATTCCATCACATGACTGTCAGCACCTGATTCACATTTGGAACTAATGAGTACTTGTATATAGAGCCACGCTTTCACTGCACACTTTGTCTTTCGTTTGTCTTTCCTCACCACAGTTTATGTTTCTTGTCTATGGTCCTTGGTTTATGTTTATTTTCAAGCCTTGTATGTTCCTAGTTCCTGGTTTTGTATTTTGTTTTCACTTTTTATTAAAACCTAAATCTGCACTTGCATCTGCCTTCGCCTCCGTCTCTACCAACATCGTGACACATATATTGACACTAAACCCTTAGATCTTTCAAATGATGTATGGTTTGTTAATATTATTAACATTGTAAGAAAGTAGTCTACATGGTAATCTTAAACCTCGTAAAACCGCGTGACGTCAGGCCCGCACACAGGCTAGTGTGGCTCAAGAGGTTAATAATAGACTTCACTGTGCTTCTAGGCATTGATAAAGCCTTTTCAAATTTATTTGTATCTATCTCCTGACTTGTGCCTGTCCACAACTTTATCCTGGAGATCTTTTGACAGTGCCTTGCCAACCATAGTTGATTGTTTGCTTCAGTTGGACTACCAAGGACTGTAATACTCCAGAAAAGCTCTTTTCATGCTGAGCTAATCAAAATGACCACAGCTGATCACAGTTGAAGGTCAAATGGATGTGTGTGGCATTGAGAAGGTGATTAGCTACACCTGATTGAGTTTACAAGTCATTTTTAGGAGAAGGGTGATCCTTTTTCCAACTCAGTGATTCTGTTGTTTAATTTTTCCATTTTTTTCTGACATGATGTTATAAGTTGCACTGAGTAAATACAGTAAAAACTGTGTCCGTCTTCATTTCAGGCTGAAAAGCAACAAAGTGTGATTATTTTAAAGGGGGTGATTATTTTCTATACCCACTGTAATTAATATTGCTCAAAAGCAGAATATACCTATATTTATTCTGTGATGCCAAAAAGGCTTTTGACAGAATCGAGCCTACTTTTCTTTTTGCAACCTTAGAAGCCATGAACTTTGGCTTTAAGTTCATTGGATATTCAAAAACTATATTTAATTGCCTTAAAGCACATATACTTACTAATGGGGTTATGTCAAGCACTTTTACACTGTCAAAGGGTTGTAGACAAAGCTGCCCAATACCCCCTTGATTATTTGCCCTGGCTACCAAACCCCTCGCTATTGCAATAAGGTTCCATAATGCAATAAACAACATTAAATTGGGCATTACTGAACACAAATTATCCCTTTATGCAAATGACCAATATATCTGACCAAGCCACAATCTTCTATTTTATTATGAGTACTTAAATAATACAGTGATACCTCTGGATATAAATTGAGTTATGACAAGAGTTAAGCCCTCCCTCTTAATGTCCGAGATGATTTAAAATATATAGTTAGACCATTAACTTTGTGCCCCAGTGGGTTTGAAAATTTTGGTATTCACATAAGTACAGATGTGGCCACTGAAATTGTGCGTCAAATGAAAAGGGATCCTGCGATTCGGTTCTGTGAAACTCTCTCAGAACCATTTTGCAACAAGCAGCAGAGCACATGAAACATTGTCGAGCCTGAAAAAAAATGGAATGTGTGGTCGGTTAGATTTAAGAAAAAATATTACGTATGGTTTATGTAAAAATATTATGTTTCTCATCAAAATGTATGATAAACCTAATTTAAACAAGTTTCTAATTATCAGCTGTTCCGTGTTACCCCTTCTGATTAGTTTGTATATTTAAACCCCCATGTCTCATTGTTAAGTTGCAAAGTATTGTGTTTCATTGTTTGCCACCTGAGCCGCACAGAGCCTTCTGTTCTTTGTTGGTTTTTGATCCTGTTTTTGCTCTTGTGTTTAGTGATACTAGTTTTACCTAGTTCAGCCCATTTTTGATCGCCTGACCCTGTGCTTGTTTTCTGACTATGTTTTTTACTCACATTTTGGATTTGTCTGCCTGCCTGTCTCATAATAAAGCTTTTACTGCATTTGCATCCATCTCACCCATCATTATCTGAGAGAATACTTCGCTTCAACATGGATGCAGCAGGAAAGTGTAACGGATGTCATGCCGAGATTACCGTACCGGCATTTGATTCTGTGCGATTTCCCCAGTGGGTCAACATTGATGTTGACCCCAAGCCTAAAGAGAGACAATGGCTGAGTTTCATGTTATCCCAGTTCATTGGCCCAGCTCGCCAGTGGGCAGAGCTCCTGATAACCACAGGCAACCTTGGCCTGGGAAGTGTTGCCGAGTTTGTATGCCTCATAAGGGTGATCTACAGGAAAGCAGACTTTAAATTTAATTACAATTTTTTGGGCACTTGGCCATTCACCACATACATTCAATTAAATCAACATACAGAAAATAAAAGTAATATGTTGAGCACAAGGCATTTGCCCTTTGAATATGTTAGTTGCCTGATACTCGGACGGGGGTGGGTGGGCTAGAGGTAGAGATGAAGAGAGAGAGAGAGAGAGCGAGAGAGAGAGAGAGACAGTTTGGCCTAAATTATTATTTTGATAAACATTTGTGGGGGTTAGTTCATTTTTCCTCTTTTTCTTTTTATTACTGTTTATTAAAAAAAAAAAAAAAACTTAAATTACTTTGTCATGTCAGTGCATTGGCTTTTCTCAAATGGCCAAGGGAGTGTGTGTGTGTGTATGTGTGTGTGTCACCCTGGCCACTGTCTGTTCAGACCAGTGGGACTGAAGCTGTGTTGGGAACATTCTACTAAATCACTCCTTTATGGCCAGTGCTTATTTATGACCTGGTAGGAGGTCAGTAAACACACATGGCTTCAGGAAGCAACCTTTGTGTGGAGGCCCGTTGATTAATTACTACTGAAAAAGTTCAGCCACATGTTGCCCACTTGGCCTGCATTTAACACCTCACATACTACTGCCCACTACACCACTGCCCACATCTCATAGTTACAGCATCTCAAACTTATGCAGACAGACACATACAGAACAGTGCATGTCACTTATATGTCTAGGCTCTACTTTAAGACTTCCCACACTGTCCTAAAAAGTCATGTCAGCAATTTCTCAGGCATTCATTCTCTCTCTCTCTCTCTCTCTCTCTCTCTCTCTCTCTCTCTCTCTCTCTCTGTAATTGAGCTGAATACTAAGTTATCTACACAGTGAGTTTATATAAATACAAAGATATTGCATACTTCAGCAGGTAATAAAATGAGTGTGGTCAGCTGAAGTGTACAGTGTATAAGCAGAATGATGAACAGAAAAATTCATTTCTTTCTCTTCATCGCCCTCATCTCTCTCCAACCTTCCTCTGTCTGTGTGTCTTTCCTCTCTGGTGTGTAAAGCAAAAGCACTGAAAAGTTGCAATGAAGTTAATGTTTATCGGATTAAAAGAACTATTTGATTTTTTAATTAAGTTGAAACTAAGCCTTGTTTATCATCTATAATAAATGAAAGCTAATTTATTTAACATGAAAGGTTTGGCAGAAATATGCACTTTCAATACATGGACAGTGAGCAGAGATGAAAATGCCTTCAATAAGATGAGCTCCACATCAGTGGAAGAAAAATTTTCCTTGTTTCATCTTATTGTTGATTTTTGTTAAATTAATCTGCCCAAAAATTAGTAGCAGGGCATCAGGTGTGTGCCGGAGAATGGAGCACAGGTGGAGGAGGTGCTGCTAGCGGTGGGAGAGCAGGTTGGGTGTGAGAACATCTACTCTGCCTCCCGAATGCACAAAGCTGTGGTGGTGTTCCTGAAAGAGTTAAGACTCATCGGTGATTTAATTGAAAGAGGAGTGTGATTAAAAGGTGTCATGATATGAGTCACCCCTCTATCAGCCCCTGCGTTGCGAGTTGTCATTTCCAACATGCCCCCCTTCATAAAAAATTAGCTGATAATGAAGGAGCTGGCCCGTTTCGGAAAGTTCGCCAGCCCCATGACAACCATTCCACTCGGCTGCAGTCTTAACTCTGCAGTTAAATACGTCCTGTCGTTCCGCAGACGAGTTTACATGACTCTAAACAATAGTGATGAAACACTAGATGTAAATTTCAAGTGCAAAGACAGCAACAGCAGCTACACCATCTTTGCCACCACTGAACACCCTAGATGTTTTGGTTGTGGGGACATCGGGCATAAAATCTGAGTTGCCCACGCAGAGCTGTGCAGCCAGGGAGCTCCGAGGGAGAATCGGCCGGGTTGCAGCAACAGCAGAGTGGGGACAGCCAGCGAGAGAACACCGGAGAACAGGCACCTGGGGCAAATGACTTGCGGAACAGCGACACTCCGGAGCCAGCGCTAAAAGAGGTCAGTGAGGAACAAAACAACAACACTGGAACAAACACTGCACCCAGGAATAACACCGACACTGAGGCTAACACTGACACGAACACCGAAAATAGCATTAGTGCTAAACCTGATACCGCCATCGCCACTAGCAGTGACCTAATGTCTGCACTGAAGATAATCTTAACCCCGTACAACAGCAACAGAAGAACCCACAAGCACTGAACAACACAGATAAAGGAAGAACTGAAAACCAGGAGAAGATGAACATTGCCAGACCGTCAACAACAAAAAAAAAAACTACAGTGAATCACAGAATACCATGATGCAGGAGACTGAAGGAACAGGGTGCAGCACAGGTACTACAAGAACAGATCTCACACAATTAGAGGATGGAGAAATTGAATCAGATGAACCAGCACACTTTAACTGTTCAGAAATCCCACACCAACAGCCTGAAGACCTGTACACCACAGCACAGATAAACTGTTTTTTACAATTAACCAAGGGAAAAAGGATTGTTTCACTCTCTAGCTACTTCCCTGACAAAGAAAAAATTGTTAAATGAGTACAACATGCCACAAGAAAAGATCATCTAAGAGTACTCTCACCACGCAGGAGATACAGACTCAGAAAATGGACATCAACAGCACAAAAGACACACTAAACCGGACTATGGACTTTTTCTTATGATTTTTTTTTTTTTTTAAGTGAAATCAGTATAAGACTGAATGGACTCTTGGATTTATTTTTGGGTGGGAGGGTGTGGGGTGGAGGAGTCTGAGGGTTTTTAAAACATTTACATATGTAAATAAGCAAAACTGATATAATAAAGGAACCGTAAAAAGTCAAAAAGTCTCTCACTCTCTCTCACTCTCTCTCTCTCTCTCTCTCTGCGCATGTGCGGTGGAGGAACGAGTGTGGCGTGTAGAGCACGTGAGGGCTGTTTGGCGTCTTGCCAAGTTTTCTGTGCGATTTTCTTTTTTCTGCTTTTCTTTCAGTTAAATATTAAATTATAAGTGAGTTATTAGTCTTTGGTAAACGTGAGAGTGAGCGGGACACCATGGCCTATGAGGCCAGCGGGGAAACACTGTCTCTCCGGCATTGCATCAGGTGCGAATGGAGCACAGGTGGAGGAGGTACTGTAAGCGGTGGGAGAGCAGGTCAAGTGTGAGAACATCTACTCTGCCTCCAGAATGAATAAAGGGCATCAAGCATCGAGCTGTGCAGCCGGGGAGCACCGGGGGCGACTTGGATGGGTTACAGTAGCAGCTGGATGGGAGGGTGGGGGATGGGGGGTCTGAGGGTGTTTTAAAACATGTAAATATGTGAAATTGATACATTAAAGAAATCATAAAAGTCTCTCTCTCTCTCTCTCTCTCTCTCTCTCTCTCTCTCATGGGTCTTTGCCTATAGGATCACCATTTAAGTAACATCCCATCATGTTTTGAGTGACAGCTGAAGCATTGTGTTTGACTCCTGACACTGGCTAAGCATGGGTGCAGAGGGGGGAAGGGATGTTGGCAGAGAAAACCAAGGTAATTTGATTTAGCTAAAGAACTGCATTCTAACATTTTGCCTGAAAGATAAAGCTATACATCAGATAGTGAGAAGGTCAGTGTAGGAGCTATCAGACTGTGTCTTCTTGCAGGTATCTTTCCTTTCCTCTTTTGCAGGCCTCTGGAAATATAACACAGAGTAGAGCAGAGAATTTAAAAGTAGTAAACTTGCAAAATTACTGTTCAGGGGCTGACAAGGACAAATGGTTCTGCCAGAGGAATATCAGAAGATGATTTGCTCACTGCAAATACACACATCCCTGTGAATTGAAAATATTTGGTGTGACAAAAAAAATAAAAAATAAAAATAGTAGTCTCTGGTACAGTTTATGCAGTTTTATCAGTTTTATAAGGAAATGAGCAGAGAAATCTATAACAAAGTTTGTACTAAAAATAGGGTGCCTAAAACTTTTGCACAGTACTGTAGAGTACATTATATTATATGGAGTTTGTGTCTCTGGTTGATGGATTTCTAGACAGGTGTTAGCTCTCGCCAATCGCTGCTCCGGGAGGGAGCAGCATAAATCGCTGCTCTGGGAAGGAACAGCATAAATCGCTGCTCCGGGAAGGAGCAGCATATCTGCGCGCTTTCTAGCGCTATTAAAAAACTCTCCGCGGGACATTCCATTCACAAAGACTCTGGTTTTGTTTACGTTGCCATGTGCTCCTTTGTTTTTGTTTATGTCATGTCTCTTCCCCCGCTTCCTTATTGGTCCGTTGGGTTTATGTCACATTATGTTTCCTCCCATGTTTTGTCATTGGTTCGACCGTTATTGTCTGATTATTGTTTCCAGGTGTCGTGTGTTTCTTCTCGTTTGCGTTTGATTACCTTTGTTACTAAAACCCCTATTTTTGTCCACTTCATTGTGGAGTATTGATTTAGAATAACTGCAAGTGACTCGTGATATCTAAATGTAACTATATGTTCCTGATGATAATGATCAGTAGAGAGGAAGCTAAAGCTTCGTAGTTTTTTCCTAGGTTTTTGTGTTCCCTGGTCCTTGCGCTAGTTCTTTGTTTTTGTTTACCCGGCGTTCCCGGGTTCCTGAATGTATGTCTCGCTACTTCCTGGATTTTTGCCCTGTAAGCCTTTGGATTAATGTTTCATGATTTTCTGGAATTTTGGCCTGTAAGCCTTTGGATTCCTGTTTCGTGGTGTTCGGGATTTTTGCCCTGTAAGCCTTTGAATTAATGTTTCATGATTTTCTGGAATTTTGCCCTGTAAGCCTTTGGATTCCTGTTTCATGATGTTCGGGATCTTTGCCTTGTAAGCCTTTGAATTAATGTTTCATGACTTTCTGGAATTTTGCCCTGTAAGCCTTAGGATTCCTGTTTCAGGATGTTCTGGATTTTTGCCCTGTAAGTCTTTGGATTACTGTTTCATGATTTCCTGGAATTTTGCCCTGAAAGCCTTTGGGTTATTGTTTCATGATTTTCTGGGTTTTTGTCCTGTAAGTGTTTTCTTCTGTGGCTAACCCCTTTTTGGAAAAGTGATGTGCTTTTCTTTGTATTTATTGTGTTGTTGTCCCATCACTTTTGAATGTGCCTTTCTGTTTGTACCAAATAAACTGACCACTTTCCCCTGCGAGTGCATCCTGTCTCCCTCTTAACCCCAGTGTCGTAACAGAATACTCCGCCTAAAAATGGATGCAGCAGGGAAAGTGAGGGCACGCCACGCCATGCCACGCCACGCCACATTTCAAATGCCTGCAAACAATTCAATTTTTTTTCCCCAATGGACCTTTGTTTATCCCCCCGACGAGTATGACGGCTTTTCCACCTGGCCACAATGCTTCTGTTTGCAAGCACAAATATATTTCCTGAGTTTGGAGAACCCCAAGCCCAAAGAGGAACTGTGGTTGGGGTTCCTCCTCTCTCGTTTGGTCGGCCCTGCTCGCCAATGGGCGGAGCTTCACCTTGCCAGTGGATCCACGAAACTCAAGACAGTTTCGGGCTTTGTGGATCTACTGGTCCAGGTGTTCAGAAGCCCAGACTTCCAACCCGACCTCAGGACCTTTTTGGGGAAGGACCGTCTGGGCGACCGACCTAGCCACTCTTTCCTGGAACATTATGGGAGTAAGCGGGCTAACGTGGCGGCCTGCACCTCTCATCCCCAAAACCAGGAGTGTTCCACCGAGGGATGCACCCAACCAGCCATCCTGCAGTGCCCCACCTGCAGGAACCAGGGAGTCAGGAGCAGCTACTTCTGCTCCCAAAGCTGTTTCAAGGGCAGCTGGCAGGTGCATAAGCGGCTCCACCGGCGGGCACCCTCAGAGCTCCAGCAAGGAGACCCAGCAGGAGGTCTCCTCAAGGGAGCTACCCCTGGAGGTTAACATGGCGACCTCCAGCCCCGAGCTCCAGCCGGAGACCCAGCAGGAAGTCTCCTCAAGGGAGCTACAACTGGAGATTAACATGGCGACCTCCAGCCCCGAGCTCCAGCAGGAAGTCTCCTCAAGGGAGCTACAACTGGAGGTTAACATGGCGACCTCCAGCCCCGAGCTCCAACCAGAGACCCAGCAGGAAGTCTCCTCAAGGGAGCTACAACTGGAGGTTAACATGGCGACTTCCAGCCCCGAGCTCCAGCAGGAAGTCTCCTCAAGGGAGCTACAACTGGAGGTTAACATGGCGACCTCCAGCCCCGAGCTCCAGCCAGAGGCCCAGCAGAAGGTCTCCACAGCGGAGCTGCTCAGGGAGGTTAACAAGGCGACCTCCAGCACCAAGCAGCAGCCAGAGAATCAAGAGTAAACCTCCTCTCCTGGCCTGCTCATATCAGAGGTCCACGAGAAGACCTCCGCCCAAGCCACAGTCTTGCCAGAGGTTCTAGAAGAAACCTCCACTCCTGTACAATCCAAGTCAGAGGCCCACGGGATGGCCTCTCCTCAAGCCCAGTCCCTATCTGCGGTCCACGGGATGACCTCCATTCCAAGTCCTAGCCTATGTTTTAAATCAAAATTGAGTCCATGTCCAGGTTCCTGCCCTAGTCCTAATCCTAGTCCATGTCCAAGTCCATGTCCAGGTTCCTGCCCTAATCCTAGTTCATGTCCAAGTCCATGTCCAGATTCCTGCCCTATTCAAAGTCCAGCTCCCAGTCCTGCTCCCACTCCGGTTCCCAGTCCATCTCCCAGTCCTGCTCCCAGTCCCAGTCGAGTTCCTCGTTTAGTTCCTAGTCCAGTTGCAAGTCCAAGCCCAGGTTCCAATCATTTTCCAAGTTCAGTTCCTGATCTCTATGATGGCTACACAGGTTTGATTTCAGGATGGGTGTTAGCCCTCCTTCTCAGTTCAGAGGGTGATTTCACTCCCAGCTCCGCTTCTAACCCAGCTCACTCCTCAGTCTCCAGCCCTGTTTCCTCCTCAGTCTCCAGCCCTGTCTCCTCCTCTGTTTCCAACCCAACTCACTCCACTGTCTCCTCCACTGTCTCCAACCCAACTCACTCCACTGTCTCCTCCACTGTCTCCTATTTGATTTCCAGCCCTGTTTCCAACCACGTTTTTGAATTTGTTTATGGTTCTGGGTATAATCTAAGTCTCTTTCCAGTTCCATACCCAGTTCTCCATCCCATCCTCAGTCCTATATTCTGTCCCATTCCCCAGTCTGTTTCCCAGTCTGTCTCTGTGCCTGTCCCTAATCCAGGAGCTGAATTGGAGTCCAGTCCGGGTTCCAGACAGAGTGCCAGGTCACGCACAGCTTGGAGATCCAGGCCAAGCATCAGGTCACGCGCAGCTCCGCGACCCAGGCCAAGCTCCAGGTGACGCACAGCTCCGAGATCCAGGCCAAACACCAGGTCACACGCAGCTCGGAGATCCAGGCCAAGCATCAGGTCACGCGCAGCTCCGCGACCCAGGCCAAGCTCCAGGTCACGCGCAGCTCCGAGATCCAGGCCAAACACCAGGTCACGCGCAGCTCTGAGATCCAGGCCAAGCATCGGTTCAGGCACTCGTCCAAGTCCTCGTCCAAGTCCTCGTCTAAGTCCTCGTCCACAACACGACACATTCGGCTCTGGCTGCGGGACATTGAATTGCACCAGCCTCGGGTCCAGGGTGGCAGATGTGCCAATCCTGCCCAAGGGCCCGGGTCCGCCAGAACAGACAAAACTTGAGGCATGTCAGGAGCCGCGCCTTGGGGGGCTCTGTTAGCTCTCGCCAATCGCTGCTCCGGGAGGGAGCAGCATAAATCGCTGCTCTGGGAAGGAGCAGCATAAATCGCTGCTCCGGGAAGGAGCAGCATATTTGCGTGCTTTCTAGCGCTATTAAAAAACTCTCCGCGGGACATTCCATTCACAAAGACTCTGGTTTTGTTTACGTTGCCATGTGCTCCTTTGTTTTTGTTTACGTCATGTCTCTTCCCCCGCTTCCTTATTGGTCCGTTGGGTTTATGTCACATTATGTTTCCTCCCATGTTTTGTCATTGGTTCGACCGTTATTGTCTGATTATTGTTTCTAGGTGTCGTGTGTTTCTTTTCGTTTGCGTTTGATTACCTTTGTTACTAAAACCCCTATTTTTGTCCACTTCATTGCGGAGTATTGATTTAGAATAACTGAAAGTGACTCGTGATAGCTAAATGTAACTATATGTTCCTGATGATAATGATCGGTAGCTAGGAAGCTAAAGCTTCGTAGTTTTTTCCTAGGTTTTTGTTTACCAGGTGTTCCCTGGTCCTTGCGCTAGTTCTTAAGTTTTTGTTTACCCGGTGTTCCCGGGTTCCTGAATGTATGTCTCGCTACTTCCTGGATTTTTGCCCTGTAAGCCTTTGGATTAATGTTTCATGATTTTCTGGAATTTTGGCCTGTAAGCCTTTGGATTCCTGTTTCGTGGTGTTCGGGATTTTTGCCCTGTAAGCCTTTGAATTAATGTTTCATGATTTTCTGGAATTTTGGCCTGTAAGCCTTTGGATTCCTGTTTCATGATGTTCGGGATCTTTGCCCTGTAAGCCTTAGGATTACTGTTTCATGATTTCCTGGATTTTTGCCCTGAAAGCCTTTGGATTATTGTTTCATGATTTTCTGAGTTTTTGTCCTGTAAGTGTTTTCTTCTGTGGCTAACCCCTTTTTTGGAAAAGTGATGTGCTTTTCTCTGTATTTATTGTGTTGTTGTCCCATCACTTTTGAATGTGCCTTTCTGTTTGTACCAAATAAACTGACCACTTTCCCCTGCGAGTGCATCCTGTCTCCCTCTTAACCCCAGTGTCATAACAACAGGTCTATACATGTGCATGTGTATGTAAAAGATGAGGCCCCCAAACTTACTCTAGTAGAATTCTCTTGTACTTCCCCATATCTTCAATTTACAGGCTACAAATTTCCAATAAGCGTAACATGAAGGGGATCTAATAAATTTCAGCAGACTTGTAAACAATGATCCACTTAATTAAGAAGCACCAATGCACCAACCAATCATTCTCACACACATACACATACTTTGTGTATCTGGAGTGCATGGGTATTTGTGCCAGAAACAGTGCTGCCTGATGGCCCAGACACAGTACATGTGCATTGAGATGGGCTGTAATTTCTAAGAAATAATGACAGAAGGTTAAGTGAGAGAGAAAAACTCAGTGTTTCTGCAATTTGCTTTGAAAAGGTCAATCTCATACAGCAGAGAGATGTCATCATCAGGTCAGACGAGTTGGCTGGCCAATCAAGCACAGTAACACCATGGTCAGCAAACCAGTTACTAGTAGTTTTGGCACTGTGGGCAGGTGCCAAGTCCTGCTGGAAAAGGAAATCAACATCTCCATAAAGCTTGTCAGCAGATGGAAGCATGAAGTGTTCTAAAATCTCCTGGTAGACGGCTGCATTGACTCTCGACTTGAAAACACAGTGGACCAACACCAGCAGATGACATGGCAGCCCAAATCATCACTGAATGTGGAAACTTCACACTGGACTTCAATGTTGCATGTTTGTATGTATTATTTTCCGTACTCCCCTTGTGGTGAATGAGATGAATTGCATCCATTTTGGCATTTCCTGGAGGTACCCATCTTAAACAGGATGTGATGGGGCAATGGGGTAGGGAAGTTTTTTGACCTGCACATCAACTATCTTTCACTTCACAGTTTTGTCTTATTTTTTCAAGTATTCATGCTTTTGTTACAATAAACACCAGGCTTGATCAAAGAGGCTTTGGAGCAGCATCAATTTTACTATCCCTCACGGAAGTGGCTACATAACAAAAGGAAGCCGCTACAGCTATCCTTCCAGTCCAAAGTATGCTAAAGTTCAATTTCAAAATACACTGACACATTGGCACTTATTCAACAAAATGGTGTAAAAATGAGAGCAAATGGTATGAATGAACAAATTTGTGTCTGATTCATGAACATGTCATACATAAACACGATGTGAGTGCAAATGATGAATCAGCTTCAGCTGCATGGATTAGTGCACTTATTTATATCATATCCATATAAAATGCTCCAATTTACCCTCATCTAACAGTAAATCGGTTTACAATATGTTTTACAGACAACGTTTGACATTATATATTAAAATGTCCCATTTTTCTTTGTAATGAGCACCCATTAGTTTTTCAGCTGACTGTCACTACCAGTGTTAGTTAGTTAGCATTGTTAACTGGGGTTTGATGCAGTTATCTAGCACTACTTTCATTTTTTTTTCACTTTCTATCAGTAGAAAGGGACCACAAAAGGACAATCACTTATGTATAATACATAATACTTTAATTTCTATGAAAGAACATTTTTATAGATTGTGGTTTCATAGGTATCCAGGAGGAACGTCACTAATTCCACATCAAACTTCATCCCCTTTGCCACTAATGAATTTCTTCATATTGAAAAAGCTCTACCAATATTTATTCTTGTTTTACTACGTTTCTTGTCATTAAAAGTTTAAATTTTTCCGAGATCCAAAATTTCTAAACGCTACTCCTCCCAGAGCATTCAAGCTACATGCTCCAAACTCAGTACAGACCTTCAGCCTGTTCCAACTTAGTGTGCCATGACTTTTCTAACTGGAAAGCTCAAAGTGGCCAAAATTCCCATTGACTTGCATTAAAAATTTTGGTAACACTTTACATTAAGGTTCCCTTTGTAAAGCATTTGTAAAGGTGTTCATTAATGAGCATTAACTCATTTACAAGTGCATTATAAATCATTGATAGGCAGTCATAACTGCATGAATAAAAAAGGTGACTCTAATGAAATACCTGCCAAATAGTGAGCCATTTTTAACTCCTGTTATAAATGCTTAATAAATGTATTTATTCATACTTATTTGACTCACAACCAGATTCATGATTATCATGATGTTAATTGCAAAATATACTGTTATAGTGAGACTGAAGGGTGTTGTATTGTTTTTCTTATTATTCTAATATCTCACGACTCATGTCACTTTTCCAACCATGTTGCTTACCACACTACAAAAAAATATTTTGGCCCTAATTAAATTCAACATTACAAAATTTTGCTAATTTAATGAATTAAAATTTTCTTTTGATTTTAATAAAAAAATATTAATTGGTTTTATGCATATCACATGTTTTGAACCAAGCTATGTGAATTAATTAAAGTCAGAAAGAAATTAAATGGTTTCATTTGAGGTCCTCTCTGCGCATGCGTTTCCTTGGTGCCAGAGGGAATTTCCAGTACCGCGCAGTGTGAATTGAAGACATTTTCATTCCGGTCCCGGACTTTCATCATTCCAACGATTTGCACAGTAAGTAAGATGTATTTTGATGTATAAGATGCAATACATTCATTACAGTAAACAGTCTGTTGATTGATTTAAGAAAATAGTAGTGCTGACGCATAATATAATATGCTAAACATTAAAGCATTCACATTGTAGGTTACGGAATTTTTTTGTAGTGTAGGTCAACATTGCATGTGAAGTTGTTCGTATGCTAGCACATTAAGACAAATGTTATGGCTTGCATGTTACCGAAAAAATAAGACTCGTGTTGCGAGTATGCATGCATTTGAAGCACGTGGGAGAGATTGTGCCTCCTTGTGATCCTCCTTATCCCACATTTGTGATCACATACAGAGCAACTTATTTACTTTATTTACTAACTTAACTTATTTACTAACTTATTTAAGTAAGATATGGATGCTTATTTTTGGCTATGTACCATCTATTAATTCGCAATATTGTTGTTGTTTTTTTTTGTTGTTCGGTTGTTTTGTTTTTTGTCATCTTATGTGGTTGCCAGTTCAATGTATCAGTGTAAAGATTGTGGCATTCAAGTGAGAAGGCAACCTGAAATTCTCAAACTTAAGCATGGCCACTTTGGCCATTGCTTCAAATGTATTCATCCAGGCTGCCCTTGATATCTTGTTATCCTGAGTTGATATTTAGGGAGTCCTTTAAATTTTTCCTTATGCCAGCACTGTGTATGGATTGTATGCTTAAACATAAAGTAATATTCAAATTCGTAATATTTACAGACAATTGATGTCCATCTAAAGAGAGAAGCTATCCTCAGAGCTCTTTGCATCTACCTTGGTGAGGATGATGGATGCCTAGTAAAGGAGTACATGGTGAGTTTGTTTGAACTGTGCATCTTAAATCAATAGTCCACCCAAAAGTTGTCTGTCATTTGTTTCCATATGCTGAAGGTGAATGGTGACCAACACTTTGTTCCAAAAGATTTAATGGCATTGTCAGTGTATGTGACATGTGGTTTAATACAAGTCTAATTAGGTGATTTGATTCCTTTGGGTACGATTAAAAAAAAACAAAAAAACAATGTAACTGAAGCACCTAAGAAGTCTTGGATTAAACCACACAAGTCAACTGGATTATACTGCCCATGCATTTATATCTTTTTTGGAGCATCAAAGTTTTGGTCCCCATTACTCTTCATTGTATGGACACAAACAGCTGTACAAGATTTACAAGATTTAATAACATACTTGTATGCTAAAGAATAATGCCAAAAGAGATACTATTTGACCCTCACTGTTCTTTGAGCAGTGCAGCCCAGTTTACAGAGGACCCTCTCATTGGTAACAAGAATTGCATCCCTTGGGGAGATCTTTCCTTGTGAAATTTCTTTGTTCGAGACACCTCGTTCCCAAAACGAGGTGTTTGTTGCACTGATGCTGGGTGCAATATATGTGCTTAATTTGGCATACCCAAAAGAGCTCAAATACTACTATGAATTTATTCAGAAAATCCTTATGCAGATGAATTCTGAAAGGTTCTCCCCTAAAGTTCTAGGAGTGAAAAACAAAATTTATGTAATGCCGTAATGGGGCAGTCGTAACCCAAAGGTTGCGGGTTCGATTCTCAATACCAGCAGGAAATGACTGAGGTGCCCTTAATTTTGCTACAGGCACTGATGTTCAGGTTCATACTGTACATTGCAATTTGTTACCTGAAATGTCAGCACATTGTTGTTAACTGTTGCATTACGAAACTATATTGTGGCTGGGTACTTATGTGGCCAATTTAACAATTGTACAGTTTAATCACTGTTGTTTTAATGATGCACAAGCACATGTTATGTAGCTTATTGGCACCTGTGAATTTTCTATCTGTTTCTTTATTTTTTTGTGGTTATTTTATGAATGTGCAATTTGTTTTTAATAAATTATAAATGTCAGTAGTTTTTTAGCAGTTGCATTGAAAAAGTGTATTGTGTAGTCCATACAGGATTTCGCAGAACCATTTATTCATGACTTATAAACGTTAGTAACCTATGAAAGTGTACCTTAATGTAAAGTGGACGCATGTGAACCATTTATTCATGACTTATAAACGTTAGTAACCTGTGAAAGTGTACCTTAATGTAAAGTGAACACCTGTGAACCATTTATACATGAGTTATAACTACTACTGGTAATTGATTCATTAATGAAATATTATGAATAAATAAGTTTGTCACCCTTTTTGCATTTAATGTTTTGGAGGATATGAAGTTTGACAAATTCATCTTGAAAAACAGGAGAAATCAGTCATTTTATGAATTGTCTTGTTTTATGAATTTTATAATTGCTGTGAGTTTACACATAACCGTAAGCTATTCAGAGTTGCACCTGGTAAGCAACATGGTTGGAAAAGTGACATGAGTCGTGAGATATTAGAATAATAAGAAAAACCAATACAACACCCTTCAGTCTCACTATAACATTCTATTTTGCAATTAACATCATGATAATCATGAATCTGGTTTTGAGTCAAATAAGTATGAATAAATACATTTATTAAGCATTTATAACATGTGAGTTAAAGATGGCTCACTATTTGGCAGGTATTTCATTAGCGTCACCCTTTTTATATATGCAGTTACAACTGCCTATCAATGATTTATAATGCATTTGTAAATGAGTTAATACTCATAAATTTTTTGTAAATGCTTTAATAATGCTCAACACTTTTATAAATGCTTTACAAAGGGAACCTTAATGTAAAGTGTTACCAAAAGTTCAGACTGTTATAACTCTTTGAGCTTTCAAGCTACTTCCTCCAGTCCTTCAGGCTGTTCAGAGTGATCATGCTCTATTATTTCTAACTGATCAGACTTACAGTTTTCCTATCACAGATGATCAAAAATTCCCATTCACTTACATTAAGGGTATGTTCAGAGCCTGGCTCGGAATGTTCAAGATTTAAAACTGCAACAAAACTCAAACACACCTGCGTGCATATGGTCTGAAGACTCTCTTCTCTCCCTCTCACTCTGTCAATGTACCTGTAACAGAGACTCTCCTCTCTCACTCCATCATGGGGTGCAAGGTGAGCTCCGAGGTCTTGGTGGAGCAGTTGCTACTGGTGGTGACGGAATAAAGGTAAGTGGATAGCTTTATTCCGTTACGCCACTGGGTGCAACAACAACAAAAGTTACTGTGTCAAACATTCCTCCATTTATTCCTAATGAGGATATCGAGCAGGAGTTGTGAGCAGTGTGAGAATGGTCCCGCTAAATTGTAAAAGCCCTGAAGCACGTCACCTCTTTTAGACACACAGTGCTCAAGTTTTTGAATGAGTCCACACTAGATATCGCATTCAGAGTATGACATGAGGGAAAACAGTGGTTGGTTAGTATGGGAATTTCAGTCAACGATGGGGAACCAGTAAACCTTCAAACAGAGCAAGAGAAGGATATGCAAGAGGAGGAACTGCCTGCAAAAAAACAGCCTCTCTGACATTTCAGACATCTGTGTGTCACAGTTTGAGGGAGATCAACAGCTCTACACATTAACTGAAATAAGTGACTTTTTTGGATGAGACATTAGGCAAATCGGTTGAGGTGAAAGATTTCTACTTAAACATTGATAAATTTGTTGCCTCCATAGTAAAGATGTAACGAACAACAAGTTATGATGAACTAGATCAAAAAAAGCGAACCACTAGCTAAGTTACGAAAGTCCTCAGCCAAAAGAAAGCACAAATGAAGACGTCACACTGGGTGGTTTCCTCTTTTTGCACTGCTGTCCTTATTTTTTCTTCCTTTTTCCTTCTAGACCCTCCAGTGGAGAAGTTAAAAATAGGGTCTCTAAACATCAATGGTGGCAGGGACAGAAAAAAAGCAGTAGTAGGAGAATTGATACAACAGAAAATATGGATGTAATTTTCTTACAAGAGACTCACAGTGTCCAAGAAAATGAGACAAAGTGGGATGTTGTGGGAAGGGAAAGTTTTTCATAGCCATGGATTACATGTAACAGCATTACGTAAAAAGCGTACAAAAAAAATGGTAACTGTAATCCGTTACAGTTACATCAAAAATCAAAGTAATCAGATTACAGGTACATTTTGTAAAAAAAAAAAAAAAAAAAAAAAAAATGGGAATACTATCAGGATTACCTTTGCAGGGCTCCAGACTGCACCTAAAAAGGTTGGATTTGCAACCAAAAATATTAATTTGCAAATTATATTTTTGCTGAGATCGCCACTGGCAGCAACATAAGTTTACACGTTAGGATTTAAAAATTGCATGTACTGTCTTTTTAATTGCGTTCTGTGAGGAGGAGCCTCTCGCATAATTTCTTGTGTGAAGTTCAAATTCATCCAGAGCGCCAAAATATGTACGGGGAAAGTGGGAATCAGCTTTCCGTCTCTAAACGAAAAATATCGAACTTTTCCAAACAATCCTCATTTCTGTCAAGCACCAATGCTGATGGCACACCTGCTAATAAAAAAAGCAGGCTCCAGTTGTGCCAGCATGAGAGCAATAGAAAAAATACGGAGACACAGAGGATTTCCGTGTCAATCAATGAACGCCCAAGTAAAAGTGCAGAAAGGCATTTTAAGACTTCTTGGATTCAGGATTTTGCATGGCTCAGGTATGATCATCGCACACAGAAAATGTTTTGTGACTTTTGTTCCAAAGCGGGCAGAGAAATAGCGGGGAAAACGAATTTCATTACCCGTACAAACCATTTCAAGAAAGAGACTGAGAAAACAAGGGCGATAGTCAAAATCATAAAAAAGCTCGTGACTATGTAATCACAGAGAGCTCCACAAAAAAACACCGTCAGCACATACAGTGTCTCGTGCATGTGAACTACATGACGAGACCGAATGGAAAGCTAAAAATAAAATTCAACACCACCTATATGACTGCATGTCAGGAGCTGCCATTCACCAAGTTTACCTCTCAGATTCTTTTCTCAGAGGCTTTTCAGCTCAAAACAGGATAAAATCAAAAGTACGCAATTCAACCTTGGAAGACTTGATCAGGATCAGCACAGAGGCCCATCATTTGAACAGTTTGAGCCTGGACCATGTGTCAAACGCTGGCTTTCTGAAAAGCAGAGGAGAAGGCCAAACTCCACTCAGTGGCCAAGTGATGCTGACATAATTATGATCAGTGACACTGACTCAGATTCTGTGTAAAAAACAAATCTTTGTGACTGTATGTAGTTCTCAAGTTGGAAAAGACATTCAGTTCCCACTTAAGTGAACTTGGATAAAAATGCTGACGCTGTAAAAGGAGTCCAGATGTACACACATGACAGGATGACTGAAAGTAAGTGTTTTAAAATTTCACATGTAAGTTCATTCTTATGTGGCACTTAAAAAATATTTTTGGCACCTGTTGTTTTTTCTTATAGGAGCCAATGGCTCCTTAATAGATTTGTTTGTCTGGAGCCCTGCTTTTGACATAACACAATATAGACAGCTGCATGTTAATAGTTCTGCTTCTCTCTTGCTAGTTGTGACAAATTTGTTTATTTAATTAAAAGAAATCCAAACATTGAACATGTTTTTAAGCTCTAAAATAAGCTCTAAATAAAAGTATTTTAGATGATATTGCTTTTCTAGTGACTTTATTTACATATGTGACCTTGAAGTAATCCAAAAGTAATCAGATTACATTACTTTCATATTGTGACACTTGGATTACATTTTTATGAAGTAATTTGTATCTGTAACGGATTACATTTTTAAAGTAACCCTCCCAACCCTGGGTAGTGATATGTTTTAACAGAACACTGAGTGAAACCAACACACAAATAACAGAGCTAGGGCAGAGTAGGGTCTTAATAGTGCCGGCAGAAATAAAGGGGATAAAATTCATTTTTATAAATGTTTACACCCACAACAATGGCAATGAGAGAGTACAGCTATTTTATAAACTAAAGAATGCAACAAAGTGGGAACTACAACAAAGTGGGAGCAAACCCTTAGTGGTAATGTGGGGGACTGGAACTGCACCATAGATTTCACCTTAGACAGGAATGGGAAGGAACTACACCCACAGTCTGCTAAGGCACTTGAGGAGCTTATTAGTCAGTGTGGCTTGGTTGACATGTGGAGGGAGAAAAACCAGGGAATAAAACAATACACATGAGTTAAAGTTACTGACACAAGAATCAGGACAGGTTTTATGTTACCAAAACAAATCGAAGTAGATTTTATAAAGTAGTCATGTGCCCTACTGGGTTTTCTGATCACCACTTAATCACAATAGACCTAATGATGCTGTCACAAAAAAGCATAGATCATACTGGCACTTTAATACAAAACTGCTTCAGGAGGAGGGATTCTGTGAAAAATTCAAGTGTTTTTGGGATGAGTGAGCAAAGTATTTTGTCAGAAATACACAGCATACACAGCAGAGACAATAAAGGGCAAAATTCAAGAACTTGAGACAGAAATAACTAACAGAAAGGAAAGTGATTTCTAGGAATGATGCTAACATGCACAGTTTACTGGAAAGAAGGAGAACATTTTTGGGTTCCTTCATGAACAAGCCAAAACAGCCCTAATAAGATCCCGCATCTCCAGCATTAAGGGCATGGATGGACCTAGTGTCTTTTTTTCAACCTCTCTAGAAAGGTAAAACTCCAGAACCAGATGCTGTACCTCAGACAAGCAGATGGAACCACAATAACAGAGGCAGCTGAAATGAGGAGAGAAGCCACAGAATTCTATACAGACCTCTACAGTGCTGAGGCCTGTGACCCATCCTGCAAGGAGGAGCTATTCAGAGAGCTGCCCAAACTGACTCTGGAACAGAGCAGCATGCTGGGCACAAGTCTTGAACAGCAGGAAGTAGCCACTGCTGTTCAGCAGCTTGCAGTGGGACGTGCATCTGGAATTGACAGACTACCGAATGAATTTTACAAACATTTTTGGGGACTTTTAGGTGCAGATTTGTTTGAGGTCTTTAAGTACTCTTTTATCATGGGAAGGGTACCAGTGAGCTGCACAAGAGCAGTATTGTCACTACTCTCAAAAAAGGAGACCTAGAACTGGAGACCTGTGGCATTCCTACAACCCCAATTTGGGACACTATGAAAAATGCAAAAAAGCAATCAAAAAGAGTCATTTAGAAAATTCAATTCACCCTGTACTATATTGAAAACACATTATTGTTACGTTATCAGGAGAAGGCTGGACACAGTTGCGGTGAAAAGCTTCGTCACTTTATTCAGCACACTTGTAGAAAGGACACAGGAAAACAGAAAAGCTTCATGAAGGCTTCGAGACTTCGCAGGTTATTGTGGCTAAGAATATATAATTTCTCAAAACGTTAGCGCTAGCAGTAAAGACACACAGTTAGCAATGATAAGGGTTAACGGTCATAAGCACCCAGAACCTTTTATATATGCTAGCGGGCAAAACATACAGTGTGCTAATTATACAGCGCTAACAGAAATGAACACTCGACAGAAACAAGTGCACGTTAAACTATCACAGAAATTCATGAACTGGAAGAGGGCTTTAGAGGAAGTCGGAATCCAAGGTACTTAGCTTTGAGGTCGATGCCGTGAGAATCAGTCCAGAGTTTAATCGCTCGGTGAAGTGAGATTCGGGAGGAAACGAACACTCGACACAAGGAAGTGGTTAGGGAACCACAAACACGGAGCTACGGACATCTAAATTAGAACTACGGAATCAAGAGCTACGGAAATCGGAATCAGCGCTACGGAACTAGAAACATTTCTATACTTCAAAGTAACACTCCGTTAAACTGAACTACAAACTAATAATCCGCCCGGAGTGGAAGAAAACAGGGCTTTTTAAACACACAGAAATCATACATGAAATCAAAGACACCTGGAAATGATAATCACATTACATGGAGAACCAATACGAAATAAGGAGGCGGGGACAGAGACATGACGCAAGACAATAACAAAAGCACACATGGCCGAGGTAAACAAAACGAGAGTCCTTCTGAATGGAGCTGGAATGCGGAAGTAGGCTACTCCATTCGCTGCGAGAGAGGGAACCTAACAATTATTAACACATTAATTGATGTTTTACTTTGTGAAATTAATTTCTTTTTGAAAATATACACTCATTTCAAATCTGATGACTGCAACACACTCCAAAAAATTTGGGACAGTCAACTGTTTACAACTGTGTAACATCACCTTTTCTTTTAATAACACTTGTTAAGTGTTTGGGCACTGAAGACACCAGTTGGTTAAGTTAAGCAAGCGGAATTTTCTCCCATTCATCCATTATGCATTTCTTCAGCTGCGCAACTATACATGGCCTTCATTGCCTTATTTTGCGCTTCATAATGCACCACACATTCTCAATCGGAGACAGGTCAGGGCTGCAGGCAGGCCATGCTAGCACCTGCACTCTCTGCTTACGCAACCATGCACTTGTAATCTGGGCAGAATGTGGTTTGGCGTTGTCCTGCTCTGGATGGCAGCATATGTTGCTCCAAAATGTGTACATACCTTTCTGCATTAATGGTGCCCACACACTGACACATCCCCATACCATGACAGACACTGGCTTTTGGAACTGATGCTGATAACATCTTGGATGGTCCCTTTCCTCTTTGGCCCAGAGAACATGACAGCTGTTTTGTCCAAAAACTATTTGAAGTGTTGACTCATCGGACCACAAAATACAATTCCACTGTGCTACTGTCCATCTCAGATGAGACCAAGCCCAGAGAAGTCAGTGGTACTTCTGGACAGTGTTGATGTATGGCTTCTGCTTTGCATAGTAAAGCCTTAACTTGCATCTCTGGATGCAGTAGCGAATGGTGTTGACTGACAAAGGTTTACCAAAGTATTCCCGAAATATACAAAGTATACCAAATATACCAAAGTATTCCCGAGCCCATGTCAGGATATCCATTACAGATTCATGATGGTTTTTAAGATGGTGACATCTGAGGGATCAGAGATCACACGCATTCAGAAGTGGTTTTCGGCCTTGCCCTTTACACACCAAGATTTGACCGGATTCCTTGATTTTTTAATTATATTGTGCACTGTTGAAGATGAAATGCCCAAAATCCTACCAATTTGTCTTTGGGGAATGTTGTTCTCAAAGTGTTGGATTATTTGCTGACGCACCTGTTGGCAGATTGGCGAGCCTCGACCCATCCTTGCTCTTGAAGGACTAGGTCTTTTTTGGAGGCTCCTTATATACCATGATTAGAAGATTGCCTCACCTGTTTCACATCACCTTCTTATTTCAACTTGTCACATCGCTGTTACTCCTAAATTGCCCCTGTCCCAACATGTTGCATGCATCAGTTCCAAAATAAACGTTTATCTTCAAAAGACTATGCATTTGATTAGCTAAAACATCAAATACCTTGTCTTTTTACATTTTTGTTTAAATACAAGTAAAAGTACATTTACAAATCACTCCTCTTTGTTTTTATTAACATTTTCCATACTGTCTCAACTTTTTTGGAATAGGGGTTGTATGTAGTGACTACAAAATTGTATCAAAATGCCTCACAAACAGACTAAAACAGTGTGCGCACATTGCGCACAAAAATATGTCATACTGTATACCATGCCACACCATAATGGACAATCTTTTTCTTGTCAGAGACATAATTGAATTATGCAAGGTGAACTCATGTGAATTAGGGTTTCTATGATTAGATCAGGAAAATACTTTAGACAGCGTTGACCATGACTATTTATTTCAGGCACTTGAAGCCTTCGGTGTAGGAAGAGATTTTTTATTGTGGCTGAAACTGTTATATTCTGTGGCTTGTTTTATGCTCAAGGTTGGAGATGGTCTTAGCTGTCCAGTCATAATGGAAAGAGGAATTAGACAGGGGTGCCCATTATCCGATAAATTTATAGTCTGCCGATAGAATCAATGTTGTGCCAGCCTAGAACAGAACTACAGGGACTGTCAGTGAGAGGAGTGCAGGAAAAGCTGGTGCTGTCAGCATATGCAGATGACATGACAGTTTTTATCAAGAACCAAGGTGACATTCAAACACTGACCCACAGCCTAGCTATCTTTACAGGAGATTCTTCAGCATGCGTCAATTGGGATAAATATGAGAGTTTTTTAATAGGGCAGTGGCACAAACAAGGCCCTCCCACTCTACAGGGCAGTCTCCAGTGGGGCAAAGTTGGTCTGAAATATCTAGGAGTGTTTTTAGGAACAACAGACTTTCAAAGCAAGAACTGGGAAGGGGTATAGGAGAAGGTGTATGCTAAGTTGTCTCGGTGGACCTGGGTCCTGCCCCAGCAGTTGTCCTACAGGGGGAGAGTACTGGTTGCTAACAACCTGATTGCTTCTATGCTGTGGCATAGATTCACCATTCTCGATCAGGGAAGTCCAGATGAGGATTGCGAACTTCTTCTGGACTGAACAGCACTGGACCCATGCCGCTGTTCTCTACTTGCCACTGCAGGAGGGGGAGCAGGGCTTGATTGACCTGTCATATTGGGTCAGAATTGCTCGACTGCAGACAGCACAGAGGTTACTCTATGGATAAGGGCTGGCATGGGCCGACACAGCCTGTGTCTTACTACAGCGCATTGAAGATCTGACTTACATATATGCCAAACATCTATTTGTGCTGAATCTGAGGGAAATGCACTTATCAGCAACAACACCCTTTACCAGTCTGTCCTGAGAGCCTGGTCCTCAGTGCTGAACATCACTAGGACTAACGCTCAACCGTTGCCAAGCACTGAAGAAGAGCCGCTGTTCTACAACCCACTGATATAGTCCAAAATGCTATCATCCACATACATCCAACAGCGCTTCTGGAGAGCAGGAATCACAAATGCTTGGCGCCAGACCCCTCCCAATGAAGATTCTGGAGGTCCCCGTACAAACCACCCATAGAGAAGCATACAGCTGCTCTACAGTAGTGGATAGTGCGTGGGGCCATGACCACAAACAGACAAGTGGCACACATCGACCCCACTAGGGGCACAGAGTGTCTCTTCTGTGGTAGGGAGGAAACTGTTGAAAACCTTTTTTTGCATTGTGGAATACTAAACAAACTGTTATCACTGCTAAGAGCTTGGTGCAGAGACACATGGGCTGAACACCTGCACATATATGGGCCAAAGTACGTCTCAAAGCAAAAATCTGGTGTCTTATTAAACTTCATAATTGGTCAGGCCAAGCTCGCTATCTGGCTTACAAGGCAAACAAAATACAGGGGGAGGCACTCGGGATGCTGAACAGCATGAGTTAAGTCAGACTCAAAGTTGAATATGCTTTCTTCAAGTTGGCTCGAAGTTGCCAGAATTCTGTCAAGTGTGGGCACTGGGAGAAGTTTTATGCTCTGCAGATGCAAAAGATTTAAGGTTTAAAAAAGGAGAATTAACTCAAGGTTTTTTATTACCACTGTTTTCGCTTCTGTATTATGCACAATTTGTCTATCCACTATTGTTCTCTAAGTTTGGAGGAAATTAAATGAACATTAAAAAGAAAATTTAAAAGTCAAGTCTCTCTCTCTCTGTCTGATTCTCTCTCTCTCTCTCTCTCTCTCTCTCTGAGTGCTTGACACTTCACAGATTTTGAGACTGCAAGAGACTTGACAAATCACAGATTTTTATTTCTATTGCATTTTAGAAAAAATCCCAACTTTTATGGAAATGGGGTTATCAAGTGATGTTTGAAAGCATTTCCATGGCAATCAAAGACAATATATGCGAGTCCATACACTGTCATGTAAATACCAGAATAGGACTAAGGACTACGATTCCCATCAGCCACTGCATGTCACCTGTTTCCATCACATGACTGTCAGCATCTGATTCACATTTAGAACTAATGAGCACTTGTATATAGAGTCATGCTTTCACTGCACACTTTCTTTTTGTCTTTCGTTTGTCTTCCTTACCACAGTTTCTTGTTTGATGTTTTGGTCATAGGTTTATGTTTAATTTTCAAGCCTTGTGTGTTCCTAGTTTCTGTTTTGTTTTCACCCTTTTTATTAAAACTAAATCTGCACTTGTATCCGCCTTTGACTCCGTCTCTACCTACAACATGACATACACACAATAATGTTTTGTTCCTTGCAAGACTAGATAGGTTTTATGGTTTTAGACATTATCTTGGTATTTTTAAAAGTTGTTATATTTTTCCAGTCAGTATTTCATATTTCATATATCATATTCAGATCATAGTATGGTGCTATACTATAGTATAGTGTTCTTTTATTTTGAACTCTATTAAACCTCATAGTGCTTACTGGCACCTAAATACTACATTGTTTTTTAAAATTATTTAATAATTATTTTGGATTGATTTTAGAGACAAAAAAGTTCAAATAAATTCAAATAAGATATAGTTAAACTTCAAGAGTTAACAGAGTCTACAGGAGAACAGAGTTATATGGAGGTTCTCTCAAGAAGAAAGACTCAATTGGCTGACCTAGTGGGGGTAAAAACACAGGGGGCTCTGGTCCAGTTGAGGTTTCAAAGCCTAGATCAGATGGATGCACCATCTAATTTTTTTTTTTCAGTCTCAAAAAGCGAAATGGACAAAAAATGATTCATTCACACTTTGTGTTTGGAGGCTGGGGCACTTTTATTAAACCCGTTAGATATACAAAAGAGGGCAGTTTGTTTTTATAAGCATATATACAGAAGGGAACTCAGGTCAGGATGCAGAAGGAAAACGTTTTCTTCAACAACTTACCCTAGGTGTACGAGGAGGCTAATGTAGAACTCTTGGGCATGTTGAGCCTTGGGGAACTACATAGAGCACCTCAAGACATGGAGCCCAGGAAATTGCCAGGGATCGATGATCTCCCTGTTGACTTCTACAAGGTCTTCTGGGAAGAATTGGGAGAGGACCTGTTACAGGTACTCAGTGTCAGTTTGGTCGAAGGATGGCTGCCATTGAGTTGCCACAGAGCAGTCCTCACTCTTTTACCCAAAAAAGGAGATCTTACTGATATTAATAACTGGTGCCCTGTTTTGCTTCTTTGTAGTGACTACAAATTCCTCTCAAAGGCCTTAGCCAATAGATTGGCTAAAGTAATGGACCAGGTTATTCATCCGGCTCAGACCTATTGCATCCCTAATAGGTCAATTGTTGACAATATCTCCCTTATTCATTATATTTTTGATGCCTCTAAGCTGTTAAACTGTGATATCTGTTTGGTTTCGTTAGATCAGGAAAAGACATTTGATTGGGTTGAACATCCTTATTTGTGGAGAGTGCTAGAAGCCTAGTTCCCTATTGTGATGTTGAGAGCATACTCAAAGTCAATGATGACTTGTGCACGCCTTTCAAGGCTCATAGAGGTGTGAGGCAGGGATGTCCGGAATGCTGTACTCTCTGGCTATAGAACCTTTACTGCATCAAATAAGAAAAAGTTTACATGGTCTTCATTTACCAAACTATGAGAATTGTATTTATCCATCGGCTTATGCTGTCGATGTAATAGTATTAATCAGCAGACAATGTGATGTGCAAATTTAAATGAAATTACTTGAGGACTAAAATGCTGTGTCTTCTGCAAAGATTGATTGGAATAAGAGTGAACTGCAAGATGGACTGTTGCTTGCAAGATGGACAGAAGGGAAACCAAGCCTTTCTGACGGGTTGACCTGGGTAGAGGAGGTTTTAAATATCTAGGTGTGTTCTTAGGAGATGAGAGGACTGTTCAGATGAACTGGGAGGGTGTTCGAAAAAGGTCAGCTCAAAAAGTGGAGATGGTTAACACCACAAATGTCTTATAGGGGGCATACCTTAGTTGTTAATAACTTAGTAGCTTCTTGCTTCTGGCACAGATTGGCTAATGTGGCTCCTCCTCCACACCTGTTGTCAGAGAGTCAAGCTGTCTTAAATAAAAAAAGGATCACCCCAGTCCTAAAAATGACTTGTAAACTCATTCAGGTGTAGCTAATCACCTTCTCAATCATGAGTTCATCATCAATAATGATCACTGAGCCTGTTCCAGAAGCAGCTATGCAAGCCCAAGCCATGACACTACCTAAAACCAAGTGTAGATATTCAGAGCTATTTATTGTTTAGACAATCAATCTAACAGGACACACCGGGATAACAAGAAGCACCTGTCAGTCACATGTTCCAATATTTTTGTTCGCTCTGATACAACATATGCTATGTTCTATGTCATTTAACACATGGCAAGCAGCATGTATTTATATTCTCCATGAATGTTGCTTGCTGATTCAATATACATGCCTGTCCAACCAGAGCAAATGTGCATCAATATAAATCCCCATCCAGTCTATGCTGTGTATGTTTTTTTTTTTTTGTGTGTGTGTGTGTGTGTGTGTGTGTGTGTGTGTGTTAGGACAGGTGAGCTGGATTTATTGTATGGAGGGCTGGTAAAGTAAAGTGATAGAGTGCTACATGAGGCACGATCCCCTGTCACCAGGCTGAAAGATAGCCCTCACTCGCCTCCACAGCATGCCAAACTTCCACACAGCTGTGGAAATGTACGGCATGGAGAATCATGCAGAAAATCCATAAATATCCAGCAGGCACTCGCAACAAGGAGGCATCACAGCCTTGGGATCATGAAGGAAGTAAGGGAGTAGGATGGAAGGGGGAAATAAAGTGGAGGCTGATAATCAATACCAGGAGACAGGGTAAATGGGTCAGCAGAGAAATTGTCAAGAGTTGAAGGTGTTTTGTAACTATTCAAAGAATCCATTGTTTTTAACACAAGGACAAGTGTGACATGGTTTAAGGGATGAGTTTGAATTGCTACTACTCTTTTTGCATCCCTGCTGTACAACACAGTTAAAAAGCTGTACAATGAAAAAGTGGCAGTGAGACAGTTTTATCATGATACATTATAAATACATATTGTCACAATATCATGAATAGTGTACTACACATATTTTCATGAAGTGTCATAAAATTCTAGCTCAGGTGATAAATCATAACTACAACCCCAATTCCAAAAAAAGTTGGGACGCTGTGTAAAATGTAATTAAAAAAAGAATGCTATTATTTGCAAATCTCATAAATATGTTATTCACAATAGAACATAGAAAACATATCAAATGTTTAAACTGAGGAAATGTACCATTTTAAGGAAAAAATAAGGTAATTTTGATGGCCACAACACGTCTAAAAAAAGTTGGGATGGGGGCAACAAAAGGCTGGAAGAGTAAATGTTACTAAAAAGAAACATCTGGAGGAACATTTTGCAACTAATTAGGTTAATTGGCAACAGGTCAGTAACACGACTGGGTATAAAAAGAATATCTTAGAGAGGCAGAGTCTCTCAGAAGTAAAGATGGGCAGATGTTCAACAATCTGCGAAAAACTGCATCTACAAATTGTGGAACAATTTCAGAATAATGTTCCTCAACGTAAAATTGCAAAGAGTTTGAATATCTCATCATCTACAGTACCTAATATCATCAAAAGATTGGGACCAGGGCAAAAATCAAAATTGCATGCCAGTCATCTTCGGCCCCTCAGGCCACACTGCATTAAAAATAGGCATGATTCTATAATGAAAACTACTGCATGGGCTCAGAAACACTTCCAGAACTCATTGTCTGTGAACACAGTTAGCCATGCCAACCACAAATGCAGGTTAAAACTCTATCATGCAAAGAAACAGCCATATATGCACATGATCCAGAAACACTGCCATCTTCTCTGGGCCAAAGCTCATTTAAATTGGACTGAGGCAAAGTGGAAAACTGTTCTGTGGTCAGACGAATCAAAATTTGAAATTCTTTTTGGAAACCATGGACACTGCGTCTAAAGAGGAGAGGGACCATCCGACTTTATATTATCAGTTTATCAGTTCAAAAGCCTGCATCTCTGATGGTATGGGGGTGCATTAGTGCCTATGGAATGGGCAACTTGCACATCTGGAAAGGCACCGTCAATGCTAAAAAGTATATACAGGTTTTAGAGCAACATGTGCTTCCATTTTCAGGGAAGGCCTTGCATATTTCAGCAAGACAATGCTAAACTACATACTGCATCTATTACAACAGCATGGCTTCGTAGTAGAAGAGTCCGGGTGCTGAACTGGCCTGCCTGTAGTCCAGATCTTTCACCGATTGAAAACATTTGGTGCATCATTAAACGAAAAATACGACAAAGAAGACCCAGGACTGTTGAACAGCTAGAATCCTGTATCAGACACGAATGGGACAAGATTCCTCTCCCAAAACTCAAGCATCTGGTCAGACGTGTTGCGGCCATCAAATTCAAAATTACCTTATTTTTTCCTTAAAATGGTACATTTCCTCATTTTAAACATTTGATATGTTTTCTATGTTCTGTTGTGAATAACATATGGGTTTATGAGATTTGCAAATCATTGCATTCTGTTTTTATTTACATTTTACACAGCGTCCCAACTTTTTTTTTTTGGAATTGGAGTTGTAACATCCTGTCTAAATAAAGCTCTGTTCACGTAAATGAGAAGTGACTGTTTTGCCACTGTGAACTTTAAGACATTTTCATTGGCTTTTATTTTGGGCACTTGGGCTAATAGGTGTGCTCAGCACTCAGCAATGAATTCATGAGATTTGAGGCAAGGCTTTAAAGCCTGCCAAGAGCATTCATTTTACATTCATGTCATCTCTGAGCTGGCTTTACTCCATGAGCTGAATTTTTCTTTTTTTTCATTCTCTTGTTCAGGATTTTTCCAACAATATTTTACCATGTAGACAGAGATTAAACTCATGCTATTTTCTTTTACTGAACTGCATGTTGTGACTTAAAGACTTACAATATGAGACTACCTCAATGCAGATCATCTTAATAAGTCTCCACTTGGAGTGATTTGTCAATACGAAATTGAACGTCAGTAAAATAAGATGGCAGTGTTGTAATTTTGTATCTTCAGTGAACGGAGTGTTGTATTTTATCATCAGTGAATGGAGGCAAGACCAATCAGACAGGGTTTACAGGAAAATACATGAAAAACTTGTGTCTTATTGGCTGACAGTGTGTAGTGTGAGGGGGAAAAGGATATATGCCGATTTATTTAAATAAAAGGGTTTAAGTAAAGGGGTTGAAACTGAAACACTAACATCCTCTCATGCTGAGCCAGAAAAATAGATTTCCTGCCATTTTGAACTTTTTGAACTCCTCCTTGACCATTTGTCCAACCATGCTGACAAAAAGTTATGGAATTTGATTAGTCAAACTGTTCTCAAATAACGCACAAATGACCACGCCAAAATGGACGTGAGGATATATCTCCGTAACGCTTTAGCATATTTGTTACAAGAGAGAGTCTCCCTCTCTCTTGCTACGCAGCTAGCGGAGGCTAGCGGAGTAGCGTACTTCTGCATTCCACTGAGCGCATTCCAGCGCTACTCCTGAAAACCCTCCGGACTGTTTCATTCATGAACTCACGTTTGTTTTCTTTGCCATGTGCGTTTGTTTTCGTTCACGTCATGTCTCTGCCTCCTGTGTTCTACCATGTGCTTGGTTTGTGTCATGTCTCCGCCTCCGTATGTTTATTGGTTCTTTGGTTTGCGTCATGTCTCTGTCCCCGTTTGCTTATTGGGTTTCTGTTTATTGATTGATGATTCGTCTCAGGTGTTTTGAGTTTCAGTTCGTTTACCCCAATGTGTTTGTATATAAAAAAAAACATTTGTTTCCGCTTCCTTGCGGAGTATTAGACTTAAAGTAGTATAGTTTAGATTAAGAATGAGTATGTGCGTTGAGCTGATTTCTTTCTTGTGTTCCCTCACCCCTAGTTCATGGTTCCCAGGCCAACTATCTATGTTCGTAGTTCGTTATCCATAGCTCGTTGTTCGTGGTTCCCATACCACCTCCTTGCGTCGTGTGTTTGTTCCCTTTGTTTTGTTTTCTGCATATGGATTACTGCTTTGTGGATCACTGCCTCATTCATGAAGAATTATCACACTTTGGATTACTGCTTTTCGTTCAAAGGATTATGGTTTGTTGTTTTTTTCTGTTCCTTTAATTTTGAATGACATGTTCCTAATAAACTGACGTTTCCCCTGCGCATGCATCCTTACTCCCCTTCCTCCAATTTACATAACAGTATTCAGACCACACTTAGTGTATGTCAGAGGCATGACGACTTAAGTGTAGCTGCACAGTTTTGGAACAACGCCACCTAGTGTTCATGAGATATGAAAAAAAACAATCGTTTTGCTTATAAGTTCTCAGCAGTTTGTTATAAAATTATGACCATGCTAAAATCATACTTGCTTATCTCCTTACTTTGCCTCTGTTGTGCTTGGCCATGTAACTGCTGCTTGCGGCTATATTTTCCTCTTCTTGTTATTATTATTTATTTATTTGTTTTTATTGTTTTAAGAAATTAGAAAGTAATTTTTAAATTAATTGTCAGTCCTGTTTTGTACCATAACAGCTCCAAGTTGTATGAATCACTTAATGTTTGCTTGTTTGCATTTTATCTATATGGATATGAGTTCAAACAATAAAGGGAAACTCATTACTATAATGACTGAAATGTTATGGACTGACCCTGTTCTCCTCTGAGGAGACCTACAGTGGTGCTTGAAAGTTTGGGAACCCTTTAGAATGTTTTACATTTCTGCATAGATATGAACTAAAACATCATCAGATTTCCACACAAGTCTTAAAAGTAGACACCAAGAACCCAATTAATCAAATGAGATAAAAATATTATATTTGGTCATTTATTTATTGAGGAAAATAATCCAATATTACATATCTGTGAGTGGCAGAAGTATGTGAACCTTTGCTTTCAGTATCTGGTGTGATCCCCTTGTGCAGCAATAACTGCAACTAAACATTTCCGGTAACTGTTGATCAGTCCTGCACATCAGCTTCCTCAATACAGAATGGCTTCAATTCTGGGATGTTGGTGGGTTTCCTCACATGAACTGCTTGCTTCAGGTCCTTCCACAACATTTCTATTGGATTAAGGACTTTGATTTGGCCATTTCAAAACATTAACTTTATTCGTCGTTAACCATTCTTTGGTAGAACGACTTCTGTGCTTAGGGTCATTGACTTGCTGCATGACCCACTTTCTCTTGAGATTCAGAACAGAAGTCCTGACATTTTCCTTTTGGAATTCACTGGTAAACTTCAGAATTCATTGTTTCATCAATGATGGGAATTCCCCCTGGCCCAGATGCAGCAAAACAGGCCCAAACCATGATACTACCACCACCATGTTTCACAGATGGGATACAGTTATTATGCTAGAATGCAATGTATTCCTTTCTCCAAACATAACACTTCTCATTTAAACCAAAAAGTTGTATTTTGGTCTCATCTGTCCACAAAGCATTTTTCCAAAAGCCTTCTGGCTTGTCCACGTGATCTTTAGCAAATGCAGATGGGCAACAATGTTCTTTTTGGAGAGCAATGGCTTTCTCCTTGCAACCCTGACATGCACACCATTGTTGTTCAGTATTCTCCTGATGGTAGACTCATGAACATGCCAATGTGAAAGAGGCCTTTATTTGCTTAGAAGTTACCCTGGGTTCCTTTGTGACCTCACAGACTATTACACATCTTGGAGTGATCTTTGTTGGTTGACCACTCCTGGAGAGGGTAACAATGGTCTTCAATTTCCTCCATTTGTACATAATCTGTCTGTGGATTGGTGGTGTCCAAACTCTTTAGACATGGTCTTGTAACCTTTTCCAGCCTGATGAGCATCAGCAACTCTTTTTCTGAGGTCCTCAGAAATCTCCTTTGTTCATCCCATGATACACCTATCCACAAACGTGTTGTGAGAATCAGACTTTGATAGACCCCTGTTCTTTAAATAAAACAGGGCACTCACTCACACCTGATTGTCATCCCACTGATGACACCTGACTCTTATTTCACCTTCAAATTAACTGTTACTCTTAGAGGTTGACATACTTTTGCCACTCACAGATATAATATTGGACCATTTTTCTCAATAAATAAATAGTATAATATTTATATGTATAACATTTTTGTCTCATTTGTTTAGTTGGGTTCTCTTTGTCTATTTTTAGGACTTCTGATGATGGTTTAGGTCATATTTATGTAGAAATATATAAAAATCTAAAAGGTTCACAAACTGTCAAGCACCACTGTATGTATAATAACTCATATAAACATTTACATTTTAGACACTGAGATATTCAAATAGATTAAGGTATATTAAGGTAGTAGAGCTCCAGGAGGAGGGTAAGGCTTTGCTTTTGGGAATTAATGCCTTAGTGATCAGTAATTAATCAGTAAAAGAGCCATAGTTAGCTAGTAGTTCTGTGGGAGTGTCATGTAATGATGGGTGAGATGGATGCAAATGCAGTAAAAGCTTTATGATGAGACAGGCAGACAAATCCAAAATGTGAGTCAAAAACGTAGTCAAAAAACGAGCACAGGGTCAGGCAATCAACAACGGGCAAAACTAGGCAAAAGCAGAATCACTAAACACGCAAAAACAGGATCAACAACCATGAAACAAGAACAAAGAACAGAATGCTCGGTACAGCTCAGGGAGCAAACACTGGAACACAATACTTCGCAACTTAACAATGAGACACGGGGGTTTAAATATACAAACTAATCAGAAAGGGTAACATGGAACAGTTGATGACAATGATGACACATAAGGAAAACAACCAATCACAAGACAAGGGCGGAGACAGAACATAAACCAAAACAAAAAACGTATGAACATAAACAAAGTCATTGACAACTCGGAAGCGTGCTGTCATGCTCCGGGCTGATTGGCGCGCTGCTCGCTGCGGCACTCCACGCGAGGGGGTTCTCTGAAAGGGAGAAATGCAAGACTCAGTAATTACTGCTTAATACTCAGTAATTACTCCATAGTTAATTGTGAACGCCTACTAACTCACTTACTGAGTAATTAACTAGTAGTTAATAAGAATAAGATATGTGTTAATTAAGAACTACTCATTCATTAATGCTTAGTTCCCTCATAGTTACCTACAAGTTGTTGAACAGTATTGTAAAGAGTTACCGTTTTATATTTAAAGAATGATTTGTGTTTAAATAAAACTATATGCCAAAATTAAATCATGCTATTCTGCCAGAGCCAGATGACAGTGCTGCTACAGTATATATCATTACAATAGCTCTTTATTCTTACAACTACTTGCCATCTCATGTCACTTCTAAGAGATTATAAATCTGATTTCACACACAGTCACCTAAAATGTGTCTTGTAGGAGGGAGTGTGTCTCCGGGGAGGAAACTTGCATTTGCAGTGCTGACCTGTGACACTGTCTCTATACAGCCCATGACACATTTCCTTGATCTGCCTCTCACCATTAATATGTTTCACAGTTTTATGCCATTTTTTTGATAGTAGTAGCAGTGCTGTTTAAGGTTAGTATACTTTGAATGGTGGTTTAAGCACACACACACACACACACACACACACACACACACACACACACACTATATCCAAGTAAACAAGTGCTGTTATATGCAACCACTAGGACACCACAGTTAACGCTCCTCTAAACTTCCTCTGTTAAGACACAATTATCCATTTAAACCACAAATCTCTGTCAAATTGATCTAACAGTATAACCATACTCTATGGGGCAGTTCCAAAACAGTTGCATATTGTATTATTACAGATTTATTTCTGTATTGTACTTAATAATAGAGGTTTCTTCTTCTTCTTATCTAGTTAGGTCTCCTAACTATCTCCTAACTATCCTATTTATAAATAGAGAGTTGCTAACAGCAGGCCAGGCCTGAGGTAAAACTTGGCACTGTATTGCTCATATTATTCAATTTATTTCCATATACTTTATGCTGCCTGCTGCCCCATTAGATTTCACTCAAGGAGAGATGATCAGGGATGGACAAATCATAAATTCATTACCAAGCTCACCAAGCAAGTATAAGTACAAGTGTGCTGCCAATTACCATATTTGGTTGCCCAGAAACCTGACTGGTAAGCCCAAAAATGACAGCTAATATAATTTAATAACATATGGGGAGGTAGTTAGCTAGTTTCGTGCATTAGTACATTCTAAGGAAAGCATAGAGCATACATGCTTCTTGATTTTTACATACATGCATCCTATTCCAGATGTAGTCCTCCTTTGCTGTTATTATAACCTGCACCCTTCTGGGAAGGCTAAGTTTTGGAGTGTGGTTATGGGGATGTGTGCCCATTCAGCCACAATACACTTAGTTGTGTTTGGTTAGGAGACCCGGGGCACAGACAACATTCAAATCCCAAAGGTGTTCAGTGGGGTTGAGCTCAGGGCTCTGTACAGACCAGGCGAGTTCTTTCACTCCAACCTTGGCAAACCATGACTTTATGGAGCTTATTTTATGCACAGGGGCATTACCATGCTGGACCATGTTTGGGCTAGGTGACATAGGTCCAGTGAGCATACAAAGACATTCTAGACAATTCTGTGTGTAACATCTGACGGTATCCAAACTGATTTCTGAATTGACCTGGACTTAACATAAAAAGTTTTACCACTCAGGTGGCCGAGAGCCACCCCGAGAGGCCTTCTGCTGCCAGATGCCATCGGAATGCGACACGACCCCCCCTCTTCAGACACACACACACACACAAAGCACACACCCGTGCACACACACAATGTAAGAATTTCTTTTGAATGTAACATGTAATTATATGTAATTATTCGATGTCCAAATAGTGTGATGTTATCTTATTTGCATATTTTGTGTGTTTATGTGAACAAACCATAATGATTTTAGATAGTCTTAACTTAGGATATTATTTTAAATGTCTGTAACCATGTTTTACTTGTAATATTCTTTATAAGTCCATCGAATTTGGTATGTAGTTAATCGTCTCGAGATACCCTGATTGATTATGCATATCATATTGCAATGGGATACATTATTTCATGCTTTCTCTTAATTTCATATATAATACGGTATAAACTGGCTCCTCCCTGGACATGCAAATCCAGGTCTGAGACCAGACAAAGAGAGTTCATCCCGCCAACAAATCCAACTTCCTGATTGGCCCATAGCCCAAAGAGGCGTGTGTGTTGGTGTTTTCTTTAAAACAACACCACGCTTTGAAACTCTCTCTTACACTTCACTCTCTTCTTCAACTCTTCACTTCAACTTGACACTCTTCTGGTTTCTCTCCCCCGGGGCACGTGCCCCGGGAAGAGGAAGCCAGGATCTCTCTCTCCCGGACAAAAGATGCAACGGCCCTCACGGCCCACGCCTTTTCAAACGGCATGACGAACCAGCGAACTCTACACAACCTTGCGCGAACTTTCAAACCGAATCCATGCAAGTATATTTTATGGATCTATATCTGCATTTAAGATTGTACCCCTGTTTACAGGAGATTTAAGTTCATTGCTGGTTTTGAAAAAGGCTAATTAGTTGTGTTTTTGTCTGCCATTCCCTTTTATTTCATTACTTTCTCTCTATACCTTTTCTTTCCTTGTATATAGATGTACATATGTATGTTTTGCTTAGAGTTAGTCGTGTGTATCCATAGTTACATCTAGTTATTAAAATCTATTATCCCACGCTTGATTGTCTGTTTTTGGTCACGTGATAGAGTCAATTCTACACTGCATAAGGTCTCGTTACCCATTCTAATTTTAATAACAAACTTCTTTAGAGTTCATAATTCTAAACTAGACTACAGCTAATCCTAAAAGCTGATCTAGACCACATACATAGTCATAATTAATTATAATCCGTTGTAGTTAATTATCTATATGTATATGTGCACATACATGAATTCCCTTTCATGGCTGATGTATATTTATAACTGGTCACAACGCGCGTTGATTAGATATATAGATATATTTAATGCCATTTGAGCTAATTCCTTATATAAATTGGAGAATACATTTAAATGTGTTAAACATCTTTTAATTCGTTACATAAATTGTAACTGGTGGAGAATATTTTTAAACGTTGCAGATTCATCCGATTCACTACATACTCTGGTAGATAAGGCGGGCACGCTTTAAAACTCGTCTCCTTTAAAAGGGTGCTTCGAATCCAAGCGTGTGCTTCTGTTTCGTTTTTCATGTTTAAAGTTGATCCATTACATTATTCTGGTGGAAAAGAATAATGCTAGTAATGATTGATTCGTTACATGTGCTTCCAACTTTGTGGTAACAGTTTGGGGAAGAACCATATATTGCTGTGATGGTTAGGTGTCCACATACTTTCAGCCATATAGTGTACCTGTTAAAATGTTCTACCAAATTTCCTCTGTGAAAGATCATGTTTATTGCTGAAAAACCTGAATTAAGTTTCAAGAAGAAACTTAAAATTTCCCTATTTTATCATTTCTCTGATTATTTGGTTAGGATGAAAGTACATTTGGTTCAGAAAGAAAATTAGCAAGGGGATGGAATGTGTAACATTAAATTTCTTCCTCTAGCATCTAAAGCAGAGCAAGAACATGAAAAGGGAACAGAGAGGAAGAGAGTCCTCTAAAACCAACCTTGCTATTAATGAAGTGTCCTAATGAGCCTTTCAAAAAAGACACCCTTTACCTCAGAGGTTAATACATTATTACAATATAATTATGCATACATAAAATATATGTATTCATTTTTATTGCCATTGATGGGATTCCACAGCTGAGCAGCTGAAAATCACCATGGAGACAGCAGGTGAAGTTTTGCTAAATGAAATATATTCTGTGAAAAGCAGAGAAATTCCAGTAAACTCTCTCATCAAATCACTTACTGTAGCTTTGTGCCAGCTTGCAGTGCCAGTGCCTAATTGTGATCCACAATATATATGGGGAGACTCAAGATTAAAGAGGTGACTGCATGGTATATATACAGATATAAAAACAAAAATAAAAAACAAATATGTGCAATGATGTCCATCAGTTTGGGATTTACTACACTACATCAACTCTGACATCTTACATTTTAGAGATATATTTCTTCTGCTCAATCTGTCACTCTCTTTCTGTGGCAAGATCAGATATATCCTCTTTTCCCTGCCGTTCCTCATTTTGGCACTGTACTATAGCTCTGAAAATCAAGAATCTGAGCAAAACCCATCACTTCACTCTATCAGTGTAATGTAGTGGAGATAAATAGACTGTTTTTCTTGCCCCCTGTCACTGCCCACTGAACCACTAGCCTTCAGAGCCACATCAAAACTTTAAGGCACAGATACAGAATGGGATTAGTCCTTGCAATTCTGGTCAAGTAATTGTTATCCCTAATTAGTCTGAGTAAAAAAAAACACAAAAATCCCTACACCCTATTTTCAGCCTGATTACACAATACAGAAGATCAGAGTGGCACAATGAAAGAGTAGGGAATTTAGCATTTTTCAACCCCCTGCATTCAAGAGAAGATACTTAATTATGGCAAACATAATTAAGGTTGGTTAATTAACTTAATTAAGTTTGGTAACTAAAAAGATACATACATGCCATGAACATGACAGATGGTGCAGGTGAATGTTTATGTTTTGGGTTTTTTCAAAACCCACTCAGCTAGGTAATACTGGGCATAAACTAGACAAGGTAAATGAGAGTGTTACACAGACAGAGGTCAAAACAAACAGTCAAACTGACCATGAACAAAGGCTTAGTAACATAACAGGCATAATGCTGGAGTGAGAAATTTAAAGGGCCATATTTAGAGCTTTGAACAGTATGTCAATTTGAATATAAAGTCACTTGTATTCTGAGTCAGGTTACATCAACTGCTTAAGTAGATTTTTTTTGGCTGCCTCATTCAGATGGAACTCTAGAACTCTGAGGCTACTAGATGTCCAAGACAGGGTTTTATCAATAAAGTTTAGGAGGATATTGTACATCAACAGTTAATTGTCCACACAAGTTAATATAGTCACGAGATACTACATCGAGTTCAGTATATTTTTATGTGTGTGTAGGATGTTACTTATGCTATTTTATAAGGCTTTTAATTCACTATTTAAGTTGTCAAATTAATGAAATAATGCCAATGTTTTGGTTAAATTGGTGGGTTCTCCTGTACAGAAAATGCATCCATGATTTGAAGTCTCATGGAATCACCCCCCTTTAAAATAATCACATTTTGTTGCTTTCAGCCTGAAATGAAGACGGACACAGTTTTTGTTTTATCCAGCTGTATTTACTCAGTGCAACTTATAACATCCAAGTGAAAGATAACACCACCATGTCAGAAAAAAAGAAAAAATCAGAATCACTAAGTTGGAAAAAGGATCACCCCCTCCTAAAAATGACTTAACTCGGTCAGGTGTAGCTAATCACCTTCTCAATGGCACACAAAGCCATTTGACTTTCAACTGTGATCAGCTGTGGTCATTTTGATTAGCTCAGCATGAAAAGAGTTTTCCTGGAGCATTTTTTAGTGCAGCTGAAGCAAACAATCAACTATGGGTGGCAAGGCACTGTCAAAAGATCTCCAGGATAAAGTTGTGGACAGGCACAAGTCAGGAGATGGATACAAAAAAAAAATCAAAGGCTTTATCAATGCCTAGAAGCACAAGTCTATTATTAAGAAGTGGAAGGTATTTGGTACAGGATCAGGATCAGGACGTCACTACAAACTGGATGAAAGAGCCAGGAGGAAACTGGTCAGAGAGGCTACTAAGAGGCCTACAGAAACTCTGAAGCAGTTGCAGGAATTTTTGACAAAGACTGGTCATTGTGTGCATGTGACAACAATATCACAAATTCTCCAGAAATGTGGCTTGTATGGGAGGGTTGCAAGAAAAAAAGCCACCCACGACTGAGCTTTGCCAAAACGTACCTTGAAGTGAGGCCACATGGAAAAAGGTGTTATGGTCAAATGAATTATTTGGCCTCAACACCAAACGATATGTCTGGTGGAAATCCAATACAGCTCACCATCCAAATAACACCATTCCTACAGTAAAGCATGGTGGTGGTAATATCCTGTTATGGGGGTGTTTCTCTGCAGCAAATTCTTGAGGAAAATCTGCTGCCCTCTGCCAGAAACTTGGCAATGGGAAGAAGGTTTACCTACCAACATGACAATGACCCAAAGCACACAGCAAAACTGACCACACAATGGTTGAAGGAGAAAAAGGTGAATGTCCTTGCATAGCCTAGTCAGAGCCCAGCCTTAAATCCCATTGAAAATCTGTGGAATGACTTGAAGACTGCAGTCACAAACAGTTCTGCAAAGAAGAGTGGGCAAATATTGCCAAGTCTAGATGTGCAAAATTGGTAGAGACATATCCCAACAGACTAAAGGCTATAATTAAAAAAATTAAGGCAAATTAAAGCAAGGGGTGATCCTTTTTCCAACTCAGTGATTGTTTTTTTTTTTTTGTTTGTTTTTTTTTTTGTTTTTTTCTGACATATTGGTGTTATATCTTTCACTTGGATATTATAAGTTGCACTGAGTAAATACAGCTGAATAAAACAAAAACTGTGTCTGTCTTCATTTCAGGCTGAAAAGGAACAAAATGTGATTATTTTAAAGGGGGTGATTCTTTTCTATACCCACTGTAAAGCTGAGCACTGGTCTGCTTCATATGCTTATGGCTCACTTTAATTTAATTAATAATTTTATCCATAAAAACTTTATCCTTGAGATAAGCAATTTCTCTGAATGTTTCCTCTGATCTCATTTGTGAGGGGAAAAAAAACACTTTAAAGGGACAATAATTATCATAATTAAGAATTTAATAATTGCCTCAAATGGCATTCCATAGTTTTTGAATGTATTTACTGCCCAAAACATAAATTTCAGCATGGCATATTGTAACATCAAATTGTCAGACAGTGGCACTTAATACTGCTCCTCACTCAAGCTAATATCACATAAGAAAAATCAACTTAAGTTTAAGGTTTTTGTCCATCAATGTATTCCATCAGTGTACAAGGAGATTAGTGGCCCTTATTTTATTACACCTCAATAACAATTTTCAGATGCAAAATATACACGCAAAAACCTTTATATTCAGCTGCTGCACAAAAAACATTGTCTCTCCTTGCTGGAGATACTAGGATGCAGCCTGATGACATATCAGGCCACCACTGAATCAGAGTCAATAAAAAAAAGGTGTGTAATTGTACCATGCTGATATTTTACAAAAAATGTGTTCAATTGTACCATGCTGATATTCTGCAAAATTCCAAGTACTGTTTAGTGCAGTGATGGGGCAGAGGGATTCTGTAGCAGCTCTCAGGCTACACAATGGAAAAATACATCTAAAAATGTTATGAGAGAACTTTAAAGCAACCTGATTTATGATAGAGTATTTCAATAGCCCTTTCTCTTCAGTGCACAACACTGAGAGAAGAAAAAAATGAGAGCCTTAAATATGAATTCAATGGATTATACTGTAAATACATCAAAACAAGCAGATCTTTACAGTGGCAATCCAGCAATTCATCTCTTCTGTAAAATTATATAGCTTTCATTAGCAACTAACTCCCAGTCTACTGACTTCTCATTTGCACAGTGCTGCTTTCAACTCTATGTTCAAACACAACTGCAATCATCATTAGCTCACAAAACAGTACAACTGTTAATATAGTATAAAATTTATTTGATCGTTTATAGTTGAAGCTTGTAATTAGCTTGCATTAAGTTGTATAATTTTATTTAAAAAATAAACAACAGTAATGTTTTCCCAAATAAAGATGCATGTTTTTGCTGCTTACCGTAGCACACAGGAGTAGTGACCAACATCCTGTAATTCAGCTGGTCTAAACCAAATGGAATCCTCCTCCTTACTCATCCTGATCCCGTCGAAGGTGATGGGCTCCTCAAAGTCCCCATGGCCCACACTTTTGTACCACATCAGGCTGAGGCCAGCACTCTGAGCATGGGTATAGTTTGCTCGGATATATCCATAAAACAATGCACACTTAATCCTCACTGGCTCGCCAAGAAGAACTTTGTATTTCAAGTAGTCCACTGACCAGTCTGTACAGCCATCCACTGTTAATAAAACAGAAAAGGATATGTTAGTGTTTTAAACTGTTATAACATGTGATAGAACTTTTAAGCATTTAGTGTCACTTCCGAAATTAAAATATTTATTTTTACAGTTAAACCTTATGTAATATGTACTGAATATCTTGAGTGCTTGAATGATTAGAGGGAAAACTAATTTAAAACTATTGTAATAATTTGAAGATCTATCATCACAAAACAATAGAATCAACAACTGCTTAGCAGCAGATTCCTTTATTTGGTGTCAATATTTGGGGCACAAAACCTAGCTGTGTGTGTGTGTGTGTGTGTGTGTGTTGAGGCTGCCTGTAGCTGTGTGTGGATTGAAAGCAGTTGACTGAGCATCCAGCAGAGCCTGAGCAATGGCACCAGCTGTGACCCAGTACGAGCAAGAGAGGGAGAGTGAGCGAGCATATGAGGAAGAGTTTCTCTTTCTTATTCAGTACATGATTACTCAAGACTAAAGAGGTGACTGCATTTGCTACATTATATATATTTGGTACCTTTACAGAGCACAGATTAAAAATAATAATAATAATAATAATAATAATAATAAGAAGAAGAAGAAGAAGAAGAAGAAGAAGAAGAAGAATACAGTATGCGCAATAATGTCTAGGATAACAGGATTTTTTTTACAGAGATTTATAGAGAATAACAGAGATTTTCTAAATTACACTGACTGACAACTGATATGTTCTCTTCTTCTCAGTCGCTGTCACTCTCTTTCTGTGCATCACTACAAAATAAAACTTTCTCGAATGGTTACGCATTAAAAGATGTTGTCACCATTCAGTCATGTTAGTTGCTCATCAAGGTTTTTGAATGAAAAATTACAGAAACATGCACCAACAAACACACATTTGTACTAAGAAAGACTTCACTTGCTTTGTGTCTGTCTACACAGCTTATCCCCCCCAATCCCCCAACCCCATTCACTTCTATTCCTAGTGGAACAGCTGGTGAAGGCAGCTGTGTGAATGCTCAACAGGCTAGGCTGATTGTGTCATTGTGATATGTTTTATTTACACAAGAAAAAAATTGGCAAATTAACAGAGAAGAAAGCATTATTCAAAAGTCAATCATATCTATTAGATTATTTCTTTCTTTCTTGGAAACTTTTAGAGAGACACATTTCAGTAATATGTAATATTTCAGACGGAATATAAAAACTGTCATATCTCGGATCTAGATGATGGTAGATCACTCACCACTTTTTTATGATTTTATGCAATGAATGAATTGCATCATTTATTGTGCAGTCAAAAGAAATCAGCAAGGGTACAGAACAGGGAATTTTCTAATTCTATCTGAATTATCTTACACCTCCCAAACCTGTCTCACTGTCGATCTGCAAAAGAAAATGAAAAACAGTAATGTGAAGGCATTTGAAATGCTGCTGGGTTCAGGAATGATGATACTTATTAAAGTGCTGTAAGTCTCTGTTGCTATGGCAATGGAGGAAGGGGCTGCTTCAGCAGAACTGTGGGGGGAGGTGGGGGAGGGTTTAACCTTGCTAATCAAGCTGTGGCAAATTAAGATTTGTTTTGTGCACTGTAATAACTGCAGGGCATCATGGTAATCTGTAACTTAAACAAGCAATTGCTAAGACAGATAAAACATAATTATATTCCCTAATTATCACCAGTGACTTCACTATCTGCATGCAAGAAGTCTATGACAGCAACATGATGTGCATGCCTCCGCTCACACCTGAATCCGAAGGCTTGATATATGGTTCAAGCGGGAAAAAAAAAAAAAAAAAAAAGGCCAATATTAATGCTCCTCAACTTCATAGAATTCTCACTGATGAAGCACTGAATTGTCTCTTTAAATACAGTGTCCTCCACTAATATTGAACCATTGGTAAATTAGCAAAGAAGGCTGTGAAAATTTTTATTGTTTAAGCATTTGATCTTTTGTTTAAAAAAAAAAAAAAAAAAAAAATATATATATATATATATATATATATATATATATATATATATATATATATATATATATATATATATATCACAAAAATACTCTGCTCTCATGGATATCATACAATTGCAAACAAAACACAGGTTAATCAGGTTTGTGCTACCTCCCTTTGCCAAGATTACAGCTCTGAGTCTTCTCCTATAATGCCTGATGAGTTTGGAGAATACATAGCAAGGGACCAGTGACTTCTGTGTGACCTCCACACAGAATCTCTCCAGATCCTTCAAATTTCCTCTTCAGTTCACCCCACAGGTTTTCTATGGGTTTCAAGTCAGGGGACTGGCATGGCCATGGCAGGACCCTGATTTTGTGGTCAGTAAACCATTTTTTTGTTGATATGTTTTGGATCATTGTCCTACTGGAAGATGCAAACACAGCCCATTTTAAGCTTTCTGGCAGAGACAGTCAGGTTTTCATTTAATATATGTTGATATTTGTTAGGGTCCATGATGCCATGTATCCTAACAAATTGTCCAGATCCTCTGGCAGAAAAACAGCCCCAAAACATTAAACAGCTACCACCATATTTAACTGTGGGCATGAGGTACTTTTACATATGGCTACCTCTCTGTGTGCGCCAAAACCACCTCTGGTGTTTATTGCCAAAAAGCTCTATTTTGGTTTCATCTGATCATTGAACATGATCCCATTTGAAGTTCCAGTAGTGTCTGGCAAACTGAAGACGCTTGAGTTTGTTTTTGGATGAGAGTAGAGGCTTTTTTCTTGAAACCCTTCCAAACAACTTGTGGTGATGTCGGTGACTTCGGATTGTAGTTTTGGAGACTTTCTGACCCCAAGACGCAACCAACTTCTGCAATTCTCCAGCTGTGATCCTTGGAGATTTTTTGGCCACTTGAACCACCCTCTTCACAGTGCGTTGAGACAATATAGACACACGTCCAGTTCCAGGTTGATTCATAACTTTTCCAGTTGACTGGAACTTCTTAATTATTGACCTGATGGTGTAAATGGGCATTTTCAATGCTTGTGCTATTTTCTTATAGCCACTTCCCACTGTGTGAAGATCAACAACCTTTTGCCACACATCACAGCTATATTCCTTGGTCTTACCCATTGTTATGAATGACTAAGGGAATTTGGCCCATGTGTTACCTCATATTTTTACCCCTGTGAAACAGGAAGTCATGGTGGAACAATTTCCTGTTCCTAGTCATGCAGGTGTACTAAAAAAATATTTAAAATATGGAATATACTTCACATACCCCAATTCCAAAAAAGTTGGGATGCTGTATGAATGTAAATAAAAACAGAATGCAGTGATTTGCAAATCCCATAAACCCATATGTTATTCACAATAGAACGTAGAAAACATATCATATGTTTAAACTGAGGAAATGTACCATTTTAAGAAAAAAATAAGGCAATTTTGAATTTGATGGCAGCAAGAAATCTCAAAAAAGTTGGGACGTGGCAACAAAAGGCTGGAAAAGTAAGTGTTACTAAAAAGAAACAGCTGGAGGAACATTTTGCAACTAATTAGGTTAATTGGCAACAGGTCAGTAACATGAGTGGGTATAAAAAGAGTAGGAGAGGCAGAGTCTCTCAGAAGTAAAGATGTGCAGAGGTTTGCCAATCTGCAAAAAACTGTGTCTACAAATTGTGGAACAATTTCAGAATAATGTTCCTTAACGTAAAATTGCAAATACTTTGAATATCTCATCATCTACAGTACATAATATAATCAAAAGATTCAGAGAATCTGGAGAAATCTCTGTGCGCAAGACGAAAATCAATATTGCAGGCGGCACTGCATTAAAAACAGGCATAATTCTGTAATGGAAATCACTGCATGGGCTCAGAAACACCTCCAGAACTCATTGTCTGTGAACACAGTTCGCCATGCCATCCACAAATGCAGGTTAAAACTCTATCATGCAAAGAGGAAGCCATATGTGAACATGATCCAGAAACGCAGCAGTCTTCTCTGGGCCAAAGCTCATTTAAATTGGACTGAGGCAAAGTGAAAACTGTTCTGTGCTCAGACGAATTGAAATTTGAAATTCTTTTTGGAAACCATGGACACTGCATCCTCTGGACTAAAGAGGAGAGGTACCATCTGGCTTGTTATCAGCACTCAGTTCAAAAGCCTGCATCTCTGATGGTATGGGGGGTGCATTAGTGCCTATGGAATGGACAGCTTGCACATCTGGAAAGGCACCATCCATGCTGAAAGGTATATACAGGTTTTAGAACAACATATGCTTCCATCCAGACAATGTCTTTTTCAGGGAAGGCATTGCATATTTCAGCAAGACAATGCTAAACCAGATACTGCATCTATTACAACAGCATGGCTTCGTAGTAGAAGAGTCCAGGTGCTGAACTGGCCTGCCTGCACCAATTGAAAACATCACTTCCAGGACTCCTTGTTTTCATTACGCTGAAGATAGTTCTTAATGATTTTTGCTGTATGTTTGGGGTCATTGTCATGCTGCAGAATAAATTTGGGGCCAATCAGATGCCTCCCTGATGGTATTGCATAATGGATAAGTACTTCTCAGCATTGAGGAGACCATTAATTCTGACCAAATCACCAACTCCATTTGTAGAAATGCAGCCCCAAACTTGCAAGGAACTTCCCCCATGCTTCACTGTTGCCTGCAGACACTCATTTGTGTACGGCTCTCCAGCCCTTCGGCAAACAACCAGCCTTCTGCTACAGCCAAATATTTTGACTCCTCAGTCCAAAGCACCTGCTGCCATTTTTCCTCACCCCGGTTCCTGTGTTTTCATGCATAGTTGAGTTGCTTGGCCTTGTTTCCACATCGGAGGTATGGCTTTTTGGCCGCAAGTCTTCAATGAAGGCCACTTCTGACCAGACGTCTCCGGACAGTAGATGGGTGTACCAGGGTCCCACTGGTTTCTGCCACGTCTGAGCTGATGGCACTGCTGGACATCTTTTGATTGCGAAGGGAAGTAAGCCTGATGTGTCTTTCATCTGCTGCAGTAAGTATCCTTGGCTGACCATTGCGTCTACTGTCCTCAATGTTGCCTGTGTCTTTGTGCTTCTTCAAGAGAGCTTGGACAGCACATCTGGAAACCCCCCATCTACCTTGAAATTTCTGCCTGGGAGAGACCTTGCTGGTGCAGTATAACTACCTTCTGTCTTGTTGCTGTGCTCAGTCTGACCATGGTGTATGACTTTTGACAGTAGACTGTCTTCAGCAACCTTGTTAGCCAAGTTTGGCTGTTCCTCACCCAGTTTATTCCTCCTACACAGCTGTTTCTGTTTCAGTTAATGATTGTGTTTCAACCTACATATTGAACTGATGATCATTAGCACCTGTTTCTTATAATTGTTTAATCATACACCTGACTATATGCCTACAAAATTCCTGACTTTGTGCAAGTGTACCTAGAAGAATTGATGCTGTTTTGAAGGCAAAGGGTGGTCACACCAAATATTGATTTGATGTAGATTTTTCTTCTGTTCACTCAATTTGCATTTTGTTAATTGATTAATATAAACTATAAACATGTCTATTTTTGAAAGCATTCTTACTTTATAGATAAATCTGTGTTGTGTTTGCAATTGTTTGATATCCATGAGAGCAGAGTATTTTTGTGAATTGTTTGAACAAAATATCAAATGGTTAACAATAAAAAGAATTTTTCACAGCCTTCTTTGCTCATATTTACCAAGGGTGCCAATATTATTGGAGGGCACTCTATTCTATATGAAAACTGCATTCATGAGTGTGATGCTGTTTTAACAACAGCCAGACACAAACATTATTTGCATAATGAGTATACTAATGTAACAGTTTTCTACATAAACACACATTAAACAGTTGTAAAAGTGCCACCATCATATGTAAGGGAATTTGCAAGAAACTTTCATGCTGCCTACAGTTACAGGACTAAATACAATATGCTAATAACAATCTGAAATTGGACTGTAATATTTCTTGTTAGTTTTGCATATTCATCTGCCAACATGTTTATGTTGACAAATGATTCGCAAATCATGTAAACCACTCCTGAACTTACAGACATCTGTCAATAGACCAAAGTAGATCTTCAACTTGTGGGTATTTTCATACAACTCTCATCTGTTACCACACATCATTCACATATCACAAGAACTGACAGAACTTTAACACTGTGTGACATATTATTAGAAATCCAGTTTAGGAAAAAAAAAAACTGGCAACATTATCTTTTATATAGCCATTTAGTCGGAGCTTACATCCACGGCCAGAATCATGCTGAGAAATCCATCCCACACACAGCTCACATGCAACTGTCTAAATAGTGCCTAGGTCTGTAGTTATGTTTGCAGTCTCATGTGCACAATTTTTGTATTAAATCCTCATTATGTGTGAGTAACTCAACTCTGAATACAGCCCAATATGTATAATAATATAAAACATAAAGTGATTGCTAGTTACCAACTTCCAAAGGATGTGTATTATTCATTAGCCATTTTATCAGGTAAACCTACCACCTGCACACACTTTGTAGGTACAGCCGTGGCCAAAAGTTTTGAGAATGACACAAATATTAATTTTTACAAAAATTTTTACAAAAGCCTCAGTTTTTATGATGGCAATTTGCATATACTCCAGAATGTTATGAAGAGTGATCAGATGAATTGCAATTAATTTCAAAGTCCCTCTTTGCCATGAAAATGAACTTAATCCCAAAAAAACATGTCCACTGCATTTCAGCCCTTCCACAAAAGGACCAGCTGACATCATGTCAGTGATTCTCTCGTTAACACAGGTGAGAGTGTTAACGAGGACAAGGCTGGAGATCACTCTGTCATACTGATTGAGTTAGAATAACAGACTGGAAGCTTTAAAAGGAGGGTGGTGCTTGAAATTATTGTTCTTCCTCTGTTAACTATGGTTACCTGCAAGGAAACATGTGCAGCCATCATTGCTTTGCACAAAAAGGGATTCACAGGCAAGGATATTGCTGCTAGTAAGATTGCACCTAAATCAACCATTTATCGGATCATCAAGACCTTCAAGGAGAGAGGTTCAACTGTTGTGAAGAAGGCTTCAGGGCGCCCAAGAAAGTCCAGCAAGCACCAGGACCATCTCCTAAAGTTGATTCAGCTGCGGGATCGGGGCACCACCAGTGCAGAGCTTGCTCAGGAATGGCAGCAGGCAGGAGTGAGTGCGTCTGCACGCACAGTAAGGCGAAGACTTTTGGAGGATGGCCTGGTGTCAAGAAGGGCTGCAAAGAAGCCACTTCTCTCCAGGAAAAAAATCAGGGACAGACTGCTATTCTGCAAAAAGTACAGGGATTGGACTGCTGAGAACTGGGGTAATGTCATTTTTTCTGATGAAGCCCCTTTCCAATTGTTTGGGGCATCTGGAAAAAAGCTTGTCAGGAGAAGAAAAGGTGGGTGCTACCATCAGTCCTGTGTCATGCCAACAGTAAAGCCTCCTGAGACCACTCATGTGTGGGGTTGCTTCTCAGCCAAGGGAGTGGGCTCACTCACAATTTTGCCTAAGAACACAGCCATGAATAAAGAATGGTACAAAAACTTCCTCAGAGAGCAACTTCTCCCAACCATCCAAGAACAGTTTGGTGACGAACAATGCCTTTTACAGCATGATGGGGCACCTTGCCACAAGGCAAAAGTGATAACGAAGTGGCTCGGGGAACAAAACATCGACATTTTGGGTCCATGGCCAGGAAACTCCCCAGACCTTAATTGTGGTCAATCCTCAAGAAGCGGGTGGACAAACAAAAACCCACAAACTCTGACAAACTCCAAGCATTGATTATGCAAGAATGGGCTGCCTTCCTTCAGGATGTGGCCCAGAAGTTGATTGAATTGCAGAGGTCTTGAAAAAGAAGGGTCAACACTGCAAATATTGACTCTTTGCATAAACTTCATGTAATTGTCAATAAAAGCCATTGACACTTATGAAATGCTTGTGATTATACTTTAGTAACAGTTAGTAACATCTGACAAAAAGATCTAAAAACACTGAAGCAGTAGACTTTGTGAAAATTAATATTTGTGTCATTCTCAAAACTTTTGGCCACGGCTGTACACAAATAGCCAACTGTAGCCCATCTGTTGCTATGCAACACTCACCCCGCTCTTACTGTGAATGGAATAGCAGTGTTATAGCCAAGACCAAGACAACACCATGACCATATCAATTAAGACCATGAAAAGGCTGAAAGTTTTACAGGCAAAACCAAGTCCAAAATTATGAGACCAAGATCACAAAAACATGCACACGTCCATGTCTTTTATCTTCATGATTTACATATCCAAAATTTATTATAGGTCAGAACTAGAGGAGTGAGAAAGCAGATTAACATCTACATTATTATTTTGGGGTACGTTCATATTTGTCCTGACCATATTGGAATCATGTGGTTCAGGATTATAGATCTCAAGAAAACTGTTTTTATTTGAAAACCTTATTTGAAAGCTTTTTTTTTATTTATATCACAATCTTTGTCATCAAGATCAAATGGGCTTGAAACTGGGAGGAGACCAAAATCAGAGTAGAGTTGTCTCATGATCTTTTCGGTTAGTGAGTTGTTTCTCAACCCAGTAGTGACACTGGGGTCCCAGCAACACCCGAGACACTCAAATCTATGCAATACTCACTAAGATACCCTTCTTCTTGTCCATTCTTCATTGAGAAGCTCCATCACCCAAATAACACATGGGTTGTTGTGGTCATTTAATGGACAGGGTAAAGAACATCAGAAATAACAGACAAATCAGATAAATTGTGCATAGCAACAGATGCCAGTACCTGTTAAACATAGTGCACCTATATACTGTATAAAGGTGGTACAGAGTTATGTCAGGAGCACAAAAACACAAAAATGTGCAATTCAGGGTACTTTAGGGCCTGGATTGGGAAATAATGTTTTGAGCATGATTTATTTAATACAACTAATAATTTCAAGTGTGCTACATAAAGAATGGCATATAAAATGAGTCAAAATTTCAGGTTTCATTTGCACATGTTTCAGTTTGAAAGTAGGGTGCTTGAAGTTACAGCAGAGAGCTGATCGCATTTGGCTGCTAGTTCAGAGTCCATTTAATATGCAAAATCAAAGTTGTAAAAACATCCTGCGGGCAATCAACTGATTTTTCATTTTAGATCTGTGATGTTGAAAATGTCAGCAGTAGTTTAATTGAGTAGTTAAAGCTTAGGGTAAAGAGAGGAAAGAAAAAGAAAGATAGCACTGGGAGTAATATAAGGAAGGTTTGGGGAGGTGATGTGTCAACTCTTGATTGAATCCTCTTAAGGATTCAATTAGAGAATTTTGTATTTTATATTTCAACAAGGTTCTTGCCATTTGTCACTTTAGCTCATAATTATTATGAGTGTGGAAGGCATTTCAATTATCATTTATTCATGTCCACATAAGTGGCAGAACAACATGTATATTCCTCTTCCTCCGTACTCCCTTAGGGAACATGCCATGCTGTAGTGAATCCTCAGCAGATTTATGCTGTTGTTAATATGAGAAGAGGTGTAACGAGGTATTAGGAAAGAAAGGCACATATGAATAATTGTTTTGTATGTTGGATGGATGGATGGAAGGATGGATGGATGGGACAGACAGACAAACAAATTTACAGGAGGCCATCTTGCCAATTAAACAAGCAAAATTAACAAGCGTTATAAAAATTGTTTACATATTGTTGAGCCTTAAATTAAAATGAAGGCCTTGTCCACACTTCTGTGTTTTGGCCTCCTGTCCAAATGAATTTGGATTTGTGTTGTAATTTCTTATTTGATCATGTGTTTGCACTTTAATTTTGCTTTCTTTATTATTGGTGCCTCATGTGGCAGAGCAAGAATATGATATCTGCTGTACTGCACCTGAATCATACCGCTCCAACACTGCAAACCATACTGAGAAGAGAGATTGTAAATGGAACCAGTAGTTCCACTTCATCGTCAGTCTATACAAATCCTTGTGATTGTCATTTTTCTTTTTAGAACTGTTTGCCAACTATGACCATAACCAGTGACCCTGAGCAATTACTGAAGATAAATAAATGAATTAACCCTTTTTACTCTTTAGCTCTTTGTTTTACATAACAGTTCGTGGCATACCATGTATTTGGCTGGCCTGTTTGTGTGAGCATTTTGAAAATACTTTGAAAAATGGTTTGTATAATAAAAATACTTTGTGTATGGGTTTAATTTTTTAATGAAGGTGTGAAATCTTTTTAAAACTTTTTTCAAAAATATTCATATACAGTATACATGTGTACAGAAACACAAAGATTTCTTTGGGTTTTTTTTTGTTTTGTTTTGTTTTTTTTACCACAGATGGAATGCTGTGAATTACAGCCAAAGCTTTAAAAAAGATCCGTGATCTGAGACTAGTTAGGTAACAGATGGAGCATTAGTTATTTACCTAACTGATGCAAATTTTCAAGGACATGTAGAAGTGGTAGATTCAAGTGCAGATAGAGTTCATTAAATAAGGTGCTAGCAAAACCAATGACAAACAAACATGAACGGAGCATATGATACAAAGAACATACAACTATGAGCAATACTGTGGCACACACAACACCACACTAATACAACAACAAAAGCTTGACTATGAAATGCTCAGAAACCAGAACTTAAATGGGGTGCTTATTAGGAACAACACAAAACAAGTGTGACTGATTCAGTGTCCCTTTGGTGCTATCATGACACAAATAAATTGGCCACAATATATTGCAAGAGGTGAGTCTTCATGTACATGATTGTGAATGTGTGGGGCCAAGATGTAAACAAATAATTCCTAAAAAAGCTATTTAATTTGATCCTACCCAATGCCCTTTTAAAGTAAACAGATGTGAGAGAGCATACGAGACATTACAGACAGTTGCGTTCTGCCAGCAAAATAAAGGGCTGATGGATCTGCCTGGAGCCTGGAGCCATACTGTATGATAACGCTCTTCTTTAGCACTAAATAAATAAATAAATAGCAATAAATACACTCTTATAAAAAGGTACTAAGGATTTTGGACTGGGAACAGGACTGGGAACTAAACTAGAAACCGGACTGGAACCTAAACTAGAAACCGGACTGGAACCTACACTAGAAACTGAACTGGAACCTAAACTAGAAACTGGACTGGAAACTGGACTGGGAACAGACTCTGGATGTGACTTTGGGACCGAAGTGAGGCATGGGCTAAGGCATGGGTTGGAACATGACTCTGGGCATGAATTGAGGCATGGGCTGAGACATGGGCTGGAACATGACTCTAGATTTGGACATGGACCTGGACTGGGACATGGACTTGGATATGGGTTAGGACAGAAACCTGGACCTGGACTTGGATATGGACTTGGACTAGGACATAGATTTGGACTTGGACATAGACTAGGACTAAGGCAAGAACCTGCACATGGACTTGGACATGGACTTGGACTAGGACTAAGACAAGAACCTGCACATGGACTTGGACATGGACTTGGACTAGGACATGGAAAGGAGGTCATCCCGTGGACCTCAGGCAGGAACTTGGCTTGGGCAGAGGTCCCCTCGTGGACCTGCGGTGGGAGCAGGACAGGAGCGGAGGTCCCCTCGTGGACCTCTGGCAGGAGCAGGACAGGAGCGGAGGTACCCTCCTGGACCCCCGACAGGAACAAGGCTGGAGCAGAGGTCTCCTCGTGGACCCCCTGACAGGAACAAGGCTGGAGTGGAGGTCTCCTCGTGGATCCCCGGTCTGAGCTCTGCTGCGGAGTCCTCCTGCTGGGTCTCTGGCTGGAGCTCGGGGCTAGAGGTTGCCACGTTAACCTCCAGGTGGAGGTCCGCTAAGGAGACCTCCTGCTGGGTCTCCGGCTGGAGCTCAGGGCTGGAGGTTGCCATGTTAACCTCCAGAGGGCGCTCCGCTGGGGAGACCTCCTGCTGGGTCTCCAGCTGGAGCTCGGGGGAAGACCTCCTGCTGGGTCTCTGGCTGGAGCTCAGGGTTGGCATGCCGAAAAGTGGCCTGCCCGATGCAGCCCCTGGTCATGCACTCCTGGGTCCGGGTCTGAGAGATGCCGGCCGCCACATTGGCCCACTCCCTCCCATAGTGCTCCAGGAAAGACTGGCCGGGCTGACAGTGCAGGTGAACTTTGTTTAACAAGGTGTTTAGGTCCGGCTCGAATTCCGGGCTTCCATATTCCTGGAGCAGGAGATCCACGAAACCCGAAACAGTATTTAGTTTCATGTACCCACTGGCGAGGTGGATCTCTGCCCACCAGCGAGCTAAGCCAACCAAACGGGATTGGAGGAACCTCATCCGTTGTTCCTCACTGGGTTTGGGGTCCTCCAAACTGAGGAAATAACCTTGGGCCTGCAAAAGAAAATATTGGGGATACGAGGAAAAACCATTGTACGTGGTAGGAGGAGGAATACAGGCCCGAAAAGAAACTGAGTCCAGGGGGGGAACAAAAATTTTGGCGTGGCTTGCTAATAATTTCCCCGCTGCATCCATGTTTTGGCGGAGTATTCTGTTACGGATGACACACAAGGGAGCTGGATGCATGCGCTGGGGAAAAGTCAGTTTATTTAGAAATAACCAAAAGTATAAGGACAGGGGAAAAAACACAAAGAACCATAAGTATTTGGACAGAGAAAAAGGAACACAAAGACAGGGTCAAAAAACAAACAATAATCCACCAGTTAGTAAATCCAATAGGAAAGAGGCATTAATCCACTCAAAAATGATGCATTAATCCACACAAGAACAATGCATTACTCCACACAAGAACGAGGCATTAATCCACACAATATCAAGGCAAGTGTCCAAGGTCCAGGAAAGGTGAGGGCAGTGAAAAAACAACGAACATACCATCACATAGTTAAATCTAATACTCTGCGTCGAAGCAGACAAAAGAAGTGGTTTAAATACATAAATGAAAACAAGCTGTAACTAAAAACACCTGAAACTAATAACGAAACAATAAACGGTAAACCAATGAACAAAGGAGCACATGGTGACATAAACAAAACCAGAGTCTGTGAATGGAATGAGGGGAATGCGGAAGTATGCTACTTGCTAGCTTTCGCGAGTAGCATCTGTTACGAAACACGGACGGAGGGAGGCAGGATGCATGCGCAGGGGAAAAGTCAGTTTAATAGGAACATGCGAAAGTAAAGGAACATTCAAAAGTACAGGAACATATACTAAACAGGGGGAAAGGCAACGCACAGGCAGGGTCAAAAAAAGGCAAACAGTCAAGCAAAAAATCCACAGAGTGTTCAGGTATAAATCCACAAAACGACAAGGCAGTAATCCACAAACTCACAAGACAATAATCCACTAAATGACAAGGCAATAATCCAAAGTCCAGGGACTGCGTGGTAAACAAAAGCACAAAAGGCTGTATTCAGTGATATTCAATTGTAATACTCCACGAGGAAGCGGAAACGGAAGGAGGTTTAAATACATAAAACAATCAAAGAAAAAAGACGTTAAACAATGAACACCTGAAACTAATCATTAAACCATAAACGACAAACCTATGAATGAGCAGGGGCAGAGATAAGACGTAAACCAAAACACAAGCACATGGTGATATAAACAAAGTGAGAGTTCATGAATGCATAGTCCAGCGGGGTTTTTGTGAATGAAGCTCGCGCTGTTTTCAACAACGCGGCGCGAGGAATACGGAAGTGTTCGCGTAGCGAACTCCGAGAATGAAGGAAACTCTAACAGCACCGAGTGAGAGAAGGACTCTAACAGTGTCTCTAACCATTTATACTTTTAGTTAGAGATGAAGGGAATGTAGTGTACTTTTAAAACTCATTAAATATTCATAATTGAACTATAAGATCCGCTGACGTACGTTTGAGGGCACATTTAAATGGTTTCTTCTCATGGTGTACATGACTCAACACACATACAATAACTCTCTTAAACATAAATGCTCATAATGGATTCCATCACTCACCTCACTTTAAATCATTTCACGCAGATTTCTAAAAGAAACTTTAACTTTTCTGAAATTGCTATTCAGGGTAAAGGAGGATGTTCCTGCTGAACAAACACACCTACTACACAGAGACACTCATTGACACAAGTTCAGTGTCAGCTTATTACTAATGCACACACATATAGGTGCACAATGTAAATGTTCTTTGTGCAGAAAGGCTCTATTTAATTTTTGCTTGCCAGTTTTGTCACCTGATGAAAATGCTGAAACAGCACAGTGGGGAAAAAATGCCAGGACCAAGAAAAAACATTTGGTACGTATGTGTGTATGTATGACCAGTAAAGGAAGTAATATTGTTAATGTAGGCTAATCATATATTATAAACATATATCAGTACTTTTATAATGTATTTATTATAGAAATGAATATACTAATCCAATTTCCATAAAAGTTGGGATTTTTTTTAAAATGCAAAAAAAAAAATCTGTGATTGTCAAGTCTCATGAAACTTTAATTAACTGACAAAAGTACAAAGAAAAGATAATCAATGTTTTCACTAAATTAAAACATTGAATAAATGTTGAATAAATACAACCCTAATTCCAAAAAAGTTGGGATGCTGTGTAAAATGTAAATAAAAACAGAATGCAATGATTTGCAAATCTCATAAACCCATATGTTTTTTACAATGGAACATAGAAAACATACCATATGTTTAAACTGAGTAAATGTACCATTTTAAGAAAAAAATAAAATAATTTTAATTTGATGGCAGCATCACATCTCAAAAAAGTTGGGACAGGGGCAACAAAAGGCTTGAAAAGTAAGAGATACTGAAAAGAAACAGCTGGATAATTGGCAAAAGGTCAGTAACATGAATGGGTATAAAAAGAATATCTTAGAGAGGCAGAGTCTTTCAGAAGTAAAGATGGGCAAAGGTCTGCGAAAAAATCTGCAAAAAACTGCATCTACAATTTGTGGAACAATTTCAGAATAATGTTCCTCAAAGTAAAATTGCAAAGACTATGAATATATCGTCATCTACAGTACATACCGTCATCAATAGATTCTGAGAATCTGGAGAAATCTCTGTGCACAAGGGACAAGGGTGAAAATCAATATTGCATGCCCGTGATCTTCAGGCCCTCAGGCGGCACTGAATAAAAAACAGGCATAATTCTATAGTGGAAAACACTGCATGGGCTCAGAAACACCTCCAGAACTCATTGTCTGTGAACACAGTTCGCCGTGCCATTAGGGCTGTGATGGTGGCAGCTTTTTACCACCGCAGTGTTTAATGACCAATCCACCGCTTATCACTCGTTATATATATATACACACACACACACACACACACACACAGTGGGTATAGAAAAGAATCACCCCCTTTAAAATAATCACATTTTGTTGCTTTTCAGCCTGAAATGAAGACGGACACAGTTTTTTGTTTTATCCAGCTGTATTTACTCAGTGCAACTTATAACATCCAAGTGAAAGCTATAACACCAACATGTCAGAAAAAAATAAAAATAAAAACAGAATTACTGAGTTGGAAAAAGGATCACCCCCCTCCTAAAAATGACTTGTAAACTCAATACGGTGTAGCTAATCACCTTCTCAATGGCACACAAAGCCACTTAACTGTGATCAGCTGTAGTCATTTTTATTAGCTTGATTTGATTGATTTCTCAATGCCTAGAATCACAGTGAAGTCTATTATTAAGAAGTGGAAGGTATTTGGTACAACACAGAGCCTCACTGGATCAGGACGTTGCTCCAAACTGAATGAAAGAGCCAGGAGGAAACTGGTCAGAGAGGCTACCAAGAGGCCTACAACAACTCTGAAGCAGTTGCAGGAATTTATGACAAAGACTGGTCATTGTGTGCATGTGACAACAATATCACAAATTCTCCACAAATGTGGCTTGTATGGGAGGGTTGCAAGAAAAAAGCCACCCATGACTGAGCTTTGCCAAAACGCACCTTGAAGATTCTGAGGCCACATGGAAAAAAGTGTTATGGTCAGATGAGACCAAAATTGAATTATTTGGCTTCAACGCCAAACGATATGTCTGGCCGAAATCCAATACAGCTCACCATCCAAATAACACCATTCCTACAGTAAAGCATGGAGGTGGTAATATCCTGTTATGGGGTGTTTCTCTGCAGCAGGGACTGGAGCACTTGTCAGGATAGAAGTAAAATGGATGGGGCAAAATACCATCAAATTCTTGAGGAAAATCTGCTGCCCTCTGCCAGAAAGTTGTCAATGGGAAGAAGGTTTACCTTCCAACATGACAATGACCCAAAGCACACAGCAAAACTGACCACACAGTGGTTGATGGAGAAAAAGGTGAATGTCCTTTCATGGCCAAGTCAGAGCCCAGACTTAAACCCCATTGAAAATCTGTGGAATGACTTGAAGACTGTAGTCCACAAATGGTCACCATCAAATTTAACTGAACTTGAGCAATTCTGCAAAGAAGAGTGGGCAAATATTGCAAAGTCTAGATGTGCAAAGTTAGTAGGGACATATCCCAACAGACTAAAGGCTGTAATTTAAAAAATAAGCCAAATTAAAGCAAGGGGGTGATCCTTTTTCCAACTCAGTGATTCTGATTTTTATTTATTTATTTTTTTTTCTGACATGTTGGTGTTATATCTTTCACTTGGATGTTATATAAGTTGCACTGAGTAAATACAGCTGGATAAAACAAAACCTGTGTTTGTCTTCATTTCAGACTGAAAAGCAACAAAATGTGATTATATTATTTTCTATATATATATATATATATATATATATATATATATATATATATATATATATATATATGAATGGCTGACTGGTTGGTCCGTTTTTGTGTGGGCTTTAGAAAAGTCAATGCAGTGTCTAAATTTGAAGTGTATCCAATGCCTCACATTGATGAACTGCTCAATCAGTTAGGCGTGGCTTGCTTTTATTCGACACTGGATTGAACTAAGGGGTACTGGTAGATTCCCTTGACTCCAATATCTTGTGAAAAAATGGCCTTTTCCACTCCATTTGGTTTACACCAGTTTGTCACCCTTCCATTTGGGTTGTTTGGAGCCCCAGCAACATTTCAACAACTCATGGACAGAATGCTCTGCCCGCACATGCATATGTAGCTTTATACTTAGATGAAATAATCATTTATAGTAATGACTGGCAGTGGCATTTGCATATTGAGGGCTGTCATGGCATTGAGATGGGCGTGTGTGCATCATTGAGATCATTGAGATGGGCGTGACTCACAGCAAACCCAAAGAAGTGTGCAGTTGGGTAGGTGGAAGTACGGTATCTGGGCTTCCACTTGGGTCATGGGCAGATGCTTCCCCAAATTCATAAGACAGCATCGATTGCGGCCTGCCGTAAAGACGAAAAAGGGGTGAGGAAGTTCCTGGGAATGGCTGGCTACTACAGAAGGCTGTACTAATTTTTTGAATGTCACCAGCCTGCTGACTGACCTCGCTAAAAAGGGGGCACCAGACCTGGTCCTGTGGACAAAGCCATGCGAGCGGGCTTTCTGCCAGGTAAAAGCAGTTTTGTGTGGGGGCCTGCTGTTGCATTCACCTGACACTTATCTCCCTTTTGTTCTGCAGACTGATGCGTCAGACAGAGGGCTGGGCGCTGTCTTGTCCTAGGTAGTGGAGGGAGAGGAGCACCTGGTGCTGTAGATCAGACGTAAGCTCTCGGTGAGAGAGACAAAGTACAGTACCATCAAGAAGGTGTGTCTGGCCATCAAGTGGGCGGTCCTCACCCTCCGGTAGTACCTACTGGGGCACCCTTTCACCCCAAGTTCCAGTTACACCCTGCTCCAATGGCTTCATCGCATGAAGTATGTCAACACGCAGATCACTTGTTGGTATCTGGCATTTCAGCCATTCAAGTTCGAGGTGGTCCACAGGTGAGAGAGATGGTGGTAGCAGATTACCTCTCCCACCAGGAGGAGAAGACAGCTGCGGGCCTGAGTGGTGGGGGTATGTGGCAGCGGGGGTGTGGTCGAGCATTGTCTATCGATGGAGAGGAGGCAGGACGAACCGGCAGGTAACTCACGATGATTCGCACCTATGTGTAATTAGTGAGAGTTGATTTGCTTGTGTCTCTTGTTTGTGTTTTCCTTTAGAAGCAAGAGTGAGAGAGAGCACGAGAGCCGACAAGCAGAGCTGTGTGTGTGCGCATGTGTTAAATGCACAAGCTGAAAAGCAAAAGTAAAAACAGAGCGAATAAAGAGCCCTTTTGAGTTGTCTCAAGCCTGCCTCCCATTCTGCATTTCCCCTCCACCCATCCACTAATTCCTCTAATTTATAATGGTGGCACACTCTGGCCTACACTATCTGTTACAAATTAGCTATTCCAAAAGACAGTTTACAAAATAAAATACTGGCCCATAGACTTGCAAGGTGAGAGAATAGTTGTCCAATTTTCATTTGTGGATGCACTAAGGAATAATGAATAGTTCACTCAAAATGCATAATTATGTGGTTGTCTCAGCCTATAGTCTGTGGGCCAGTATTGATTGCAAAATCTGCACCTCTTCTGCGGCTATGTTAACTTCATAATGATCCTTACTTCCTGAAGTCAAGCAGCAGAGGTTAAATGTGTACTGGCCCATTTTTAGGTGAACTACATATGCAAGAGTAGCATACTCTTACTTCTCACTGTTTATAATGCATTTATCCTCTGCTGGACTGGCTGCTTTAGAAAAAACATTTGGGGGCAAAACTTAAGAGTATACTCACTTCTCCAAGCACTACACACTGAGTATGTGTAGGCTCAATTGGAGATGAGGAGCGGAGGCGGCATAAATAATTGTCTGTGACAAATGATTACAAATAATGCACTTTATCAATATTATTATTACTGCACTATATAATGAGAGTTGTGCTTGTATGTGTATGCTTATTCAGGTATGTGTCCTTTACAAATTCACCACATTTGCACAGGATATTTTTAAGGAGTGGGGCTAGAGGGTCAAGGGGGAGCAAGGGAGAGGGCAGCAATACAGGAGCAAATGTCTCAAGGCTCCAACATGGTACTGCGTTGCCAGGAGTATAGATAACTAAATAAATTCGACACCCCACTTTCTTTACATGTTAAGGTGCATTCACACATACAGAGACTTGCAGTGACAAAGCGACTGGAGACCATTTATTTTCAATGAGAGCTGGTGACTTCCGGTGACATGAGCGACGGCAACCCTTGGCAACTAGATGTGGGCGTGTCCAGCAACTTTGAAAGTTGAGAAGAGTTTAACTTTATGCAAATATGGAGCGACTACCAATGGGAATGAAGACAGTAGGGCGCACATAATCTGTAGCCACCCCTGCTCACTAGCAGAAGCAGCTCCATTGAGGTAGTAGCCAGTTAGCTTAGCTTAGCTTAGGATCTTAGTGGGTTTAAAGCAAAAAATAAATAAATAAATAAAATATAAGAAAATAAATAATAATGAAACACACACTTTTTGTTGCAAAATCCCAGTGTAGCTCCTGTCTTGGGTGAAGTGTCCAGCTTGTTGCTGCTTTGGCACCCAGGAACGAGCAGCACCAAGCCGGACACTTCACCCAGGAAACATGGAAGCCACGGCCGAAGCTGCGGTCTGGCTCCTGGTCACCATCGAACATATAGTGAATAACACCCTGATGGTCACCCTGAAAGTGTATTGAATTGAATTGAATTGAATATGGCACTACTTTGCTTACAAAAGTGATGAAAAAGGTGAAGCAACAGACCTTTTGTTCCTGTCCAAAAATCTGCAACTAGCAAAGGAACTGTCAAAAAAAAAAAAAAAAGACTGAAAAGATGTGAAGACTTCCACTGTTATGCTGATGACACACAATTGTATGTTTCAGCAAAGCCAGATAACAGACACCAGTTTAATAAAGTCGAGGAATGTGTAAAGAACATTAGACAGTGGATGCTCATTAACTTCCTCTTACTAAATTCTGACAAGACAGAAGTACATATACTAGGACCACATGCAGCTAGAAGTAAGTTTTCTGATTATATAGTAACTCTGGATGGCCTCTCTGTTTCTTCATGTGCAGCAGTAAAAGACATGGTGTGATTACTGACTCCAGTCTTTCCTTTGACGCCCATGTAGGTAATATTACTAGGATAGCCTTCTTTCACCTCAGAAATATTGCTAAGATAAGAAATATATTGTCACTACATGATGCAGAAAAATTAGTCCATGCTTTCGTCACCTCTAGGTTGGATTATTGTAATGCCTTACTGTCTGGATGTTCCAGTAGGAGCATAAACAAACTCCAGTTACTCCAAAATGCAGCTGCAAGAGTCCTTACGAGAACCAGAAGATATGACCACATCAGCCCTATCTTATCCATACTGCATTGGCTCCCAGTGAAATCCCGCGCCACAGTACCCAAGTGAACTTTTGGTCTCTCATGATCCGCCACGCCTACTTCGATCAAAAGGCGCAGGCTGTTTGTCAGTACCTCGAATAGTGAACAGCAGGGGGAAGAGCTTTCTCTTACAAAGCCCCACAGTTATGGAACAGCCTTCCAATTAGTGTTCGGGACTCAGACACAGTCTCAGTGTTTAAGTCCAGGCTGAAAACATATTTGTTTAATCAAGCCTTTTGTGAATAGTTTTTTCCTTAGGTACAGGAGCAGATCTAGAGGTCTCATGGGCATAGTGTGTTGTGGTGAACTGGGATGTCTGGATGCTGTCACCCCCCCACCTTCAGGCGTCCACCAAGGTTTGTTGGTGGTGGGGTGGCTGGCCGCCTTGTCCCAGGGAGCCCTCATGTCTGTGTTACCTTCTGGCTCTCCCTTTTAGTTATCCTGTCATAAGCTAGTCTTGCCAGAGTACCTGCTTTCACTTACGCAAAGTACATTGTCCTTAACCATTACGGGACAATAATCATACCTAATGATCTCTCTCTCTCCCTCTCTCTCTCCCTCTCTCTCTCTCTCTTTCTCTCACACTCTCTCGCTCTCTCGCTTTCTCTCCCTCCCCTTCTGTTGAGCTTCACATGATACTCCTGAGATGCCAGTGATCCCGACCCCTTCTGCTCTCTGGACCTGCCCAATCCATCCTGATGCCCTACTTCTGGTTGGAGACCTCATCAATTGAGGTCACATGATGCTGCTGAGGATGGCCCCACACGGTGCAGCCTAAAGATCATTGAGATTACAGTGGTGAAGTTCAACAAAACAGACTTCATATGAAAACTATAATGAATTTTTCATGGTCTCACAACTGCCATTCTGACCGTGTGGTACTGGTACATTTATAGAAGGGATTTATTTATTTATAATCGCACTATCCGGTGTCACCCAGATGAGGATGGGTTCCCTTTTGAGTCTGGTTCCTCTCAAGGTTTCTTCCTTATATCATCTCAGGGAGTTTTTCCTTGCAACCGTCACCACTGGCTTGCTCATTGGGGATAAATTCATAAATTTAAAATCTATGTCCTGAATTTATATACTTCTGTAAAGCTGCTTTGGGACAATGTCCATTGTTAAAAGCGCTATACAAATAAACTGAACTTGAACTTGAACTTGAAGATATGAACCCATTTTAATCATTACTTCAGTTTTATTTTTATTTTTTTCCAAAATCAAAATTTAACATATGTTCCCTGTAGGGATTTTTGTTACATTTTGTTTGCACATTTATTACTTCAGAGATCCAAGCAGTGTTTTTTAATAAAATTGTTTTCAATTCACTTATCTTTTGGGGCTGGTTATTTGTCATTTATTTTGCCAAATATTTGTCATATTTGATTTAGTACCGATACCGAGGTATAAGATTCTGATATCGTACCAAAGCCAAAATTGTGGTATCGAGCAATCCCTAAATGTGGTTCTAGGTTTGTTCTGTTTTATAAAACATCGTTATGTGGTTCCGTTTAATAAAAAGCATTCAGTATTCAATCCACAAGCTCAGTTTTGTACTCAGTTTTCTATATCTTCATTTATCCTTTTTACCTGACTGTGAATAAATGCAAGTATAAAAAAATTGTCTTAATTCATTACTGCTACTTTCAACAAGTGCAATTATTCTGCACATGCATTAATAGTAATGTTGTGGTATACTGCAGGTACAAAGTAGGACCAAACTAATTTTATTTGTTAAGGACCCCCAGAACATACCCACAGGGCGTACTGTGGGTCCAGATCTGTGCCCACAGTATGCCCATAGTATGCCCAGTGTGCATTGGGGCTGCCCACACAGGCATACTGTGGGGGCCCAAGTACATTGGATTCTTGATCATTGCCATGCAAGTGTTCAAGTAGTTTCAAAATAATGCACCAACTAGTTGCCATTTTCAGCTATCAGTGGTACAGTTATCCTATCTTTTAGGAGAACATTTTGGAAGCAAAAAGAATACTTCCCAAAGAAAACTTTGAGAATATTAGGGTGGACAGTGTTCTAACAATGCTATTACTAAACATTTTGTTTAAAGTTTGTAGGGAACATTATCCTACCATTTAGGAGAACATTCTGGGAACAAAAAGAAATCGTCCTGGCTAAAACTTCATTAGAACGTTATGCCCTAACATTCTTAAAATGTTATCACAAAACATTTTAGAAGGTCATCAGTGAACACTTTGAAAATGTTTTTTAGAGAATGTTATCCTAACTTTTACATTCTAGGAACAAAAATAAAACTTTACATTATGAGAACATTGCATGGTAATGTTCTTGGAATGTTTTTAGAACAAAAAATTCTAGCTGGGTATTTGTTGTCATTTGTTATGAATAAAACAATTCAGTCTATTTAATCAGTATTTTACTGACGTAGTTCTTGTCTGTTGAAGTGGGGTGACACAAATAGAACAGAACTATAAAATTAGTAATAAAAATTAGATGAGTTTTAAGCCTGTGTATAAAGTCAGGACAATACAGTTTGAGTATTGCATTTGTGCCAAGTGTGAATCTCTGAATGTGGTAACAGAGGTGCAGTTTTGAACAAAATGAGTTTAAAATTAGTACTGTATTGTCGGGTTTTGAATGTCACACAACCAGTTGTGCCGCTTGAGCCACATCTGTTCATACATGACCACATAAATAACACCACAGCAACAGTGCAAACATATGCACCCAACTAAATTGTGCCGGCTTTAACCTGCTATCCGGCAAAAAAAAAAAAGACCCCATAGATTCTTGTCCTCATTTCCATGCCCAATCATAACTCATCACTGCCATACTCCATCCCTCCTCTCTCTGTGTTTGCAGGTGTGGCAGCCATCAATTATATGTAAATGCATGGAAAATTATTATTTTCCCATTCCAAATAAATGCTGCTGCCAGTCCCCTTTTGCTCTCTTTTCCATATCCTATATCACAGTGATTTAAAAGCCACAGCCCACCAGTCTCTCTCATGCTTTCTCTCTGTACTGAATCATTTTGTAGAATTATAAAAAGCTGATCTAATTAGGTACATTTTATCATGGCCCTATTATCTGTTTATATTATCCAATGCCTATACTATATCTGAAATCTTGTCTCTGTCTGTGGTATTCAACTTCTTCAAGTCACTTTTTGCCATGGTAAAGAAGCTCACTAATCCTCTACAGCATGCTACCTCTGGCTCGGAGAAGCTTGTGAATAGTTTTTCTTAATTTTTTTTTCTGAAAAACTGAAGACTACCACTGAATCCATTGCCAAATATACCCCTCATGCTGGTGCCCCACATGTTGAGTTTAGGACAGCTCACTCAAAGTGCTCCTTCTCTGCTTTCATTTACACTACACCCTCTGCTGTATGTGATTTGATTATGAAGTCCAATTCTATATCCTGTCAGCTTGACCCTGCACCTACTACTTTGCTAAAAATGTGTGTTTTCGAAGTCTCACCCTTCATAACTTATTTTATAAACTGTAGCCTAGCATCTGGTACTGTTCCAACAGAACTAAAAACTGCTGCGGTGACTCCCATTCTTAAGAAATCTGGCCTTGATCATCAAAATATGAACAATTACAGACCAATCTCAAACTTACCATTTTTAAGTAAAATTTTGGAAAAAGTAGTGGCCTCACAATTAAGGTCTTACTTAGATGCAAATGGTCTCTTTGAACCTTTCCAGTCTGGATTTCATCTATCTCACAGCACTGAAACTGCTCTTCTTTGTGTGGTTAATGATATTCTCCTATCCATTGATTCTGGGTTAATAAATATTTTAATTCTCCTTGATCTAAGCTCCGCATTTGACACTGTCTGTCATGATATACTTATCTCTTGTCTCTCTGAAATTGGCATCACTGGTCCAGCTCTTTCCTGGTTCATCTCCTACCTCAATGATAGAAAGTATTATATCACTGTTGAAGGGTACAAATCCGCCACTGCTCCTCTGATGCAGGGTGTTCCTCAAGGTTCCGTTCTTGGGCCACTACTGTTTTTCATTTATATGTATCCACTTGGTGACATCATACACATGCATGGACTTAAATTTCATTGTTATGCTGATGACACCCAAATTTACCTTACCACCAGCTCTGATAAGCCATCCTTCTCTGATTCACACACTGCATGTATTAGGGACATCAAACACTGGATTTCCCTGAACTTTTTAAAACTGAATGATAACAAATCTGAAATATTGTTTATTGGTTCGACTACATCAGGCAAAAGGATGGATATGTCATTTGATATTGATGGGGTTCCTGTTAAATTTTCTTCCTCTGCCCATAATGTTGGTGTTGTATTTGACACAACTCTCTCTTTTGATTCCCATATTAACGCTATAGTTAAAAACTCCTTTTACTACCATCGTAATATTGCATATCTTCGATCCTCTCTCACTCTGACTGGTGCTGAAATCTTAGTTCATGCCCTAATCACTTCACGTCTGGATTATTGTAATGCCCTATTTACTGGCTTGCCCAAAAAACACATTTCAAGATTACAGTATGTTCAAAACTCCACTGCAAGGGTTCTCATTTCCACCAGGCGCTCAGTTCATATCACTCCTCTTCTGCATGATCTCCACTGGCTACCTGTGGTATCACGTATTCAATTTAAGATACTTCTTCTAACATTCAAGGCACTAAATGGTCTTGCCCCTCCTTATCTGTCTGACTTACTTCACCCATACTGCCCTATTCAGTCCCTTAGATCATCAGAACTTGGCCTCTTGTCCATACCCAGATTTTGGCTGTCCACTGCAGGTGGAAGGTCATTTTGTGTTGCTGCTCTGAAACTGTGGAACTCACTACCTCTTACTCTCAGTAACATCACTTCTCTGCTTTGTTTCAAGACCCAGCTAAAAACATATCTGTTTGAAATGTACTTTCAATGATGTGAATTGTGTTGTATGTATGTGTATGTATTTTATGTATTTGATATATACTGTGTAAAGCGACCTTGAGCTTTGGAAAGGCGCTATATAAATAAAACTTCTTCTTCTTCTGCTTCTTCATGCAACCATATTTTCACCTCTCTCTCTGTCACAAATGGTGAGATACAATTGCAGTTCAACACTTTAATGAGACCAAAGCAGAGTAATCCAAAACAACAGGCAAAAACAAGGTCAAAACATGAGTGTGTCAGGCCATGTGCAAACTGAGTATACTAGGCAAAAACAAACTCATGAATCAAAGACAAGATAATTAAAAAAAATATATAAACTCATAGGCAAGAACAGCTTGGTAAAGTCAGATGTAGGGATACAAAGTGAGCATTTACTTCACAGAGAATATAGGGAGTTGGAGTCTCTTTTATAGTGTGCTTGAGTGTGTGAGATTGGGAACAGGTGTGTGTGATTAGAAGTCTGGTGATTGGGAGTGGGTTAGCTGTCATGGTTTTTGGGAAGCGCAGTTCGGAGCGGCCATCTTAGTAGGCCGCAGTGTATTATGTGAAGTCAAGTTTATAGCCTGTGTGGCTACAAACCACGCAGATCGTGCTTGTAGGTGACGCGGTTGACTTGTTTGAGAATTTTGTATGGGACAATGTATCTGTGGTTCAGTTTCTTGCAGGTTAGGGGTTGCCTGAGGTCTTTGGTTACTAGCCAAACCTGATCTCCTGGCTGATAGCATGGGTTCTCTCCATGGTGTTGATCTGTGTTTACCTTGTGGATCTGGTCAAATTGTTGGTGTGTCTGTTCCCACACTTGCTCATTTCTATGGAACCAGTCATCCACTGCCAGCAAGTCAGTGATTAGGGTTCCAGGGAAACTGGAAATATAAGCCATTTCCCAGTCGATGGCACATGACGTCAAATGCACGTAATGCGACACCGCTAGCTTTAGCAGTATACCCAGAGTCAACAAAAATGATTTTTTTCCATTTGCTGTTTGTCAACGTTACCTTTTATGCCCAACATGACCTCCGTCACCATCAGACGGAGGCATAATGGTCAAGTGTTAGCAGAAAAAAGTGTGCAACCCAAGTCCTCTAAGGCATGGGAGCAGTTTATATTAAATTCTGCAAAGAAGATTGTGACCTGCAAACTTTACAAAGCAGAGCCTGTGTAGCACGGAAGCATGACAGTGACACACAGACTTATATTTATATCCAAAATGCTCCACTGTGTGCAAGTCGTTGGGGAAATTGGTGTGAGTTGCTTAAAAGCTTTAGTTTAATTAAAGTTTGTCAATATGCATGTATTTGCACATGTGCAGTGTAAACTCTGTTGTTTATTATAACGGGAGCAATCTATTTGTAATGAGGCCGCGTTGCTCCTCACTCACAATGTAGACATTGTGATAAACCATGGTAGTGCAAGTAAGATCTGTAATGTCAAATTAAAATAGTATGATCACAGTAAACATAAGTAAAACATTATGCCTAAAGGCAGTGAATAACAAATCGAAAGTGAGTTTTTATTAATTTACTAATTATTAATTTGCATGTACTGCCTGTTTCAAATCCCCCCACAACATTTTAATGGGATTCAAATCCAAGCTTTGACTAGGCCATTCCATAACCCTCCATTTCTTCTTTTTGAGCCATTCCTTGGTGGATTTGCTAGTGTGCTTAGGATCATTATCCTGTTGAAAGGTCCACTTTTGGGTCAGCTTTTGGACAGATGACCTCATATTATCTTCAAGCACGATATGATGCAGAATTTATATTTGAATCAATGAATGCAAGCTGTCCAGTCCATGAGGCAGCGAAGCAACCCCAAACCATAACGTTTCCACCACTGTGCTTCACAGTTGATATGACGTGTTTCTCCTGAAAATCTGTCTTTAGTCAGTGCCAAACAGGTCTGCTGTTACTGTGGCCTAACAACTCAATCTTTGATTCATCTGTCCAGAGCACATTATTCCAAAAAGCCTGGCCTATATACTCATTGGCAAACTGTATTCTTGCTCTAATGTTCTTTTTAGACACTTTTTTAGACGCTTTTTCCTGGCACATCTCCCATGCAGGTCAAATTTGTGTAATCTCTTTCTGATTGTAGACGCATGCACTTTGACACCAACAGTTGCAAGACTTACTAGCAGATCCTGTGATGGTATTTTGGGGAGAATCTTTTTGGGGAGACTTCTTTTTGCATCAGATGGTCTGGGTTGATTTTGCTGGGACAGCCAGTCCTAGACAAATTGGCAGTCATTTGAAATCTGTGCCACTTGTTGATGATTTTCCTTAAAGTGGAATGATGTATTTCAAATAATTTGGAGATCTTTTTAAATCCCTTGCCAGACTCCTAGGCATCCACATCCTTTTTTTTCTGAAGGCCTTACAGAACTCTCTAGATTTTGGCATCATGACACCACAAACCTCAATTACAAAGGGAACACCAGACACTAGATGTGAGAGGCTTAAATAACACCTGCACTCCCTAAGCAAGTTCTAATCACTAGTGCCCAATTCAAATTTTGGATTTGAAGGTGTGATAAATGTAGGGGTATACTTACTTTTTCCCATGTAACTGATCTGTTTTTTTGTTCATTTAAATTGTGAGAATTACTACAAAATGTAAATTTTGTGTGTCATTTGATAGTGTATCGCCTTTATTAATAGGCACTGTTTCAAAGAGGATCAAATGTTTGCTTGTCCAAATATGTCACAAAAACCAACAATTTCCATGGGGTGTACTTAATTTTTCACATGACTGTATATATAATTGGACAAACAGTTGTGTTAATGTAAACTTTTTTTAAACTTAAAAAGTGAGTGGAGTTTATAATTGTAACGCTCAGCTTATGAATTTTATTTTAAATAGACAAAAAAGAGGTTTGGGCTCCTGCACTCAGGCTGAGGTACAAAGAGCGCTGCCAGAAGGTAAACTCATACCTCTACCCACACCCTAATGACCCTGGTCCAACATAGCAGTAGATTATATCACTGACCTACCAGAATCTAGAGGGTACACCACAATCCTAGTCATCATAGACTGATTCTCCAAGTTGCTATATCTTGTTCCATTGCCCAGTCTGGCAAAAGCCTTTGAAACCACAGAACTTATGTTTAACCAAATATTCAGATACTTTGGGATACCAGAAGACATCATTAGCGACTGGGGCAGGATTGTACAGCCTGGTGTGTGTAGGTGTAATATGCACTGGGTGACCTGTGGCTGTAGAGGTGTGGGCCAAAGTGATAACCCTGGTCCAGAATTTGTTAGGCATGAACAAGTGATTCAAGGGACAAGAACGAGGGATTTGGTGCTGCAGCATATGGCAATAGCTTAGTCGACCTCCCAGTCCATGGCCCCCACAATGCATGATGGTGGGAGGATGGGCTCCTCACTACACTTTCTTGGTTCAGCTTCATGAATATCAGCGAGTGCATCTATCTTGGAGTTTTTAGAGCCAGGAAAGTTAGACAGGGTGAAAGAGAGGCTTTCTCTGCTGAAGGGTTCCAGCCCAGGCACTTGGCTCCTTTCTTGAGAACAATGTCAGCAGGTAGGCTATAGAACTGAAACCCTGAATGAAGTGTTGATACAAATTGGCAAAGCCTAAGAATTTTTGCAACTCTTTAGATTCCGGTTAGTCACAGCGGTTACTTTGGTCTGGAGACCCCATTGGGGCTAATGACATACCCCAGAAATGAGATGGTGTGCCAGTAAAATTAAAATTTCTCCTCCTTGAAGTACAGCTGGTGGCATAGGAGGCATTGGAGGATCTGCCTAATATGGTGCACATAGGTTTCCAGAGAGGGGGAATGAATCAGGATGTTGTCTATGTAAGCATATCTCTAAGAATGCCATTAATAAGACACTGGAAGATGGAAGGGGTGCTAGAGAGCACATATGGTATCACCAAGAATTCATAGTTGCCTGTGGTGTTGTTGAACACTGTCTTCCACTTGTCCCCCTCCTTGACGCGAACCAGGTTGTAGGCACTGCAGAGTTCCAGTTTGGTGAAGATCTGAGCTGTTTGAGAGCAACTGGAACTAGAGGCAGAGGATATCCGTACTTTATGGTTACCTGGTTCAGTCCCCGGTAATCAGTGCAAGGTCTGCCCCCTTACTTTTCCATGGAGAAAAAAACACCGAAGCAGGTAATGTGGCGGGTTGAATATACCCATGTTGGAGTGCCTCCTGGATGTATTTCTTGAAGGCATGTTGTTCGGCAAGTGAGAGGGGGTATACCCTGCTATGAGGAGGAGTCCCAGGAAGCAGCTCTATTGCACAGTGTAGGGACGATGAGGTGGTAAACCACTGGCTTTGGTATTACTGAATACTTCCTGGAGGTCCTGGAATTTCTAGTGGTGCGTTGTGTTCAGAGCTCGCCACAGAGGTGCAGGCAACATAGAGCTGAGGGGTGACAAGACAATGGTGACCGGGTACCAGTATGATGGGATGCTGGGCTGTGCCAGTAACCAAAAAGGAAATTTGTTCTTGGTGGAGTGCACTGACCTGGACCAGAATGGGCTGTGTGCAGTGAGAGATGGTGTCTCCTCTGATGGGTCATCCATCAATGGCATGGATCTTGAGGGTGTGTGGTAGCCAGTGCTTAACAGGATCCGGCACCTCCAAAATATAGCACACCTGTGTTCCGGAACCTTTTTATGTGGATCCAGCACTTCTACAGCTGGATTTTTAAAGTCTCATACAGCAATATTATAAAAATAAATAGTTTTAGTTCTTAATTCACCAAAAGTAAAATAGAACAACAAAAAACTGCAATAAAAATGTTAATCTTTGATGCTCAAATATCGCTAACAGCCAATCAATAGCCTCTTTCACATAACGTAATAATTTCAAGTTCGAAAGTTCACCTGAATTTGATGTCACGAAGTAAAGCCTACAGTCACGTAGCATGCGCTGTAGAGTGTGTCATGGCGAAAAGAAAGCAGTCAGTAACAGCATTTTTCAAGAACACAAACAATGACAGCAAGAAAACAGGGCAAAATACTAAAAAGGCAAGAGTCCCAGGGAGCGAGCGGCTGCAGGTCACTTGAAGCAGTTTGGCGACTTTTCCCACGACTAGCAGTGATAAACGCTTCTAAAAAACTTCCACAATCAGGCTATAGCGTTATGAGGCTAAATGTTGTTAAACTGCGCATTGCTTTGACAGTGAGACTGACAGGGTCCAACACTGGTGGCTTGGCAGTGCTGGGATTTGAACTCAAGACCTTCCGATCAGTATCCCAACATCTTAACCACTGAGCTACCACTGCCTAAGAACTACTGCAATTTTGTTTGCTCCAGACATTCCCTTGTGACTCGTAAAGTATAGGGAGCCCTGAAGAAGAAATCCCTTTCACAGCAAGTCCTCACTGGCAAATTTTTCCAGGGCCTGCATCGGGGAGCTAGCTGCATCTACCTGACACACTCTCTCTATTGAGAGAGGAGACTTTATACACCACAATAGTCCCAGGACAATCAAACATCATTGCATACCTTTCTAACTACCCGTATACAGGGTTACTGGGACCATATACAAATCATGAATTCATTCGCAACTTCATTGTGCTGCCCCATGTTCCTATGTTATACTTGCACAGAGACCCAATTATCTCAGCTAAAAAGCAGCAATTGAAATAATTTAACTCAAAAGTATGCCAAGCTAAACATTTGCATTAATACAGATTATGGAAAATCAGCAAGTACTTGAATCCATGTGAGGGGCTGTGTTCATGCAGGTAATGTCTTTGTTGATTAAATATTGTGTTTATGCCCTTAACAAAATGTATAACAAAAATGTCTTTGCCTAAAAAATTTAACTATGACTTGTGTTCTCTAATCACATGTAAAGATGACTTGATAGCATCTTAATTTTTGCTCGATGAAATGTTTAAATACGAGCTGACTGCATATTGTGCTAGAATTAGTGTTAGATGTTTTTGTGCTGCACTGTGCTGTATTTTTCTCAGGTTGTATTCCTTATTGTAGAAATACTGTCTAGCATCAAATTAAAATACCCAATAGCTTTTATTCTTTTCTGGTTGTTGGACAAGTTTAAAAAAAAGGTCATGACTGTTGTATATCAATAGCCTACTGAACCTGTTTGTCTGCTGGGCAACTGTGAATGAAAAACTGATAGCCCGGGTATGTAATTTTCTTGGGCTTCATTTGTTCACTAAACTCTGAACAGGGTTTCTGGCATTGCAGATACAATGGTGCTTGAAAGTTTGTGAACCCTTTAAAATTGTCTGTCTGCATAAATATGATCTACAACATAATCAGATTTGCACACAAGTCCTAAAATAGACAAAGAACCCAGTTAAACAAATGAGACAAAAATATTATACTTGGTCACTTATTTATTCAGGAAAATGATCCAATATTACATATCTGTGAGCGGTAAAAGTATGTGAACCTCTAGGATTAGCAGATAATTTAAAGGTGAAATTAGAGTCGGGTGTTTTCAATCAATGGGATGACAATCAGGTGTGAAAGAGTGCACTGTTTTATTTAAAAGAACAGGGATCTATCAAAGTGTGATCTTCACAACACATGTTTGTGGAAGTGTATCATAGCATGAACAAAGGAGATTTCTGAGGACCCGAGCCTGCTCATCAGGCTAGAAACAGGTTTCAAAACCATCTCTAAAGAGTTTGGACTCCACCAATCCAAAGTCAGACAGATTGTGTACAAATCGAGGAAATTGAAGACAATTGTTACCCTCCCCAGGAGTGGTCAACCAACAAAGATCACTCCAAGAGCAAGACATATAATACTCCATGAGGTCATAAAGGAACCCAGGGTAACTTCTAAGCAACTAAAGGCCTCTCTACATTGGCTAATGTTCATGAGTCCACCATCAGGAGAACACTGAACAACAATGGTGTGCATGGCAGGGTTGCAAGGAGAAAGTCACTGCTTTCCAAAAGGTACACTGCTGCCCTACTGCATTTGCTAAAGATCACATGGACAAGCCAGAAGGCTGCTGTAAAAATGTTTTGTGGACAGATGAGACCAAAATACAACTTTTTGGTTTAAATGAGAAGTCTTATGTTTGGAGAAAGGAAAACACTGCATTCCAGCATAAGAACCATATCCCATGTGTGAAACATGGTGGTGGTAGTATCATAGTTTGGGCCTGTTTTGCTGCATCTGGGCCAGGACGGCTTGCCATCATTAATGGAACAATGAATTCTGAAGTATACCAGCAAATTCTAAAGGAAAATGTTAGGACATCTGTCTGTGAACTGAATCTCCAGAGAAAGTGGGTCATGCAGTAGGACAATGACCAAAGAATGGTTAACGATGACTAAAGTTAACGACAAATAAAGTTAATGTTTTGAAATGGATTTTATGGAAAGACCTGAAGCAAGCAGTTCATGTGAGGAAACCCACCAACATATCAGAGTTGTAACTGTTCTGTACTGGGGAATGGGCTAAAATTCCTCCAAGACGATGTGTAGAACTGATCAACAGTTACTGGAAACATTTAGTTGCAGTTATTGCTGCACAAGGGGATCACACCAGACACTGAAAGCAAAGATTCACATACTTTTGCCAGTCACAGATATTTGATAATTTTCCTCAATAAATAAATGATGAAGTATTATATTTTTGTCTCATTTGTTTGTTGGGCTCCTGTCTACTTTTAGGACTTGTGTGAAAATCTGATGATGTGTTATGTCATATTTATGAAGAAATATAGAAAATGCTAAAGGGTTCACAAAATTTCAAGCACCACTGTAACTCAGCTGTAGCCTTTTTTTCTTTACCCCATGAAAACGGTGTGTATTTATTTTGGGTGATAATTTGGTTTGAGGGAATGCTATGCTGTCCTACTTTGGTTGCCAGATCAGATAAACTTGATGTATTTACAAGAGTAGAGTATGTAGAGGAATAATAAGAGTAATGATCTTGATATCAGTGAGTCTTGCAGCTGCTTCAAGTTCACACAATGTGGCATTAACTGATGTGCAGAAAGCATACTGAGATGTCATAAAGATCCTGTGCCTGATTAGAAAAACTCTCAAATGGCTATTTCTTCTGAGATGGGCTAATAATCCAGAAGTTGACACCGCTTTGGGCTTTTAAATGACTGTTAAGTAAATTAACTTGATCTGTATGTGATGTTACTCTCTCCTTTGTACAGGAGATTTGAGTATTTTTACTCCAAAGAAACTGCTGAATGCATTTTTGTTTAGGATATAAAATAGATGTTGATGAAAGTCCTCTCAATGTTGTTTACCATGTGTGATACACAGTATTTCAAGATTTCCTGCTGTGCAGATAAATTGTTGTTTAGACACAATTCCAGAGACTTTCTTCTGAAAGTGTAAGTCTCTTCTGAAAGTGACCTAGTTAAACAGTAACCCTTGTATGTATGTGTGTATGTATGTATGTATATACAGGTGCATCTAAAAAAATTAGAATATCGTGGAAGTTCTTTTTTCCCCCCATAATTTAATTCAAAAAGTGGAACTTTCATATATTCTAGATTCATTACACATAAAGTGAAATATTTCAAGACTTTTTTGTTTTAATCTTGATGATTACAGCTTACAGCTCATGGAAATCAAAAATCCAGTATCTCAAAATATTAGAATAAAGAATTTGTAATACAGAAATGTCAACCTTCTGAAAAGTATGTTAATTTATGCACTCAATACTTGGTCGGGGCTCCATTTGCACGAATTACTGCATCAATGCAGCATGGCATGGAGGCAATCAGCCTGTGGCACTGCTGAGGTGTTACGGAAGCCCAGGTTGCTTTGATAGCGGCCTTCAGCTCGTCTGCATTGTTGGGTCTGGTGTCTCCACCATTTTCCTCTTGACAATATCCCATAGATTCACTATGGGGTTCAGATCAGGCGAGTTGGCTAGGCAATCAAGCACAGTAATACCATGGTCAGCAAACCAGTTACTAGTAGTTTTGGCACTGTGGGCAGGTGCCAAGTCCTGCTGGAAAAGGAAATCAGCATCTCCATAAAGCTTGTCAGCAGGTGGAAACATGAAGTGCTCTAAAATCTCCTGGTAGACGGCTGCATTGACTCTCGACTTGAGAAAACACAGTGGATCAACACCAGCAGATGACATGGCACCCCAAATAATCACTGACTGTGGAAACTTCACACTGGACTTCAAGCAACTTGGATTATGTGCCTCTCCACTCTTCCTCCAGACTCTGGGACCTTGATTTCCAAATGAAATGCAAAATTTACTTTCATTTGAAAAGAGGACTTTGGACCACTGAGCAACGATGTTTTGAGTAAAAAGGTGTTTTGAGTTAATTAGCTGATTAGAGCTCTTCTCAGGTCAACATTGCTGTGTCGTAAATTCTTTATTCTAATATTTCTGAGATACTGGATTTTTCCATTATCTCATTTCCATGAGCTGTAAGCCGTAATCATCAAGATTAAAACAAAACAAAAAAAAGGCTTGAAATATCTCACTTTATGTGTGATGAATCTAGAATATATGAAAGTTCCACATTTTGAATTGAATTACGGGGAAAAAAAAGAACTTTTCCACGATATTGTAATTTTTTGGGATGCACCTGTGTGTATGTGTGTGTACAGTATTGTGCAAAAGTTTTAGGCATGTGTGAAAAAAAGCTGTAAAGTAAGAATGCTTTCAAAAAATAGACATTTTAATAGTTTATATTTATCAATTAACAAAATGCAAAATGAGTGCACAGAAGAAAAATCTACAACAAATCAATATTTGGTGTGACCACCCTTCAAAACAGCATCAATTCTTCTAGGCACACTTGCAGGCAGTTTTTGAAGGAACTCTGCAGGTAGGTTATCCCAAACATCTTGGATAACTAACCACAGTTCTTCTATGGATTTAGGCAGCCTCAGTTGCTTTTCTCTCTTCATGTAATCCCAGACAGACTTGATGATGTTGAGATCAGGGCTCTGTGAGGACCATACCATCACTTCAAGGACTCCTTGTTCTTCTGTACACTGAAGATAGTTCTTAATGACTTTTGCTGTGTGCTTGGGGTCATTGTCATGCTGCAGAATAGATTTGGATCCAATCAGATGCATCCCTGATGGTACTGTATGATAGATAAGTATCTGCCTGTACTTCTCAGCATTGAGGAGACCATTAATTCTGACCAAATCCTCAACTCCATTTGCAGAAATGCAGCCCCAAACTTGCAAGGAACCTCCACCATGCTTCACTGTTGCCTGGAGACACTCATTTGTGTACCGCTCTCCAGCCTTCCACAAACAAACTGCCTTCTGCTACAGCGAAATATGTCCGATTTTGACTCATTAGTCCAGAGCACCTGCTGCCATTTTCTGCACCCCAGTTCATGTGTTTACATGCATAGTTGAGTTGCTTGGCCCTTTTTCCACGTCGGTGGTATGGCTTTTTGGCCACTTTCATGAAGCCCACTTCTGACCAGACTTCTCCGGACAGTAGATGGGTGTACCATGGTCCCACTGGTTTCTGCCTGGTCTGAGCTGATGCTATGGATGCTATGGAAAGTCAACCCACTGTCTCTGACTCTGAAGAGGCATCAAAAATGGAGAGCAGCTCTCAATCATATAAAGAGCTGCTTGAAGTGATCACTAGGGCTGTAGGAAAGTTGAATTTAGACTGGCCAGGGGAACAGGAAGTGGCTCGTAGAAGGCTGGACGATCACTTTCTCCCCAGAGAAATTAAAACTCCCACACACCACAGAAAATTCCCCTTTTTTTCCAGAAGCGCATAATGAAATATCGCGCTTCTGGGGAAAACCATACACTAGCTGTATTTATTTTAACCCCACGACGTCTGATTATTATATCGTGGGGAATGAACAGTATGGGTATTTGGCTATGCCTAAGGTGGAGGAGACACTTGCAAGCTACCTCTATCGATAGCAGGGAATTTAGTTGAGGGGAGGGTCTAACTTGTGGGTCACTGCATACAATGGCAGTGTTACAGGCCTACTAAGAAGACCTGCTGAATGAGCTCAACAGCAGGGAGGGAATTGGGCCCGAGGTAGTGGCGGAGTTTTGCTGTGCCACGGACTTGTCTCTTCGCGGCGGAGAGGTACCTATGGCTCAACCTCTCAGGAATGGGGGACAAGGATAAGGTCTCCTTGCTGGACGCCCCTGTTGAGCCTTCCGGCCTGTTCGGTGGCGTGGTTAATGCCATTGCCGACAGGTTTTGCGAGGCGAAACAGCAAATGGTGGTGTTTGGCCAGTTCCTTCGCCGTCGTGTCAAGTTCACCCAGGCATCCAAATATTGGTTCAATATTACAGTTTGGACACGGATTCCACCCGGGGCTCGAGTGTCTTGCAGTGACCCTCAGGCTTGGACCCTTTGAACAGGCCATGCCCTCGGTATGACGGAGTGGGTATACTCGTTCCCACAGCATGAAGCTCATGCAACGTTGAGATCCCTTTGAAAGGGAATCTGAGGGTTACCCATGTAACCCTGTTCACTGAGAAGGGAACGAGACGTTGCGTAGCTTTGTCATACTGGGGCATTCCTGTGAATGAAGTCTTCGCTTCAGATAATAGAGGCTGATGACGTGGTTTACAGGTGCCGTTTTATAATCACGCGATATGCGAAATGCCACGTCACCTGACCACAGCAGGCCTATAAATAGGCATGATTTCACACAGACTTCAGATACCGGTTATGGGCGAGGACATGTTGTTCCCTTCTCAGGAAACAAGGTTACATGCATAACCCACACGTTTTACAGAGAAAAGTCAGTAATACCCACAACCAGTGAAAATTTCACACACACACACACACACACACACATACACACACATATAATATATACACACACACACACTCACACACACATAATATATATACACACACACACACAGAGTACTGTGCAAAAGTTTTAGGCACACTATTTATTAATTTTTTTTTTAGTACTTTTATCAAGTCAGTACAAAAAATATTTTAGATCCCAAACATTAGTTTTCTAGCACAAAATTAAATGTTACAGAAAAATGTTTGTGTAGTTAAAGAAAGCAGCATATTAAGTAAGAGACCACTTTTCAGACAAAAATCACAATGAAGACTGCTGGTTTTTGCTGCAAAAATAAGAAGCAAGCGCGAAAGTCAAAGTCTCCAGAAGAATTATGGCTGGTTCTGCAAGCTGCTCAATAAAACTTAGCTAATTTCCTTATAAAACTGCACAAATTGTACACAAATTGTGTGTATATATATATATATATATATATATATATATATATATATATATATATATATATATATATATATATATATATATACATATATATATATATATATATTAAATGCACACTTGTGTCTATAAACCTATTTTTGCATTCATATGTTTTGGACACATGTTTTTCTCACCACCTTAAGCTGAACTCCAGAAACTCTGGCTGTTAATAACTGGTAGGGTGTTGTGGGCAAAATGCTCAGCATTAAAAGCATGGTTCAGTTAATGTTTAATAATGTCCATGTCAAGGTAGTGCCAAATGTGCAGAACGACAATACCTATAAACCACTGCACAGCACATGACCACTTTACACACTACAAGAGGTCAAACATGTCTGAATGATGATGTGGGATAATGAGCATTTATATACAAGTCCTGTCTTGTGTAGCACCCTTTGTCAAGCTTTTGCCGTTGTTGTCATTGTTCCATGTTTGCCATGCTGTCTCTTCTAGTTTGTGTGATCCTTGCCTTGTGTCTATAGTTCATGTTTATGGTTCTTATGCTCACCCTTGTGTTTGTTTTGTTTGTACTTTGTTTAATGAATCATCTGCACTTGCAGACTCCTCCGCTATTAATGCATGACACTTCATTGCCATAAACCCAAGACCAATGACCAATTTAATATCTGAAATGATGATCTAGTAACAAATTAGTTATTACAGAAAAAAACTATCCAACAGATATGGTTATTTATGGAAATTTTAGGCCATTAATTAATGATTTGTCATGGCAAAAAAAAAAAAAAAAAAAAAATTTAATACAATATGAACAATGTGGGATATAAAAGGATGTAGAATAGTGTGCATTCTGTTGATATAAAATATTATACCAAAAAGAAAAAAAAGTTGTTGCACAAACTGGAAGTGCAAATGTCAAATACAAAACCAACAGTGTATTGCCATAATTTTTAGCTTTATATTTCTCAAGAACAGGAATTTTTACTTTTCTTTCCTTTTTGTCACAGGGGTACAAACAATTTTATTAGTTTTACATGGGGACATACATCACAAATTGAGAGTTGACACAGATGCGGCGGCAGTAGAGCAGATACTTATTAACAAAACAGGCTGGCAGACAATTCCAAAACAAAGAGCAAGATCAAAGTCAGTAAAAAGACAAGCACTAGCACAGTCAAAAACCAGGATAGCAAACACAGAATATAAGATTTTTGGTAATCTTCAGGGGCAGAATGCACAGACAGAGTGTTTACTTCACAAAGTCAGTGTATGTGTGTGGAAACAGGTGCATGTGCTCAATAGTATGGTGATTGTGAACGAGTCAGTGGTGGTGGATTCTGGGTAGTGTAGTCCGAGCTGGCCATGTCTGTAGGCCATAGTGTATTCTGGGAGACTGAGTTTACAGATGGAATTGACCTGACAGGGTCATGTAAATATTACTTTAATGTTATTATTAATGTAATTAATATATCAGGTATGTCAATTTTTTATGGACTACACACGCACATTTCTGGAAAGATTACGCCATAATTTAAATTATATGACCAGTAGAAATAACTCAAGGTAATATATATATATATATATATATATATATATATATATATATATATATATATATATATATATATATATATATATATATATATATAATCATCTGAACTGACATGTTGGTAAAGATTTCATTATATCCTGCATATTTTCTTCAGTATAGACATTCCACAAAGTGCACATTCTTTTCTATTGTCTCCAACCGAAACCAAAACATTAAAATATAGACAATGTTTAATTTAATTCAATTCAGTTTTATTTGTATAGCATTTTTAACAATGGACATTGTCCCAAAGCACCGAAAGAAAAATGCTTAAATATAAGCATTTTCCTGCTGAAATTAGCTGGATCAATAAGAATGATGTTTATTGCAGTAAATTAGCTTTGACAACTTACAGTAAGAGAAGGGTATTATTGGCAATATTCAGAAATCTTGCTAATCTATTAACAATTCTGAAATTATAAAATTATGGTGTTACATCATTGCTTCAGATTCTCCCTCTCTCTCTCTCTCTCTCTCTCAAAACGTAAGGCATTACTGAAGCCAGTGAGGGGAATCAGTGAATTGGAACATGAAAGATCTTGACTGTTAGATGACATTAGTGTCAGCTGCTGAAACCCAGCAACCTCCTGGTCACTGATTTGTGCACCAATATAATTATAGTGCAGAATGGATGGAATACTATCTTCATGCTCAACATGATAGTAAGCGCACAGACACATACAAACATTCACCCCAAAGGGCACATGACCCTGTGAGCTGTGAGGTGGCACAGCCATGCTGCCCTGTTTTATATCTAGCACTGAACTTACCAGCCAATTTAATAGAACCATCTGTACACATGCAGCAGTGCAATGCATAAAATCATGCAAGTACAGGACAAGAGCTTGAGTTAAATTTCATATCAGAATGGGGAAAGAATTTGATCTTATTGACTTTGACCATGGCACGGTTGTTTGTGCCAGACAGACTGGTTTCAGAAACTGCTGATCTTCTGGGATTTTCATGCACAAGAGTCTATAGTGTCCACACAGAATGGTGTGGAAAAATAAAACAAATAAAATAAGGAATGCATTGTTAATGAAAAAGGTCAGAAGATAATAGACAGACTTGTTGAGCTGACAGGACGGCTATGGTAACTCAAATAACCACTCTTTACAACTGTGGTGAGCAGAAACCATTTCATGTATGTGAGGTGTTTTTGCAAAAAGTGTGTTACACAATGCAAGAAGTGATTTTCAGTAAATTGTGTTTAGAGTTTAGCTCCAACTGCTTCTACAAAATACAACCCCAATTCTGCAAAAGTTGGGACAGTATGGAAAATTTAAAAAAAACACATTTGAAAATTCAATTCACCCTGCACTATATTGAAAACACATTATTAACACATTATTTGGTGTTTTACTTTGTAAATTTAATTTATTTTTGAAAATATACACTCATTTCAAATTTGATGACTGCAACACACTCCAAAAAAGTTGGGACAGTCGACTGTTTACGACTGTGTAACATCACCTTTTTCTTTTAATAAGACTTATTAAGTGTTTGGGCACTGAAGACACCAGTTGGTTAAGTTTAGCAAGTGGAATTTCCCCCATTCATCCATTATGCATTTCTTGAGCTGCACAACTCTACAGGGCCTTTGTTACCTTATTTTGCGCTTCATAATGTGCCACACATTCTCAATCGGAGACAGGTCGATTGTGGTTTGGCGTTGTCCTGCTCTGGATGGCAGCATATGTTGCTCCAAAATGTGTACATATATTTTTGCATTAATGGTGCCCTCACAGATGTGCAAGTTACCCATGACATGGGCACTGACACACACCCATACCATGACAGACGCTGGCTTTTGGACCTGACGCTGATAACAGCTTGAATGGTTTTCCTCTTTGGCCCAGAGAACACGACGGCTGTTTTGTCCAAAAACTATTTGAAATGTCGACTCGTCAGACCACAAAACACGATTCCACTGTGCTACTGTCCATCTCAGATGAGACCGAGCCCAGAGAAGTCGGCGGTGCTTCTGGACAGTGTTGATGCATAGTAAAGCCTTAACTTGCATCTCTGGCTGTAGCGGCAATTGGTGTTGACTGACAAAGGTTTACCAAAGTATTCCCAAGCCCATGTCAGGATATCCATTACAGCCTCATGATGGTTTATAAGACTGTGGCGTCTGAGGGATCGGAGATCACGCGCATTCAGAAGTGGTTTTCGGCCTTGCCCTTTATGTACCAAGATTTGACCGGATTCCTTGAATCTGTTAATTATATTGTGCACTGTAGAAGATGAAATGCCCAAAATCCTAACTATTTGTCTTTGGGGAATGTTGTTCTCAAAGTGTTGGATTATTTGCTGAAGCATCTGTTGGCAGATTGGCGAGCCTGTTTCACATCACCTTTTTATTCCAACTTGTTTACATTTTTGTTTTAACTTTTTTTTTTTTTAAATGTAAAATGTAAAAACTTGTCATATCGCCATTAGTTCTAAATTTCCCCGTCCCAACATATTTGGAATGTGCTGCATGCATCAATTTCAAAATAAATATTTATCTTCAAAAACCTATGCAGTTGATTAGATAAAACATCAAATAACTTGTCTTTATAAATTTTTTTGTTTAAATACAAGTCAAAGTACATTTACAAATCACTCCTCTTTGTTTTTATTAGAAGGGATTTATTTATTTATAACCGCACTATCCGGTGATACCCAGATGAGGATGGGTTCCCTTTTGAGCCTGGTTCCTCTTAAGGTTTCTTCCTCTTGGAGTTTTTTCTTGCCACCGTCGCCTCTGGCTGCTCATTGGGGATAAATTCAAACATTTAAAATCTATATCCTGAGTTTATATATTTCTGTAAAGCTGCTTTGGGACAATGACCATTGTTAAAAGCACTATACAAACAACATTGAATTGAATTGAACTCTACAGAATAATTATATCTAAATTAAATCTGTAGTACTAAATTTTTGCCTCTCTATCTCCATTTGGAATATAAAATTGCGAGATACTGTTTTTTTTTTTTTTTTTACACGTGGGTTGTGCTTCGGCATTGCTCCTCTACGCAGATGAATCTGGTGGTTTGTGGTATCAGAGTTGCCAAGTCCACATATAATATGTCACTTTGTTCTTCTTTTTTTCTGAAGTCGCTTGAAAAAAATCACTGGTCGCGGGTTGCAAACTTTTGGTTTGTTTTAAAAAATATGGTTTCTTGTTAAGAAAATCTGACAAGCGACTTCGTTTTTTTACATTTGTGGTCGCTATTTTCCCCAGTGCATTGACACTGTCTGCTCACAGTCTCAATAAGATCAGTGCTGTAGTGTATTTCGCCCTCCCCCAATTATGATGTTATAACAAAAAAACAAGCATAACATACACATATATACTAATAGTACTTATGGTTCTAATGTAATTGCCTTTTCCATCTCTCCAATCATATTCTGCTTGCAGGTGATCAGAGATGAGTGGATATTGCCTGTCCTCCTTATAAGCTTTGTTGCTGTTTGATGATTTTTTTTTTATTAAATAAATTCTGTATAAGTGCAATTTACCACACTGACCACAGCAAAAAAAAAAAAAAAAAAAAAAAAAAAAGGAACCTCGATACCCAGCTGAATCAATTGAACAAGTGTGCTAGTGCTAGCTAGCTACCTATTGAGCCACTGATCTTACCTGTTCAGCAGAAAAAAAGCCATCTCTGAGTTTTCGCCACCTCTGAAAAGTAATACCGATATTTATTCTCGTTTTAGCACGGGCTCTGTCGCACTGTCACAGGCTTTGTTCCTTTTTGACTGCAGGCTCTCTGCAGTTCGAGGCTTCTTTGTTTTGACAACAGCTGATTCCTCAGACATCAACGATGATTGCCTTTAGAACTATCCAGATTAAAACAGCCATCTAGATGGCAAATGATTAAATTCTAAGCAACTGTTGTAAAAGCAAGCTACAAACATTCCACCATCCTCAGCTCCCACACACACGATATAGTAGCCGGCTCTTATTCTTTCTGTTTGCAGACGTGACGTAACCACACAAAGACGAATGATGTCACAAATGAACTGCCATTTCCCACAAAATCCGACCCGACAGCTCAAATTATAAATCACTATTATAAAATTACCACTGCGAATCGGGGTAAGGTAATGAGACAGTTTTAAACACTACTTGCTCAGTAATTGATTTTTGTTCATTTTTAACCAAAGCAATTTCTGTACTGCAGCTTAAAAATCATCTGTGGACGATATCACAATGACAAATTTAACTGATTGTATTTTACAATTATATTGGTGCATGAAAGTTTGTGAACCTTTTAAAATGTTCTATATTTCTGCATAAATATGACCTAAAACATCATATGACCTAAAACAACAAAGTAGATAAAGAGAACCCAAATAAACAAATGAGAAAAAACATCATACTTAGTCACTTATTTACTAAGGAAAATGAGCCGATATTACATATCTGTGAGTGGCAAAAGTATGTGAACCCCTTGTGCAGCAATAACTACAACTAAACGTTCCCGGTAACTGTTGATCAGTCCTGCACATCGGCTTGGAGGAATTTTAGCCCATTCCTCAGTACAGAACAGCTTCAACTCTGGGATGTTGGTGGGTTTCCTCACATGAATTGCTTGCTTCAGGTCCTTACATATATTGGATCATTTTCCTCAATAAATCCCAAGTGTAATATGTTTGTCTCATTTGTTTAATTGTGTTCTCTTTGTTTACTTTTAGGATTTATGTGAAAATTTGATTGTTTTAGGTCATATTTATGCAGATACAGATGTGGCCTTTAAGAATGCATGTTTTTTCCCATGGTTTCATGCGATTCATCACGTATGATCAGGCACACTTCTTAGAATTCAAATTAATTTGTTGTGTTTCACACAATATCCACCAGGTGGTGCATGGAACAACATACTGTAGCTGAACACATAGTACACTAAAAAAAAAATGGAATGTGTGGTTGGTTAGGTTTAAGAAAAAGTATCACGTATGGTTTACATGAATATTACATTTCTTATCAAAATGTGATTGCATCGCTTAACTTATTTATTTTGTGAGGGTTATGTATGCATGATGTTTGTTCTTTGTAATGTCTTCTGATGGTGCTCAATGTTGCATGTACACCAATGGAACTCAGATGGTGGTGTATTTCTTAGTGTGGAACTTAGAGTGGAACTTAGAGTTCCACTTTTTAGAGTGGAACTTCAAGCAGACCTCATCCTGATGTCTTAGGAATGTGGTTTGTTGATCTTGGTCATTTTGAGATGACTTTACATGTGGATGGACTGCATTTATCCATACAGATGTCAAGGTGTCATTGATAGATGGCTAGGCCTATCTATCAGGTCAATCTAAACACTTAACGTGGCGCAATGTACTAAAGACAACAACCAGGAAGGTAAAACAAATTATCACACACTCATTGTCTTATGCAGAATTTACCACCAAACAATGACGCCATAATCACCAAAACCACCGTCAGGTGACAAGGAAGCAGCATGTGACATTATGCATGCAACTGTTGCTAAGTTACTGTCTAAATACCCTGAAGCTTTTGTGGTAATTACTGGAGACTTTAACCATACTAACCATGTAAATCTGGATTCCACTCTCCCAACTTTCTACCAGTTTGTTGACTGCACTACACAGGAAAACAGAACCCTGGACCTTTTGTATGCAAATGATAAAAAGAAGCATACAGAGCTACTACCCTACCCCCCACTTGGTAGATCAGACAATAACCTCATCATGTTAACACCTCCTTCCTGCTGTTCAAAGTTATCCTGTCTCCACAAGGATTGGATCAACAGGAATGACCTGCTTGAGCTGCATGAGCTGAGTGAATGAAAACCAGTAAACTAAAGCACTTTACTAGTGGATTAACTCACCAAACGCCTCCTATTAAAGATTAATCAGATTCATACACAACATAAACGCATTACAACCTGCATCTGCACAAAATGACACAAATGCACAACTATACGTGATAGGATGTGTAAATCAAGTTGTGAATATGCTCTTTCTGTAACAACACATCTGATAAATGTTTCCACATGTTTAAATTAATACATAAAATGTTTGAATATTTGGTTTAATTTTGCACTTTCTTGTCAGCTAAAATGTTATTTTCGACTAAAATTAGATGCCATTTTAGTTAGAGTAAAATTGACAAAAATGAATGAATATGGCATGACGAAATGTTGACTAAATTTAAACAATTTTTGACAAATTATTACTAAAACTGTCTAAACGCAATAAAGCGAAGCAAAATAAAAGAATGCTTGCACTTATTTATGCAATAATCAAACTTCAAATGTAAATTAAATTAATGTAAATCAAATTCACATTCCAAACATGGAAAAATACTATTAATAACTGAATTATTCATTTTTTTTATCGCCAATTATACTGAAAAAAATGGAATGTGTGGCCGGTTAGAGTTAAAAAAAAATATTACGTATGGTTTACATAAAAATATCAAATATCAGTATCAAAACATGATTTCATTGCTTATGCTAAACTTAGTTTAAACAAGTTTCTAATTACAAGATTCAATTATGTAAAGTGAGTGTGATCAATTCGCACAGTACAGGTACTATAACTGTAGTATTTAAATTAACATGGCTAAAGTGTGTGGGGTAGAGTAGCGTGGTAATGTGGTTGTTGCAGACCACCAGCAACCAGGGTTTGCTCCTCAGCTCAGGTGAGAGTGTGGAGTTAGATCATGTTTGATGCACGAAAACAAATTATGTTAATGTAACTAAATTCAATCACGTGGAACCAATGGAGCTTTGTTTTCAGTGTGTGGACTTCTGTGTTCACTTTAAACCAGTTTTTTCAATATTGAAACTTTAAATCTAATAAAAGAACAAAAGTTTCCATTGGTAAGAAAGGAGCAAATGGAATTCATTCAATGATACTTTGAGGAAGGACATTCGTATTTACACATGAACACACAATCAGACTTTCTACACTGAAAAAAAAAGCTAATTAAATCCACAATTTCAACTGAGCTGAGGACTGAACCCTGGTTACAGCATACTACAACAACCACATTACTACTGTGCTATTCTAACACATACATTTAAATCATGTTCATTTAAATACTATAGTTATAGTACGTGTACTACTACTGCCTGTGAGTCGTTTTGCATGTTCTTACTGAGTCTTTGAGGATTTCTTCCTGGTTCTCCAGCATCTTCCCAATTTACAAAAACATTGAAATCAGCTCCAAATTGCGCTTTGATGTGAATGAGTGCGCGGAAGTGTGTGTGTGTCTATTGTCCTGTAGTAAAATGGTGGCTCTCACCCAGGCCCCGTTCATCCCTGGCATTAAAATGCATCCTGGGTGATCAGATCACAAGAGGACAGCCAAAACACATTCATGCCAGCCATTCATGACTGCCATTATAAATGCAACTTTAGTGACCACTTGTGATTTCATATATCATTTCTGCTGAAGAAAGGCTGTCGCACACATTTATTATGTCAATCTTCTGCTCCATTTATTTTCAGGCAGAAATGCCCCGTGAATTACATTTCATGTACCTTTACAGGCTGTTTGAAAAGTTTTAATTGTGTGCTTTTCCACTGCATTCATTTTCAGGTAGAAATGTCCCACAGATCCTATCTCAAGTGCCTATGCAGACTGTTTCAAATATTTGAATCATGCGGTCTGTTAACGAAACTTATAAATGCATGAGAGATTAGATGACGAGTAAATAGCATCGTCTTTATCCATTAGCCTAGTGACAGAGAGCTCTAGTCTTCAGCGCAATTTCTAAACAGTCTCACAATGATTACATCTTTTCCAGCTAGTGCAATGATGCAGTCCATTAGTTGGTCCTTCATTGCTGTCTTGGACACATCGAGGCACATTTGTGTTTACACTTCAAATGTTATGTGGTCATATGTGTCCCAGACCACCTCTGAATGTGGTTTGAATGATCGGTTCACAATGTGTGTTCTTTGAGACACATTTGACCCCGTTCAGACTTGTACTGACCACTTACGATCCGATCACCTAGGACGCATGTTAATGCCAAATGTAAATGGGGCCCCAGTGTGCCTGATCCCACTTAACTCCCCCAAACACTCCCAGTAATGGATATGCAACCAAATATTAAGTTTAATTTACGTTAAGAGTATCTGTTCCTGTTTTGCGCACCTAAAAAATTGGGTGACCTGCCACCAAAGGTGCCATGATCTAAGTTGTTTAACACATTTCTATATTAATATAGTTGAAATAAAATTTCAACTAATGAAAGCTGAAATTCTGATCTTTCTCTTTTAATCTCAAACTCAAATGTTTTCAATGTGTAGCAAAAACAAAGGAATAGGCTTTGCCGATCTAATACTTTCAGAGGGGAATCTATCTATCTATCTATCTGTTTATCTATCTATCTCTCTGACAACAGTATGACATGATGGAGAAACAGTAAATTACCATAAAACATTGCAAGAAAGGATTAACAGTCAGCATAGCATGAGCACAATGTGGAGCAATAAATAACAGGAAATCAAATTGACTCAGTCTTATACCTCAGTGGATGAAATATCTGAGACTCTAGCTTGTCCTGGACCCAATATTGGGTAAAGCAGTCATGCTGTCAAGCATGCTTAATTTTTCTGATTGCTCTGGAGATATATTTTATAGAGGACTTCCATATTTCAGTTTTCCAATCTCTCTCTATCTGTTTCCTACAAACCTTCTAAACATCTGCCTCCAATATTAGGAAGAATGTGAAGATGTTATTTCTCTCCCCTTTCCTTCTCTCTCCTTCTAACTCTGAACAGTTTAGGTCTTTTTTTAAGATATCAGTTTAATGAAAATACTAAGCAGAAAGGGCAATCTGAGGTGTGCAGGGATAAGAATAAAATGTTAAAATCGAGAAAATTGTGACCTTGACTGTATAATACCCTACTGTCATTTGTCAATCAGCAAAAATTATATGTCCATATAATGCATCTATACATCCATACATTGCCATGCTTAAATACTGTCTCTTTATGGTTAAAAATGTATTGTAGCTATGTATACATATACAGCTATATCTATATAACCAAAATGTACATCTAAAGATACTTAAGATTCAGAAATGGCAGTGTCTATGCAAACAGCAATGGAAAAGACTAGTGTCTGGCTGGACTAGTGCCATCACTGCCCCCCACACCCACCCCAAGATGTTATGCAGCAAATGTGTATTAAAGTGATGATGTGATGCAGAATGTCTGTCCAACTAATTTTTTGGCCTTTACAAAAAGTGCATAATAAAACATAAAACATATCGAGTAATTATACACTGCTGGGTGGGAAAATACTATAAATGAGCTCTCCCAAAACCAATGCAATAAACACTGCAGAGCAGCTTCCAAATAAATAAGCAGGGTTGGGAAGAACCATTACAGTACATAAAAAGTAGAGAATATACACCAATAAGCCATTACATTAAAACAACTGACAGATGAAGTGAATAACATTGATTATCTTGTTACATTGGCACCTGTCAAGGGGTGGGATATATTGGCAACAAGTGAACAGTCAGATACCACAGCACACCTTCAGAGTGTGGAGTCCATGCCTCAATGTCAGAGCTGTTTTGGAGGCGCAATGGGGACCTACACAATATTAGGCAGGTGGTTTTAATGTTATGGCTGATCAAGCTAAACAACTGTGCAATATCATCACTCTAAGCATACAGTGCCTATAGAAAATCATCATCATTTTACAGCCATGGCCAAAAGTTTTGAGAATGACACAAATATTAATTTTTACAAATTCTGCTGCCTCAGTTTTATGATGGAAATTTGCATATACTCCGGAATGTTATGAAGAGTGATCAGATGAATTACAATTAATATCAAAGTCCCTCTTTGCCATGAAAATGAACTTAATCCCAAAAAAACATGTCCACTGCATTTCAGCCCTTCCACAAAAGGACCAGCTGACATCATGTCAGTGATTCTCTCGTTAACACAGGTGAGAGTATTAATGAGGACAAGGCTGGAGATCACTCTGTCATGCTGATTGAGTTAGAATAACAGACTGGAAGCTTTAAAAGGAGGGTGGTGCTCGAAATTATTGTTGTTCCTCTGTTAACTATGGTAACCTGCAAGGAAACACGTGCAGCCATCATTGCTTTGCACAAAAAGGGATTCACAGGCAAGGATATTGCTGCTAGTAAGATTGCACCTAAATCAACCATTTATCAGATCATCAAGACCTTCAAGGAGAGAGGTTCAACTGTTGTGAAGAAGGCTTCAGGGCGCCCAAGAAAATCCAGCAAGTGCCAGGACCGTCTCCTAAAGTTGATTCAGCTGCGGGATCCACCACCAGTGCAGAGCTTGCTCAGGAATGGCAGCAGGCAGGTGCGACTGCGTCTGCACGCACAGTAAGGCGAAGACTTTTGGAGGATGGCCTGGTGTCAAGAAGGGCAGGAGAGAAGCCACTTCTCTCCAGGAAAAACATCAGGGACAGACTGCTATTCTGCAAAAAGTACAGGGATTGGACTGCTGAGGACTGGGCTAATGTCATTTTCTCTGATGAATCCCCCTTTCTGATTGTTTGGGGCATCTGGAAAAAAGCTTGTCTGGAGAAGAAAAGGTGAGGGCTACCAGCAGTCCTGTGTCATGCCAACAGTAAAGCATCCTGAGACCACTCATGTGTGGGGTTGCTTCTCAGCCAAGGAAGTGGGCTCACTCACAATTTTGCCTAAGAACACAGTCATGAATAAAGAATGGTACAAAAACATCCTCAGAGAGCAACTTCTCCCAACCATCCAAGAACAGTTTGGTGATGAACAATGCCTTTTCCAGCATGATGGGGCACCTTGCCACAAGGCAAAAGTGATAACGAAGTGGCTCGGGGAACAAAACATTGACATTTTGGGTCCATGGCCAGGAAACTCCCTAGACCTTAATCCCATTGAGAATTTGTGATCAATCCTCAAGAGGCGGGTGGACAAACAAAAACCCACAAACTCTGACAAACTCCAAGCATTGATTATGCAAGAATGGGCTGCCATCAGTCAGGATGTGGCCCAGAAGTTGTTTGACAGCATGCCAGGTCAAATTGCAGAGGTCTTGAAAAAGAAGGGTCAACACTGCAAATATTGACTCTTTGCATAAACTTCATGTAATTGTCAATAAAAGCCATTGACACTTATGAAATGCTTGTGATTATACTTCAGTAACAGTTAGTAACATCTGACAAAAAGATCTAAAAATACTGAAGCAGTAGACTTTGTGAAAATTAATATTTGTGTCATTCTCAAAACTTTTGGCCACAGCTGTATATATATTTTTGTTCCTGCTATATTTACACAATCTGCCTTACAACATTCAAGTAACGTAAAAAGGCAACAGTTCGGAAATGTAAAAAAAAAAAAAGAAAACTAGAATAACAGAGTTGGAAAAGTGAACAGTTCCATGATTTAATACTTCGTAGAGCCACCTTTTGCTTTAATTACAGCCATCAGTCTGTTTGGATATGTCTTCATTAGCTTTGTGCACCTAGAGTGGGGAATATTTGCCCATTCTTCCTTGCAGCATTGTTCGAGTTCAATCACATTTCATGGTGAGCGGCGATTGACTGCTGTCTTCAAGCCCATCCACAGATTTTTAATTGGATCTAGGTCAGGGATCTGACTTGGCAACTCAAGGACAATCACCTTCCTATCCTTAAGCCACTGTGTAGTTATTTGGTGGTGTGTTTAGGCTCGTTGTCGGGCTGCACTTGGCAACATCCATTTTCCCTTCAATCCTGACCAACTGCCCAGTCCCCGCTGAAGAGAATCACCCCGACAACATAATGTTGCCACCACCATGCTTCACAGTAGGTATGGTGTGTTTTGGGTGATGTGCTATGTTTGATTTTTGCCAAACATAACACTTGCAGTTCAGTCCAAAAAGTTCAATCTTGGTCTCATCTGACCATAAAACCTTTTGCGACATGGCATTAGAATCTTCCAAGTGGTTTTTTGCAAAGCTTTTTCAGAAGAGGCTTCTTTCTTGCCACCCTGCCATACAGACCAGCTTTGTGTAAAGCTTGTGAGATTACTGTCACATGCACAGACCGACCAATCTCCATAAGAAGTTGTAAGTCCTTCAAAGTTGCCATTGGCCTCTTGGTAGCTTCCCTGATCGATACCCTCCTGGCTCGGTCATCCAGTTTCCCAATCTAGGCAAGGTGTTGGTGGTGCCATACACTTTCCAATTCTTAATAATGCTCTGAACGGTACTCAGAGGGATAGTTAAAGCCTTTGAAATCGTTTTGTATCCTTCTCGTAACTTGTGCCTTTCCACAACTTTGTCCCAGAGCCCTTTTGAAAGCACCTTTCCAACCATGGTGTATTCTTTGCATTGCCATGCACTACTAGTAATGGAATCATCATGGAACAGTCGGTTTTCTCATGAAGTAATCAAAACCACTGCAACTGATGTCAGGTGGGGGGCACTTAGCATGGTGTGTGATCTGGGAAGTGACTGGTTGTACCTGAGCAAGTTTATAATGGTTACTTTAAAGGACTGATCACTTATCCAAACCAGGTATTTCACTAATTAAATTTTAATAATTGTTCAGAATTTTTTAAAATGTTATTTCCACTTAGATATGGAGGGTTATAATGTGTAAATTTTATTTTACATTACAAATTTACAAATTTAATTTATTTTAATTTCCAGGGTGTAATGTGGCAAAAGGTAAGGATTTTGACACGGTATGATGATTTTCTATAGGCACTGTAGTTTTAAATTCTCCAGACAGTAAGAAAGAAAGAAATTTCTGGGATTTTTTTCACTCATGGAAATCTTGTGTAACATTAACATAATGTTTTAAAAAATATATATGTATATATATATATATTCCATACAGTCTCTCCATGCTTCTCTACTTCTTCCCACCTCAGCTCTCTTTTCCTGTCTTCACATTACTCTCTGAGAGCTTTTTTCATGGTTGTGCCCCAGAGTATTCTTGCCAAGTATCATAATCCAATACACAGACAAGAACTCTGCCCCTTAATAGAAACATCTTTACTTCTTTCACCTCTTTATTCCAACTCTGCTACTTTTTACACAAACCTTTCACTTTAAGTGCTTGCCTTTAAAGCAGGTTAACAAAACTGAAGCTTTAAGCCGCAAATGGTGATTGCTCTTATGAAAAATTCACACATCACATGTCCTTATTACAGAGAAGTAGAAAAAGTTAGTAAATGCACATTAAAATATCAGATGAAAAAAGGAGGGACAGATGGTAAGAACAAGAGAAGAAAAAGAGAAGATCAAAGTGATCACTGGAATTAGGAACTGATTAAGAGAGCGGGGTGCAGCAAGAGATAGGGAAAGAGCAAAACAGAGAAAGTAGATTAATATGGGAATGAGAGAAGAAACTATCAAAAGCAACAGGGAAAAAACACTAAATTAAAGGAGTAAGATAAAGATCAAGACAAAAAAAGAACAGAGCAGGAAAAATAAGAGAGAGAGAATAGGCAAGGTAATCTCCCTAATCTCTCTAGCCTTGGCATTGTGTGCATTATGTATATTGTATTATCACCTCTTCCCTCTTCTGTATCACTTCTATTTAGGGTATGTCACTTTTCTACTTCATGAAAAAATAAGAAATGTGATTATATTCAAAATAAGGCAGCTGGTGACAGTCTGTCATTTTTACACCAACATTTATACAATATCACAAAAAACAGTTTTATGTAGCTCAAAACATGCTTCATATAGCCCAGTGCCTGATCAGTTAATCATATAGAAGTTACCACCAATAAATCCTTATGACAATGTGCACCGGTTTCATGCAGAATGGTGCAGATTCTCATGCTTTCTCATATTGCAATGGAAGGCACTGAAGTTGAGTATCAGAGTTTCAGTTAGATGGAATTTCATGAACAGCTCACAGATAAAACCCCTTCTTCCCCCCTTCTTCATAGATCTTGCAATCACCATCCAAACAACAACATATACAGCACCAAATGCTGCATGTCCAGAGATGTGTGCAAATGATGTCTCTTTAATATTACTCTGTTTTAATATTATGATGACTGATAATACTATTTCTTTGTTGTTTAGTTAGGATATAGTGTAGAGTGTTAAAATATAATATTAGTGCATAAGAAGCCTTTTGGGGATCCTGGAATGGTACTGGTAGGATGTCCATTTTTCCAAAAGATAGAGTATTCAGTAGCGTTGGGTCCGAGTCCACCTTTGTCGAGCTCAAGTCGAGTCCAAAAGGGGCTGAGTCGGACTGAAGTCTGAGTCCTTAATGGCCGAGTCCAGCCGAGTCCAGAAAGTAATTCAATTGAAAAAGGATTTGAAATTGCAATTGTAAACTCGACACTGAGCTGTTAAATTAATATTTTTACTTTCACAAGCCAATGGCAACAGAAATGTAACAAAAAATACCACTATTACATCTTGCCATTTCCATTTAATATTTTTATTTCATGTCATCAGCACCTCAACTAGTTTCCTATCAAAAAATGGTTTCAATGAAAAAAGGGATATAGGGTTTAGGGATGGGCGATATGGACTTAAAACTATATCACGATATTTTCTGGTATTTATTGCGATAACGATATGAGTGATGATATAAATATAGTACCATTCACCACTGTTTTTGGCTACAAGTGAGAGCTGCATGCAGTCTTGAGAGCCTCAGAAACACAAACGTTGATCTAAAAGTAAAACTTACCCATCATCAGATAGGCTCCTAAAATATACCAATTACATAAAAGAATCAAAAACAGTAAAAATCCAAACACCAGGCTCCTTGTTTAGCGCTAAACTCCTCCTCAGCTGTTTTCGCTCTGCATCTGAGCTGTGAATGGGTTGCAGACCGTTGCACACAGAAATACTGTACATCATCAATTAGGCTTTGTCATTATTATCGCGGGAAGAATTTCTACCGGTATATCGTGAACAATAAAATATTGCCCATCCCTAATAGAGGTATATGTAGAACTTTTATTATATTACAAGTGTATGAAAATACAAATAAACCTATTTTGTTATTGTATCACACTATATTGTATCACACTATATTGAGTATAGCGTAGAGTTACTTTTAGTAGCTTGTCATAACAACGAGTTTCATGCTTTATTACTGCTTTTAATCTGTCTATGAACGACAACAAACTCTTTTTTTTAAAACTTTTTTTTTCATTTTAATTCCTAAAATGAAATAATAATAATAATAATAATAATAATAATAATAATAATAATAAATCCCTATCAGCAAGGTTTATGATATTTACTACATTAAGAAGTATATTTCACATTTTACGTGAAATTCAAGACTGGAATCACCAAATTAATATTTAGGGGTGGGTGATATGACTACAATCTTATTTCACAATAATGATATGTTTTCTCAGGTAGGTCTATCAGCAGTATTCAAGTAAGAAATACTACGGAAATTTAAAAGCAATTAAATTTAAATAAAATAGACTTCACTGTATGACATATACAGTGATTCTTATTCAATTTACTGGAGTTATTCAGTCAAATAAGTGAGTGATTTTCTCTGTCTTTTGTTATTTGATTAACATTAATGACACAGAGAGCAGCAGGTTTATTAGACTGCTGTCACTTTAAGACCTAATGCACAGATCCAATATACTGTATTGACACACCTCCGATTTTCCCCCCAACTGTTTACATTCACTTAAGACATCACTTAAGACATGGCAGTGGTAGCTCAGTGGTTAAGGTGTTGGTATACTGCACAGAAGATCATGAGTTCAAACCCCAGCACCACCAAACTGCCACTGTTGGGCCCTTCCTCAACTGCTCAGCTGTATAAAATGAGATAAATGTAAGTTGCATCTACCAAATGCAAGATATAACTGATTCTGTTTACATGAATACTCAGCCACACCTGCATTTTGACATAATGTGCGTGTATTTATTTGACCGTCCAAAGAGAAACTCAGTTCGGTACTCGCGTGATGAGAGGAGAAAGCCCCTGGTCAGGTGGGGAGACATTCATTGATTTCTTATTATCTTAAATTTACGGAGCCCCTGAAGTGACCTGTGCAAAAAAAAAAAAAAAAATCACAGAGACTTTTGCGTGCGCATGCAAAAGTTTCTGTGAAACTTTCTTTTTTTGCTGTCTAACACGTCGCTCTATAATCTCCCACAGGTGTTCAGGTGGGCTGAGATCTGGTGACTAAAGGCCATAGCATATGATTTATATTTTCATCCTCATCAAACCATTCAGTGAGCCCCCATGCCCTGTGGGTGGGGTGGAGTCAGCAAAATAAATGTATCCACAGCATAACAGAGCTACAGTATTTATTTACACTGATACTTAAATCACAACCATATTATCATTTCCTCAATATCAGTGAGATGGGGACCATTAGGAATCTACTTAATAAAGACAATAAATGGTTTTGACCCTTTCACTAATTTTAAAATGTTAAATCATATTCAAGCAGAAAATAATCAGTGTAGAGTAAATTGCAAGTATTTTGATCCTAACTGTATCAAATCCATGACATGTCTTTCCAGTCCATCTGGTGTTATTTGTGAGCGCCTGGCATCTGAGGGCAGACTGTGCCACCCCACACAGGCATGAGCGAAGGCTGGATTAATTAAATGTGTTGGAGACAGTTGCTCACCATGTCCATGAGGGCTTGGCCATGGGATGTTACATAAGTTATTCATCACAGAGGCCCATCTCTCAAAACACAAATTTCACTCTGGGAAAGAGTGACAGCAAGCCAGTCTCCTATCTGATCATGCTACAACTGTTAATACTGGCCCCATGAAACAGCAGTGCTAGTTTTGAAATGGTTTGAATTTGTTTATTCAATGGTGGCTCATGCATAGAACCCAACCATATATATACAACATTCAACATATGTTAATCTAATTCCAGCAACATGCACTATATTGGCAAAAGTTTATGGACATTTGACCATAACACCCGTTTGTGCTTGTTGAACATCCCATTTCTGATTAGTCCCCATTTGCTGTTATAACAACCTCCACTGTTCTGGGAAGGCTTTCCACTAGATTTTGGAGTGTGGTTATGGGGATTTGCCCATTTAGCCACAAGAGCATTAGTGAGGTTGGGCACTGATGTCGGGCAAGAGGGCCCGGGGCACAGTTGGAATTCCAGTTCATCCCAAAGGTGATCAGTGGGGTTGAGGTCAGGGCTCTGTGCAGTCCACTCGAGCTCTTGCCAAACCAAATTCACTCTGTGCACAGGGGCATTGTCATGCTGGAACATGTTTGGGCTAGACCTCTTAGTTCCATTGAAGGGAAATCATAATGCTACAGGATACAAAGACATCCTATACGTGGTCAGTAAGTCTGCTAGAACTTGTTAAGCAATGATTTGGTGCCAACAAAGGTTATAATGCATGGAAAGTAAGCATCAGATTAAGAGAGACATATTCCAGGTTGCGTGAAAGGTCTGTTCAACAAGCATTAAATTTATCCAGAGTGCACAAGATAAAGGCAAATTTTCCAAACAAGCCACCTTGGACATAAATAAGAGCTATGCAGGCTCAGGAAAGACACCAGGTAGACCTACTGGACATGACAGAATAGAAAGTCACACATGGAAGAGCAATCTACATGTATGCCCTCCCTGTAAAGGATGTTCAGTGAATACAGTTTATGTGGCTGAAGGCTTTGAAGAGGAAAAGCAGTAGTGAAATACACTGATCACCCATAACATTAAAACCACAAACAGGTGAAGTGAATAACGTTGATTATCTTGTTACAGTGGCACTTGTCAAGAGGTGGTATATACTGTATTAGTCAGCAAGTAAACAGTCCGTTATCAAGGTTGATTTGTTGGAAGCAGGAAAAATGGGCAAGCGTAAGGATCTAAGTGACTCTGACAAGGGCCACATTGTGATGGCTAGACGATTGGGTCAGAGCATCACCAAAACGACAGGTCTTGCTGTTCCCGGTACGCAGTGGTTAGTACATACCAAAAGTGGTCCAAAGAAGGGTAGCCCATCTTGTACGATCCTACAGTGCTATGAAAGTATTGTCTGGACTATTTTCAAAAATAATTGCAAATTCTGTTTTCTATTTGTGCATGCATAAGTTGTGACATATTTCAAATGAAAATGCAAATTGTATATTACCGGTTTTATTTTTGTTTACCCAAATATGCAATTGTGTAGCACAAATTGCTGAAAATGTTAATGCTGGCTATGAGAGAAAGGTGTCAGAACACAGTGCATTGCAGCTTGTTGTGTATAGGGCTGCATAGCTGCAGACCAGTCAGAGTGCCCTGTCCACTGCTGAAAGTGCCTACAATGGTCATGTGAGTATCAGAACTGGACCACAGAGCAATGGAACAAGGTGGCCTGGTCTGATGAATCATGTTTTCTTTTACATCATGTGGATGGCTGTGTGCGTTTGCGTGACTTACCTGGGGGAGAGATGGTACCAGGATGCACTATGGGAAAAAGGCAAGACAGCAGTGTGATGCTCTGGGCAATGTTCTGCTGGGAAACCTTGGGTCCTGGCATTCATGTGGATGTTGTTGTTCGTCCATCAGTTTCGATGAGGACCTTGACATCTAGATTGTTACTATGAGCGATGTATCCGTTGGTGGCTGATTAGGCTGATTTGAGCACGGAAGTTTCTGCCACATGTCGGACAGACATGCGTTGATGCCTCAGTTTGCACACTAGCAGCAATGGATTTTCGTATGGTGTGCTTCTGTTGGGCAACAGTCGTTCTTCTCACTTCAGATGCCTGGCAGTAGGTCATTGTGCGCCATGCACTTCGGTTTTGTGCCAGGGATTCCCAGGAGGATGTGTCAGTGTCCAGAGACTTAAGTGATTCTTTCAGCGTGTCCTTGTAACACTTCCTCTGGCCCCCTTGTGATCGTTTTCCCTGGGACAGCTCACCATAGAAGAGCTGCTTCGGTATGCGATTATCTGACATCCTGACAACATGACCTGACCAGCGTGTCTGGGCTTTCATCAGCAGTGTGTGAACTGATGGTAGTCCTGCCCTGGAGAGAACGTCTGTGTCTGGCACTTTATCCTGCCATCTGATTCTCAGAAGTCTGCGGAGACATGTCATGTGGAAGTGGTTCAGCTGTCTAGCATGCCTCCTGTACACAGTCCAAGTCTCACAGGCATACAGCAGAGTTGGTAACACCACTGCTTGGTAGACTTTTAGCTTTGTAACTAAGCTGATCCCACGATGTTCCCACACGTTGGCTCACAGTCTGCCAAATGCTGTACTTACTTTGGCTAATCTATGTCCACTTCGATGTCAATTTTCACTGAGCGAGAGAGTGTACTACCCAGATAAGTGAACTGATCCACAGCTTGCAGCTTTTATCCCTTCACTATGATTTCTGGCTCTTTGTACTGGGCTTTTGGAGCTGGCTGATGCATTACTTCGGTTTTCTTCGTGTTGATGGTTAGGCCGAAGTTATCGCAGGCAACCGAAAATCTGTCCATGCTGGCCAGCATGTCGTGCTCTGAACTGGCATTCAAGGCACAGTCATCAGCAAATAAAAAGTCCCATAGCACAGTCTCCTTGACTTTGGTGACAGCTTGGAGTCTTCGTAAATTGAACAGTTTTCCATCGGTTCCGTACTTTAGACCGATTCCCACAGGACAGTCCTTGAAGGCGTCTGATAGCATGGCAGAGAACATCATGCTGAACAGTGTCGGCGCAAGTACACACCCCTGCTTGACGCCGTTGGTGACTGGAAAGTCCGCCGAGGCTTCACCGTCATCAAGAACTCTAGCCATCATACCATCATGGAATTGGTGTACCATCAGTATGAATCTGTCAGGGCAACCAAACTTGGACATGATCCTCCACAGGCCTTCACGACTGACAGTATCAAAGGCCTTGGTGAGGTCCACGAATGTGGTGTATAGATCATGGTTCTGTTCTTGACACTTCTCTTGAAGTTAACGGGCTGCAAATATCATGTCCACAGTACCACGTTCCTTGCAAAACCCACATTGCGTCTCAGGTAGGAGGCCTTCTTCCAGATGAGCAGTCAGACGATTTAACAGAACTCTTGCAAAGATCTTGCCTGCTATAGATAGCAGCGAAATTCCTCTGTGGTTATCACACACTTGGCGATTTCCTTTCCTCTTATAGAGATGTACAATTGAAGCGTCCTTGAGCTCCTGAGGAATGGATCCTTGATTCCAGAAGGACTGTAATAGCTGGGTAAATTTTTCTACAAGCACTGGGCCACCGACCTTGTAGACTTCAGCTGGAATTGCATCTGATCCTGGTGCCTTGCCACAGGACAGCTGACTTATGGCCTTTGAGGTTTCCGCCACTGATGGCAGGACATTCAGTGTGTAATTGACATCTACTTGGGGCATTCTGTCAATCGCCTCATCATTTACCGAGGAAGGGCAATTGAGTACGGATTAGAAATGCTCCGCCCAGCGTTGGAGAATCAGAGTCTTCTCAGTGATGAGGGTTGTACCATCTGAGTCTAGTAGTAGGGAGCTCCCTGAAGACTGAGGCCCGTACAGAGTGTTGATGGCTTCATAGAACCTTTTGGAGTCGTTCCTCTCTGCATACTGCTGAATTTCATCGGCTTTGGCACTTAGCCATGAGTCCTGCATCTTGCGAATCTTGATCTGTACAGTTCTGCGAGAGATGGTGAAGGCATTCCTCTTGGCTCTTGAAGATGGATCGTTCTGGTGAGCACGGTGAAGGCGGTGGTTTTCAGCAAGTAAATCCTTGACCTCTTCATCATTTTCATTGAACCAGTCGTTCTGCTTTTGGGTGCAGGGTCCAGAAAGCTTTCCCAGTCCTTCTCAGCATTGTCCTCAAACTATAACCCTGATAGTTGAGTGTCTAGATCTTCAGCAAGTGACTCAGCTGCACGGGGGATTTTCAGCTTACTGACATTGATCTTTTTCATGACTTTTCTTCCCTGAGGACGTCTCTTTGGCTTGATGTGAAGGTTTAGCTTAGAGACAATGAGTCTGTGGTCCGTCCAGCAGTCAGCACCACACATGGCCTTGGTCACCCTGACATCCTGTCTGTCTTTCCTCCTCACAATGACATAATCGATGAGATGCCAGTGCTTGGAGCATGGGTGCATCCAAGATGTCTTGTTACGAGTGGGTAGGCGAAAAATGGTGTTCGTGATGAGTAGGTCGTGGGCTGCACAGGTCTTCAGTAGTAGCAGTCCATTGCTCTTGCACTTGCCTATCCCATTTTTTCCAATGACGCCCTCCCAGGATGAAGAGTCAGATCCTACTCTTGCATTGAAGTCACCCAGTAGGATCAGCTTGTCGGTATGTTTTATCGAGGAAAGCAAGGAGTCCAGCTCTTCGTAGAACTTGTCCTTTGCTTCATCGGGGTTTGTCATTGTTGGTGCGTAGGCACTGATCAATGTTGCTTGTTTTCCTCTTGGTAGGGGGAGTTGCAGTGTCATGAGTCGGTCTTTTATGCCCTTGGGGAGACTGGATAGATTGCGGACAAGAAGACTCCTGACAGCAAAGCCGACTCCGGATTCACGACATTCATCACTGCTATGTCCACACCAGAAGAATGTGTAGCCACCTCCTGATTCAGTAAGCTGACCTTCATTGGCTAGACGAGTCTCACACAGGGCTGCAATGTCGATGTTGTATCTTGCAAGCTCTCAGGGCTGTTCTTCTCTCTGGTCGATCGGCTGTGGCATTGTCGAGTAGAGTGCGCACATTCCATGTGCCAATGGTGAATGGTGTCACCTTGTGTTTTCTTTGAAGTTTTGTTCGACCGCATTTGTTGGGATCCCCGCCAGCCACGGTAGACTGGCCAGGGTGACGTGAAGCAGGCAATGTTTAGGGCACCTTTTCTAGCCCCTTCCTCAGGCTGCGGAGGTGAGCAGTGCTGTCCTAGAGAGGGCTGCTCAGACACTCAGGTGGATATCAAGTTACGCTGCTGCTTCAGTTCAGCGATAAAGCGATCATTTGTCCTGAGCCGCCTGTGTGCAGGTCCGCGGCTACAGCTCCCAGTGTATCCACACCAGCTGCTTCGCCGCTCGCCCATCGCCACAGGACTTTCGGGTGATGTCAAGACATGCGCGTGAATTGGATTAAAGTGAGGGAGAGTTGTGCAGCGTCAGCCTCACTCTCTCTTCCCAGTTCCCAGCTTGATCCAGTTGCAAGACAAAAGTCGAGACGGCTGAAGATGGGGCCGGGTGCAGTGGATGACCAGGAAGCCTTGTGTGTCTTGCCCTGCTCTGAGCGTTCCACGTCGCCTGCAGCACCACCTTCTTGATCGTTGGACCGACTGTTGGCCTCATCCGCTCAATCCACCGGAGCTGACTTCACATGCTGCGGATAGACATGTCCCTAACTCACCAAGGGTTTGAGACCCGTTGGCTACCCTCACCTGGTTTCGCTGGCCTGTCGAAGCCGTTGCCCGGGGTGTGGCCGCTGTCGCATGTTAACAGCTACGAGGAGCCACAGGTGAAAACTGGGTGAGCTGTGGATGTTACTTTGACACGTACCACCTACCTGAACTTTGTTGCAAACCAAGTACACCTCTTCATGACAGTGGTATTCCCTAATGGCAGTGGCATCTTTCAGCAGGATAATGGACCCTGCCACAATGCAAAAATTGTTCATAGCTCACAAATTGGTTTGAGGAACATGACAAATAGTTCAAAGTGTTGCCTTGGCCTCCAAAATTCCACAGATGAATCTATCTGATCAAGCATCTGTGGGATGTGCTGGGCAAACAAGTCCAATCCATAGAGGCCCCACCTCGCAACTTACAGGACTTAAAGAATCTGCTGCTAACGTCTTGGTGCCAGATACCACAGCACACCTTGTGGAGGACTCTTGTGGAGTCCTTGCCTAGATGGGTCAGAGCTGTTTTGGAAGGACGGAGGGACCTACACAATATTAAGCAGGTGGTTTTAATGTTAAGGCTGATCGGTGTAGCTCAGCATTTGGAGGAAATGTACAACGAACATGGACCACCAACGATTTTACAGCATGACTAGGGATGTGAGTTCAAAGGTACTGTGAAAAGTCATATGAAAATCATGAAGGTAAAAATCATTCAAAGCTCACCATATTACCCCCAAAGCCAGGGAAAAGTTCAAAGAATGGACAGGTCATTTAAAAATGCTATATGATCTGATCAAGAGAGGAGGGGTAAACTGGGCCAGTCATTTATCCAAATATGCTCAGGTTCTTCAAGAAGATCCCAAAAAAGTGTTGGGTTGGATGACACTGTTCTATGTGTATTATGGCTGTAAAACAACAACGTACTGATGGCTGAAAGCACCGATCCATCACTTGACTTTGAAGAGGGCTATAGGCCTGCACATAGTGTAGATACACATTTTCCTTCAAGAAAAACAAGGAAATAATTTGAAATAGAAACAGAGTGAGAAGAAGAGTAGCAAAGGGGCAAAAGCAACAACGCAAGTACTAATCATCCATCCATTTATAGTGTCAAGGATAAGGTTTTGGTAAGACCCACAACCTGACAAAGAAACATGCTATTGTTAATGGAATCACTATAAAGAGGAATCTGAGATTGTCAAAGTACAAGGTCAAGTTAAGACTTCCTGGGAACATGGATTTGATGCTTAGGTGCTTTTTTGTCAAAGATATCACGAGTGTCACCAGAGATGAAAAACACAGGCGACAGAAGTCAAACCACAGAAACTTCTGTATTCCTTATACACATGCAGACCGATTACTGTCATTTGGTTCCTCCGATTTCTGCAAAGAGATGGATCCACAGCCCAATGGTGATTGCCAATTTGCAGCAATGGCTGATCATTTGGCAAACTTTGGAATATTTCAGTCAGCCATCTCATTCACATAGGAAATTGTCATGGATTTGCAAATGCACAGACAGCACATGGGACTCCATTTGCTAATTATATTAACGATAAGCGGGATACATACTTACAGAGCATGGTTCAACACATGGACATAGATTTAGTTTGAACATGGGGGGGGGGGGGGGTCGGGGTTGAAATAAAATGTGAATGGGTATGCTTCCTGGCACTTCTTTATTTAGTTAAATAAATAAATTTTAAAAATCAGCTTTGTTATATCTGCAGTGTCATTATGTAATTTCCCTCTGCTTATCTATCTTTCTAGCTATCTACCCGTCCAACGATCCATCTATCTGTCTAATCTATATATCTATCATCCACAAGCATTTATGATCAAATGATTACTTCATTAATCCGAATTGCACAGGGCAAAATAACAGTCCAAATGAACTTATTCACATTGTTTATTGTGAGATCTTTACATTCCACTGTAGTGCACAGTGTGAACACAATGTCCAGTGTGAACAACGTTGTTGTTGATAATAATGGGAACTATAAAAAATAAAATTTAGCTAACATGACACAAGGCTAACTAATTATCCTACCTCCTTCTGAATACATGTTTTATTTTTTGGCTGTCCCTTTCTGACCAGCAATGCAAAATAGTCTGCCGGGCAGCTTTTCTCTTCATCTTCAAAGCTACCTGTGCCCTCTCCCAGTCAAACGGCAGTAATCAAGTGTTGTGTTGTGAGGCAATAGTTAGGCATTACCAACTTGTTCAACAGAGGGGGGCTCTTAGTATTTTTATCTGATTTATTATTACAAACTAACAATCAGTATGGAACACCAATAATGTTACAAAATAAATTCTACATATATTTCAGTTGATCATGTTATAAATATTTGGGGGGTTGTAATTGCTAGTTCTGATTATTGGGTTCTGAACCAATGCCCCTGGTTCAACAGGGCACATATGGAGACCATATCACACTGCAAAGAGCCTCTGAATTGTTCAATGTTCAGGTGCTAATAATTTCATCTCTGGGTCCAGATGCAACTTCCCTCATATCAGTTTCAAACATCTATGATGAGAATTTGCCACTGCTAATTCTAGGCCCTATTGCTGAAGGCCATGGTGAACATTATGTTAGTCTTAGTGGACAAGTTACCCAGTACATTGGCTTAATTGAGTTGGCAGAAAGAGAAAGATTGCCCTGTCAGAATAGAGCTCAATACGTGTGACTAAGAGAGGGAGAGGAAATTTCTCAAAATGACCTGTCAACCCCAATTGATCTTAAAGGGATAGTTCACCCAAAAATGAAAATTCTGGCAATTACTCACCCACTTGTCGTTCCAAACCCATAAGACTCATTCATCTTCGGAACACAAATGAAGACTTTTTAATGAAACATGGGAGATTTCTGTCCCTCTGTTTTAAACCAAAACTTTTAAGCTCCAAAAAGTTCATAAAGGCATCGTAAAAGTAATCCATGTGACTCCAGTGGTTTAATCCCAATTTTATGAAGCGATTCGAATGATTTGTGTGTGTAAAAGGAAACTAAAATTAGGTCTTTATTCACAAAATATCTGTTGATGTGAGAGCGGACAAAAAAAATGCAAGTTCTCCTCTATGTTGAAATCTGTAGACATCTTTATAACACACAAGGTTCAGGGAGCATCCAAAAACAGTAGTCAAACACTGACATAAAAGGTCAGGTACATTGTAATCTCAGGCAAAACTGACAAGAGATTGAAAAGATGTGCTAAACAGGCAGTAGGTGCTTCACATTTCTTTAACTGCACCTCCTTATTCCCTTCCTTGCTTCTTAGTTCCTCCCTCTGAGGAAACAATGCAAGGAAAGGAAACATGGTCAAGAGGAATTGAGGATGCATTTGCCAAATGATCACTGAAGCATCACTTTGAAACTGCCTAAAGTAAATTTGGTGATTTCTGACATATTGGAAAGTTACATTAACTGTGTAACAGATTTACATATACACAAAATTACACACTGAATTAATCTTAATTAAAACATTTTTGCATCTGTTCATAACATGCTTAAATGCTGATGTTTATCCTGACTTCTCATATGGGCATTCCTTTTAATAAAGGCATATTTTATTTGAAATTTACACCATATGCTTATGTCACATGCTACAATAACAAAAGACTTCTGTGTAAAAAGCATGTGTCCTTGATGTAGTAGCCTCCTATCTCCTCATTCGTTGATCCCACCGAGTGCATTTTAAAAACTCGTATCTCCTACAAATGTTCATAGGTCACAAGCTGAAGGATTGATGAATCAGAGAGGAATCAATTACAGTTTTGGGAATATACTGGAATCCAGGAAGTAAAACCAGGAAGTCTACTACAGAAGAAGTGCTCCTCTGTACTTGGGAGACTGTTGGTTGGGAGGGGTTCTGCCCTGAGCTGGTGTGGCCCTTCCCCTACAATGATGAGAATCATGGTCATACATCACCTCGTCTTTTAGGCTCAATAATTATTTTGCAGACAGAAAAAAACTATTATTGGTGCTAGGTCTAACTGAATTATTCTTTGTTGCCTGGTGCAGTCTCAGAAACTTGAAGCTAAACACTTATTGTAGAGAGGCTTTTGGACTTTAGAAGAGGACTCCCCTTTATCCATAAATGGCCTTAGGTACTACAGTCTCCAGGGCCCTCAAAATGGGAATCTAACACTGATACCATTGTGTTGAAGACTCTTCAGAGGACAGTCTTCCTGCAGCAGTTGAAGAAATTCAACCTACAATGTATTCTGGACAATCCCATGCAATTCTATAATACTGCATTGCATGCTCATAAGTGCAATTCTCTAGGACTGTTCATGAAGTAGTATTCATTATTTTACAAATTACATATTTCCATAAAATTTCTAATAAATTTCCATAAAAGTTGGATTTTTTTCTAAAATGCAATAAAACCAAAAATCTGTGATCTGTCTAGTCTCTTGAAACTTTTATTAACTGACAAAAAGTACAAAGAAAAGATATTCAATGTTTTCACTGACCAACATAGTTGCATTTTGTAAATATAAACAAATTTAGAATTTGATGCCTTCAACACACACACAAAAAGTTGTGACTGAGGCATGTTTACCACTGTTTTACATCACCCTTCCTTTTAATTACACTTTTTAATCATTTGGGAACTGAGGATACTAATTGTTGCAGTTTTGCAAGTGGAATTTTTGCTCATTCTTGCTTGATACAAGACTTCAGCTGCTCAACAATCTTTGGTCACCATTGTCTGATTCTCCTCTTCATGATGTCCCATAGGAGACAGACCTGGACTGCTGGCAGGCCAGTCAAGCGCACACACTCTGTGTCTACGAAGCCATGTGGTTGTAGCATGTGTAGAATGAGGCTTGACATTGTCCTGCTGAAATAACCATGGATTTCCTGGGAAAAGACGTTGCCTTGATGGCAGCATATGTCTCTCTAAAATCCCAATCTATGCCTCCGCGTCAATGGTACCTTCGCACATATGCAAGTCACCCATGCCATGGGCACTGTTGCACTCCCATACCATCACAGATGCTGGCTTTTGCACCTTTCGCTTATAACAGTCTGGTTGGTCTTATTCATCTTTGGCACGGAGAACTTGATGTCCTATTTCCCGAAAAAAGCTGAAATGTGGACTCATCTGGCCACAGCACACATTTCCACTGCCTTTCAGTCCATCTGAGATGAGCTCAGTCCCAGAAAACTCGGTGGCGTTTCTGCATAGAGTTGATGTGTGGCTTCCTCCTTGCGGAATAGAGTTTCGGGTTGCATTTCTGGATGCAACGGCGGACTGTGTTAAATGACAATGGTTTTTCAAAGTACTCCCAAGCCCATGTGGTTATATTTATCACAGTAGCATAACGGAAGAGAGGGCACTGGAAATGGTGTGCAAGGCAGTGGAAGCGCGGAAAGCGAGCCGGCATCCATGCTAGGCTAAAGGCTAACCCAAGCCGTCCGGGAACTACCATCCATTCTCCTCTCCGATGTTCACTCTCTTGACAATAAACTGGAATTACTCAAACTACAGCTAATCCCAGCATACAGACCACTTCTGAAACGTGTCAAACCAGTTCTGAAACAGGTGAGAACCTGGTCTGAGGGAGCCATCTCAGCACTTCAGGACTGTTTTAAGCACACAGACTGGAATATGTTCAGAGAGGCTGCTACATACCACAGCACTACAGACTTGGAGGAATACACAGCATCAGTGACTGGCTACATCAGCAAGTGCATAGATGATGTAACATCCTTCAAGACCATCACCACACATGCAAACCAGAAACTGTGGATGACTGCAGAAGTGCGCTCGCTGCTGAAAACCCAAGACTCTGCTTTCAGGTCTGACGACAAGGCAGCCCTCCACACAGCAAGGACCAATCTGTCCCGGGCCATCAGAGAGGTAAAGCGCAACTATGCAGAAAGAATCCACAGTCACTTCATAAACACCAAGGGCACAAGGTATATGTGACAAGGCGTATGTGGCAAGGCATTCAGGCCATCACAGACTACAAAACTACACCACCTGTCTGTGATGATGACGCCTCGCTCCCAGATGCACTGAATGATTTCTACGCGCGGTTCAAAGCACAGAACATGCAAGCGAGGAAGACCACCACAACTCCCACCGACCAAGTACTTCGTCTGTCTGCAGTGGACATCAGGAAAACTCTGTCCAGAGTCAACCCATGGCAAGCTGCAGGTCCTGACAACATACCTGGCCGGGTGCTCAGAAAATGTCCTGATCAGCTTGCAGATGTCCTCACAGACATCTTCAACATTTCCCTGAGCCAAGCAGTCATCCCAGTGTGCTTCAAGATGACCACCATCATCCCTGTGCCAAAGAAATCATCTGTGTCCTGCCTGAATGACTACTGGCCTGTTGCACTCACACCTATCATCATGAAGTGCTTCGAGCAGCTAGTCATGCAGTACATGTACCGTCCCAACCACTCAACAGAGGACCCCATATCTGCTACCATTCATCTGTCTCTGACCCATATAGATAAAAAGGACAATTACGTAAGGATGCTGTTCATAGGCTTCAGTTCAGCATTCAACACAATCATCACACAACAACTGACAACAAAGCTGAGCCTGCTGGGTTTAAACACCTCCCTCTGCAACTGGATCCTGGACTTTCTGACCGGGAGACCCCAGTCCATCAGGATCGGCAACTCCACATCCAGCACCACCATACTGAACACCAGCGCCCCCCAGGGCTGTGTGCTCAGTCCACTGCTGTTCACACTGCTGACTCACGACTGTGCTGCTAAGTTCAGTTCCAATCACATCATCAAGTTTGCTGATGACACTACAGTTGTGGGCCTCATCAGCAACAATGATGAGTCAGCATACAGGGAGGAGGTGAACCAGCTCACAGAGAGGTGTAGAGACAACAATCTATCTCTTAATGTTGATAAAACTAAAGAGATGATTGTTGACTTCAGGAGAATCCAAGTGGACCACTCACCACTGCACATCAATGGGACAACTGTGGAGAGAGTCAAAAGCTCCAATTTTCTTGGTGTGCACATGACTGAGGACCTCTCCTGGACTCTCAACACCACCTGCCTAGTCAAGAAGGCCCAGCAGCGCGTACACTTCCTGTGGAGGCTGAAGAGAACCAAACTCCCCCCTCCCATCCTCACCTTCTTCTACAGAGGGACGATAGAGAGCATCCTGACCAGCTGTCTCACTGTGTGGTACGGGAACTGCACAGCCTCTGACCGCAAGGCCCTACAGCAAATTGTGAGGACAGTTGAAAAGATCAGCAGGGTCTTTCTACCCACCGTAGACACCTCCTTCAACAACCGCTGCATCCACAAAGCCACCAGTATTGTGGGCGACCCCTCTCACCATTCTCTTGGACTATTCACCCTCCTGCCATCTGACACACTCCGCAATAGTTTCTTCCCTGAGGCAGTCGGATTACTCAACACGCTGCTGCCTCCCAACACTCACCTGGGCCAGTCAAACACCTAACCCAGTAAGACTCATACCTCTGCACACGCACTAACCCAGTAAGACTCTACTGCACACTGCACTTTACATAGCTGCATCAGTCACTTCACTGTGGAACTCACTTTTTTTGTTGCCAGTATTACTGCTACACCTATGCTGCTACATTACACAATAGCTTATAGTTTATGGTCTATGTTTACAGTCAATGTTCTGTGTATTTATTGTCCTGTTCATTTACTGTCCTGTGTACTTTTTGTTTGCACTTGTCTCACACTGTTGTGTATCTGCACTTTATGTAGTCTTGCATACTGTTTTGTGTTGCACCATGGTCCTGAAAAAACGTCATTTCGTTCCAATGTATACACACTATATAGAGGAATGAAAATAAAAATCTACTTGACTTGACTTGACTTGAAAGTCATGCACATTCAACAGTGGTTTCCGGCCTTGCCCTTTATGCAATGAGATTTCTCCGTATTCCCTGAATCTTTTCACAATATTATGCACTGTAGATGGTCCTATATTCTTTGCAATCTTGCATTGAGCAATGTTCTTTTTGAACTGACTGACAATTCTCTGACAAAGTTTGGCACAAAGTGGTGAGCCATGACCCATCCTTGCTTGCAAAGACTGAGCTTTTAGTGGATGCTACTTTTATGCCCAATCCTGATACCCTCCCCTGTTACCAATTAACCTAATCCTCCAAAATGGTGTTACTTGAATATTCTATAAATTATCAGTCTTATTTTGCCTCTGTCCCAGCTTTTTTTTTTAGTGTGTTGTAGGCATCAAATTCAAAATTTGTTTACATTTACAAAATACAATTAAGTTGGTCAGTGAAAACATGAATACCTTTTCTTTGGAATTTTGTCAGTTAAAGTCACAGTAAAAATCACAGATTTTTGTTTTTATTGCATTTTAGAAAAAATCCCAACTTTTATGGAAATGGGGTTGTACATTTTCATATACTGATATGTTCATAATGCCATTTATTTCTTTATTGCACACTTATCTTTATATATGTTGCTTTGTCAATTTCTGCCCTCTTTTCTACCATCACAGGAAGATAGGGCTATGTCATTGTCTGACTTCACACTATTGATCAGATGGAAAACTGGATGTATCAATTAAAAATAAATAAATTGCAGTTGAGTGGCTTGGTGGTGCAGCAGGTAGCACTTTGCCTCCTGGGTTAAATAATGGGTTCAGGATACTTGTTCACATGATCCCCCCATGTCCATGTGGGTTTCCTCCAGATTCTGAAGTTCTCACTACCCAGAAACATATTGGTAGTTGGACTGGCTACTTTAAGTTGCCCCTAGGCATGAATGAGCATCTTAGGGAGTTTTCACATATAGTTCATTTTAAAAGAACCAAACCCAGTTCACTTAAAGTGAACCAGAAAGGGAACCAGCCAAAAGTGACCTCAGTCCTTTTTGGTGTTCACAATATAGTTTGTGTAATTCTCAAAAGAGAACACGATTCTTTTTTTTGGTCCTCCTCAGCATTGAAGTGATCTCAGACCCTTTCTTGTTCACACCACAACTTCATTAGAACTCAGACCCCAGCTTTCTGTGCAGCAGTGGATTTTGGGTATTCAAGGCAAGCCTCCAGGTACACATGTCGAAACGAAACGCAAAGTGGATGGGACCTTATTGCTTTCACATATCAGGAAGAAATCGAACCACAAATGGACCCACAAACGAACTGTACTCAGACCACCTCCAGAGGTGGTCTGAGTACGGTTCGCTGTCGGGTCCTTTTAGGGGGGTCTGAAATCACTTAGTTTGTTCACATATACATGCTGGACCGCTCCGAAAGTGTTTGGAGGGCTCAAATGAATTAGGTGTGAAAACACCCTTAATGATTGTGTGCATGGTGCCCTGCGATGGACTGATGTCTCATCCAGACTATATTCCTGCCTAGGGTCCAGATCCTCCACAGAGTAGGATAAAGTAACCACTTTAACCAAAGATGAATGAATAACAATAATTAAAATTTTCTACTCAAACATTGGGAAAAATCTACTTTTTTATACAATAGTATTTTCTCTCAAAAATTAAAAAAGGAATATTTTAAATAAATGCAAATATATTGTTAGTGAACTGCTGTTGCCTTTCCCTGGGGTTTCCTTTTACACATGTAAAATCCATTTTTTCAAAAATACCCTTTATTCTTGTTGTCATCAAATTTCACCCTTAATCGTTCTCAACAATAAGATGTTTGGGAGCATTGCAGGAATCCACTGCTGAGAGCATCTCACAAAATGAAGAGCCTGAACTTCACCAAGTGTCATTAGAACTACAATTACCATCAACATGTTTTGCAAAAAAAAATGGGACTGCATAAAATGAAAAGCATTTAATGTCCACTGTAAAATCTGGTGTTGGACTGATGATGCTTAGGGCTGTTTTGTAGCTTTTGGTCCAGGGGCTGTTATGAAGACTGATGGAATCATTCTGTCAAGTACCAGGATAGTTCAGCCCAAAACCTGGTTGCCAAAAGGTTCAGACCTGGCCATAAAAAAGGGTTTTCAACAAGATAATAAGCCGAATAAACTTCCAAATCCACACAGAATTGGTTAAAGAAACACAAAATCAGTGTCTTTCAATGACCATATCCATCTCCAGATTTGAATTCCCATGTACAGTTGCAATCAAAATTATTGAACCCCCATTGCAAATCAGGCTTATTCTCAAAATGTACAGACTTTCAGCTGTTTGCAAAGAACAAACCAAACAAAAGCAATTGAAATAGTTCAACACAATGAATGCTTCAAATGGTTTTCCCAAATTCAACTGACAATGCAACTTATAATGACATCTCCAGATTCAAAATTATTCAAACCCCTTCATGGCAAGCATTTTTAGTACTTAGTAACGCACCCTTTTGCTGTTATGACCTGCTGCAAACGAGATGCATAACCAGACACCAGCTTCTTAGCCCATTCCTCATGAGCAATGGCCTCCAATCCAGTAATATTATTGGGTTTGTGTGCTGCAACAGCCTTCTTCAAATCTCACCAGAGATTTTCTATGAGGTTCAAGTCAGGTGACTGTGATGGCCCTGTAGAAGCTTCCAGGATGATTTCTGCAACCAAGCCTTGGTGGAATTTGAGGTATGCTTGGGATCATTGTCATGTTGGAAGGTCCAATGATGCCCAAGCTTCAGCTTCCTCACAGACGGCATGATGTTTTCTCCTAGAACTTGCTGATACTTCAATGAATCCATCTTGCCTTCCACATGCTGCAGGTTTCCAGTGCCAAAGGATGCAAAGCAGCTACAGAGCATTACTGAGCCACCACCATGCTTGACTGTAGACAGAGTGTTCTTTCTTCATTCCACTTTCTCCAGATATACCACTGATCCATTGTGCTGAAAAGTTCCAGTTTTGTTTCATCGCTCCACAGAATTGAATCCCAATACTTCTGTAGCTTTTTTCTATGATTTTGAGCTGACTTTTCTTGTGCTTTTGGGTCAGTAGTGGTGTACGTCTTGGAGTTCTGACATGGAAACCTTCTGTGTTTAATACGCGCCATACTGTGCTCACTGAAACATCAGTACCTGTTGCCACCAAGTCTTGCTGCCGGTCACTCGAGGGTTTTTCACAACCTGCCTTCTCGGAAATCTGGTTGCAGCCATTGATAGCTTCCTTTTTCTGCCCTGTCCAGGTAATTCATGTGTTCCAGCTCAAGCACACCTGGTGCAACTAATGAAGCCCTTGATTATTTGCATCAAGTGTGCTTGAGGCAACACCTGTTTTGCACATTTGTGCTGTTGTGAGGAATTCTATTCAGGGGGGTTGAATAATTTTGAGACTGGAGAAGTTGCATTTTCAGTTGAATTTGGGGAAACCACTTGAAGCATTCGCTGTGTTGAACTATTTCAATTGCTTTTGTTTGATTTGTTCATTGCAAACAGCTGAAAGTCTGTAAATTTTGACAATAAACCTGATTTGCAGTGGGGGTTGAATAACTTTGATTGCAACTGTATGTTATTGCGTGTGTTCTTTTTTATATATTATTTTCTGCTCTTTTTCATGAAGGAAGCCAGTACTTCTGTAGGGCATTGTGTATCTGCCCTTGAAAATGCATTAATAATACTGTTAATAACCATGTTGACAGAAGTTTTAAGGTCAATACAAAATACCATAGGTCAAATACAAAGTACCCATTAAAGCATCCAGAAAGCAATCCTCAGGTTCTAATCCCGCAAGTTCATTAGTGCAAATTCTACCCTCTGTTTACAGTTTGTATGGGTTTAGCAGCATAGACCAAGCCTAGGCCAGTGTGCATGGTTCAATGCACAGTACTAATCATGATCTAAAAAGCAATTACAAACTTCTCTTTTTAATTTTTTTTTTAAAGAGAGGGGGATACACACACCACTTATACACATGCACTTGGATTGGGTGCAAATAATTCATTACCAAGTGTGCATGGCAAGCTTTTATATTGAAAACTGGGGGAAATGGGAATCATACTGCATAGAGAAAGAAAATTTAGCTTAGAATCTGAAATTCTTTAGCCTCCTTTACATTGGTGATGGAGGAGGGCACACGGTCTGTCAGTCATATAAGGTGGAACATTAATGTTTCCCACAGCTCACACCCTAGTGAGAAGTCAGTAGAGCATAAATCCTCTATGGGTTTCTGTATATCTTTATCCTGCTGGAGTAAGTGTAGCTGAGCTGGCTCCTGCACTAATGTCAACTCGGTTGTAGACTGAAAAGGAAAAGAAAAAATGGAAATTACATGATTTGCTGTCTGCAGCAATGTATCAATCATTTAAAAACATTAATTACAATCAACTCACTATCAATAAATGTTGGACCAAACTGAATGAAAGCTGCATAAGACAACCTAGACTACACTCCATAAATGAAATACATGGTGCTTATTTATGCTGTGTTCAGCAAGTATTTTAAAATCAGTCTGTTACTATATTATTGCAGGAATTATTTGTCATATTACTATGATTTATTCTCAATTATATGACATTCATATACATGGACTAAGTCAATTTGAAAATATTTCTTTAAAATATATGACATTTAATCATAGTAAATTAGATGTGCTATTGTATCAAACCAAGCATCTCATTGTACGTTTCCTGCCACAATGATAAATACAATATTATTAATACTATTGCTATTAGCATGAGTGAGCACTGCTGGCATGATGACCTTAGACAGATTAGTTTACACAAAGTCAATACTATAAACCTTGTGCTTATGACACCTCCACTGTAGCAAAAACTGCATTGTTACAGATAATTAACCCATTGCTAAGTCTGTCTCAGTGATGGGATAATGGAATGCTCAGAATAAATTCTGAACTCTAGAAATGTCTCTATTCAGACAGTTTGCCAAAGCACACAGGAAATGAACATTACAGAAAATGAAGTGATAAACATTAGGGACAGAGTTAGAGTAGCAGACAGAATAGTATCAAACATATCAAATGAAATATTGAATTTTATTGTTAAGCTATAGACTAAATTCTTTAAAACAGAATTCAAATAATGTTTTATTTTTAAGACATACTATTCATACTTGTCATTATTCTTATAAGGCATTTGAGATACATTGTTGATAACTCCTATTTTTTATCTATCTATTGCAATGTAACCAATCCTCAGCCATTATCTAATATTTATAAAGGAAGTTTTCCTTAAAAAAAAATAAAAAAAAACTCCACCCTCAACGTTTTCCAAAATTACACATTAAATATATTTATATTGAAATATTTGAGATCCGCTTAGTGTTTCTAGGGTGACATTATCAGTTGGTGCTTTTTTTTTTTTTTTTTTTTTTGTAATATTTATTCTTCTAAGAATTTAGCAGCTGTCAGCCATCCTGCTAGTGCAGTTACAATGGGTATTTACAGTAATAGGAGAAAAAAGCTTCATGATCTCTAACATAAATACAGTCAATGTTATGGATTTCCCCTCACGCTGAGCACCGGAGCGAGCAGCACGCTCAACAGCCCGAAGCGCGACAGCGCGCACTTCCGGGTTGTCATGGACTGTTTACTTTCTACACGTGTGTTTTTGTTTTGGTTTCTGTCCTGTCGCCGCCCCTGTAATGTTATTGATTATTTCCTAATGTCTCAGCTGTTCTCGTTTCCTTCTTTGATTACTTTGTTTACTTTACTATTTAAACCCCTTGTGTTTCTTTGTTCAAACGTGAAGTATTGTGAGTTTTTGTGTGTTTCTGCCAGACCCGTACGAAGCCTTTCATCCTCGTTTCTCGGTTTTGATCCTGTTTCACCTAGTTTATCCTGTTTGCTGATCGCCTGACCCCTCGCCTATTACCACGTATATTGACTTTCGTTTTGGATTTGTCTGCCTGTCTCTTCAATAAAGCTCTCAACTGCACTTGCATCCGTCTCAATATCCATTACATGATAGAATACTTCGCCTACACCATGGATACAGCAGGAGAACGAAGAGAGTGTCATGTCCCAGTGGGACCACCTGAATGTTCTGGCTCCCTTTGATGGCTTTCAGGTATATCCAGAATATTATCTCCTGCAATGACAATTTTATTTTTCAAGCTTGGTGGACCCCAAGCACAGAGAAAAGCAGTGGCTGGGATTCATGCTGTCCCGGCTCACTGACCCAGCCTGGGGGTGGGCGGAGCTCCTGATTACTAAGAGATCCAGTGGCCTTAGCAGTGTGGCCCTGTTTGTAGAACTTTTACTTAAGGTGTTTGGAAGTCCAGAGTTTAAATCTGACCTAGAAAAAATGTTGGGGAGGCCTCCACAGCTCAGCCTCAGCCCCAGGTCGACAGGGCGGCAATGGGGGTGACTCAGGAGTGCGAGACCGAGGGCTGCAGTTAAGAAGCCAAACTACAGTGTCCCTCATGTATTAAACTCAGGATACACGGATCATATTTCTGCTCTCAGGAATGTTTCAAAGGCAGCTGGCGTACCCACAAATGGCTCCACAAGGGAGCAAGAGTAGAGCTCCAGCCTGAGACCAATGAGGTGGTCTTCCCTGCAGAGCTCCAGCCAGAGGTCAATGGGGTGACCTCATCTCCTGAGCTCCAGCCTGAGACCAACAAGGTGCTCTTCCCTGCAAAGCTCCAGCCAGAGATCAGTGTGGCGACCTCATCTCCTGAGCCCCAGTATGAGACAGATGAAGTGGTCTCTCCAGCCATGTTCCACTCCAAGGCCGACGAGACAGCCTCCGAAGCTATGTTCCAGTCGGATGCCAGCGAGGCGGCCTCCCAAGCCAGGTTCCAGTCCAACCCCAGAGTGCCATCCTAAGACCCACGAGGTGGTCTTCCCTGCAGAGCTCCAGCTGGAGGTCAATGTCGCGACCTCAACCCCAGAGCTCCAGTCTGAGACCTACCAATTCCCTGCAGAGCTCCAGCCAGTAGTCAACGTAGAAAAAACATAGACATTTAGAGCATAGAAATAGTAGAGAAAACAGTAGTGGCCAGTAGTGGACTCAAAGTTCCACAATGCAATGCACTGACACAGTTGCACTGAATTATGGCAGAGAATCAGCTCATTTGTAAGCTGTGAGATGACCAGATGAACTAAAAAGAGCTGAGACAACTAGACAGACTAAATTGCTAAAGTGATGTTTCATCACTGTCTCTAGGTGGAGATGAGAGAAGAGGGTTAATTCCCACTGGTGCCACTATCAGCAGGCACTGTTGGTAATGTAGGAAACTGCTAACCAAAATTAAAATAGACCAATATTTCATTTTGACAAACTTGGATGACATTGGAGATCACAAGTTAATTGCAAAGATTAATATGCAAGCTGTTCAAGGTGGATTTTTCCTTAAATATGTGTAGACTGTGTAGCATATGACTATGCCCAAACTGATTTCTAAATTAACCCAAACAAAACATAGAAAGTTTCACCACTCAGGTGACCTAGAGTAACCCCGAGAGGCCTCCTTTGACCAGATGCACCTTTGGGATGCAAAAGACTCTTTGGAACCCACACAGGACTTACCCCTGCAATAAAAGAAACCTTTGATGACTGAATGTCTGGGAAACTTCATGATTAATTCGTCAGCCACCAAAACTCCGACCAAGGGCCTGTAAATCTCTGATCTAATCTCGGTTTACGACCACATAGATTTAGCCTCAGAATCAGCAGGCCAGAGGAGAAAACGTCCTCCGTAAGGTCACCCTGAGGTGACCAAGGACCGGTGGGACATTAGAAGAACGCCAGCCCCCTCTTCTGGACATACACACGTGCACGCGCATACACACACACACACACACACGCTTACCTTACACACACACACACACACGCTTACCTTACACACACACACACGCTTACCTTACACACACACACGCTTACCTTACACACACACACACACGCTTACCTTACACACACAATGGAGAAATCTCTCTCTCTTCAATGTAACGTGTAATTATATGTAATTATTCGATGTCTAAATAGTGTGATGTTATCTTGTTTATGTATATTGTGTGTCTATGTAACTAACCTCAATGACTTTAGATAGTTTTAATTTAGCATATCATTTTAAATGTCTGTAACCAGGTTTTATTTGTAATATTCTTTACAAGTCCATCGAATTTGGTATGTAGTTAATCGTCTCGAGATACCCGGATTGATTATGCATATCATATTGCAATGGGATACATTATTTCATGTTTTCTCTTAATTTCATTTATAACACGGTATAAACCAGCTCCTCCTTGGACATTTAAATTAGGGTCCGAGACCAGACAAAGAGAGTTCATCCGGACATGCAAACCCAACTTCCTGATTGGCCCATAGCCCAAAGAGGCGTGTGCATTGGTGTTGTCTTTAAAACAACACCATGCTCACTTCAACCTGAGTTAGATTTCAGCTCTTAGAGTCTCTTCTTCGTCTCTTCACTCACGCTCTTCCGGTTTCTCTCTCCCACCTTCTCCCACCTTCCCCGGGGAGAGGAAACCAGGATCTCTCTCCCGGACAAAGGATGCAACCTCTTCACGCCTTTTCAAACGGCGCAACGAACCAGCGAACGCTACACGACCTCACGCAAACTGTCAACCCCAAGGCTATGCAAGTATAGTTAATGACCTATATCTGCGTTTAAGATTGGACCCCTGTGTTACAGGAGAATTAAGTTCGTGCTGGTTTTTGAAAAAGGCTAATTAGTTGTGTCTGCTTCCCTTTCTTTCATTACTTTATCTCTATCCCTTTTCTCTCCCTGTATATAGATGTGTATATATGTATGTTTTGCTTAGAGTTAGTCGTGTGTGTCCATAGTCATATCTAGCTATTAAAATCTATTATCCGACACTTGATTTTCTCTGTTTTGGTCACGTGATGAATCAATTAAACGCTGTGATCTCGATTACCCGCTCTAATCTTTAATAACAAACTTCGTGAGTTAATTCTTCCTGGCCAGAAGGATAAACTCCCTCTTTAGAGTTCATAAAGCTGATCTAGGCCACATACATAGTCATAATTAATTGTAATCCGTTGTAGTTAATTATCTATATGTATATGTGCACCTACATGAATTCGCTTTCATGGCTGATGTATATTTATAACTGGTCACAACACGCGTTGATTAGATATATAGATATATTTCACGCCATTCGAGCTAATTCCTTACATAAATTGGAGAATACATTTAAACGTGTTAAACATCTTTTAATTTGTTACATGAATTGTAACTGGTGGAGAATATTTTTAAACGTTGCAGATTCATCCGAGTTACTACACATTCTGGTAGATAAGGCGGGCACGCTTTACAACTCGTCTCCTTTTAAAAGGTGCGTTGAATCTAAGCGTGCGCTTCTGTTTCGTTTTTCATGTTTAAAGTTGATCCATTTCATTATTCTGGTGGAAAAGAATAATGCTAGTAATGCCTTTGATTCGTTACAACTCTTACACCCTTCTCAAACCCACAAAATTATGTAATCAGCCTTGGAGAACACATAGTGGAAAGACCGTCCTCCATTTTCTCATCATCCATCATCCCATAAGGGTGATGGCCAACCTATCACAATCCCAAGTCCAAGTGCTGGATGGATCTACATCAGACACTAAATGCAGGAAAGTGGCTAAATGTGATTCTTTTGGAAGTGAGAATAATGGATTGGTTGGATTTCTCTTATGAGACACAGACCAAGAGCAACACCAAACACAGAGAATAAGATGGACTGACCTATACAGAAACGAAGGGTTGGAAAGTTATGTCACCACTAAGTCATATTACCCATTCATTAGTGTAAAATCTTCTGGTGTCTCTGCCTAACAGCAAATACTAAGATCACAGCACTGAACTTGGGTTTCCCAGATGTGTTGGTGGAGGAATCTAATCAGACAGCTGTTCCAGGTGTTCCATTAATCTTCTACTGTAGACAATGTCATCCTGGCCAACTCACTGCCTCTGCCTCTGGATTCCAGATGGCAAAATATGTGTAAGGTAGATGCTAACCATGACTAAGGAGAAAAGCACTAACATGAGAACAAAACCAGTACTTTTATTGCTATGCATCTTATCTACGAACAATGTACTTGAGTCCCGTAGTCTTCACTAAAGTCACTGTCTTCATTTATTCCTATTCTTTAACATGTAATCATGAGGTTTATGGTCAAAACTTACAGAGTTTTAAATCAGCATCTCAATTAGAAAAAGTGGTCTCTGTTATTTTTTTTTTCTGAGATTGTTTCCTTTTAGATCTAGACTATATGCCCAAAAGTTTGTGGCCACTTGACCATCACACCCTATGTGCTTGATGAACATCCTAATTTATATTTCGATTTTTTTTTTTTGCCAGATCTCCCACCCCTAATCTCAATAAATATCACCACCATGTTTACACTAGTATACCATTGTAGTGAAGGTGTGTGATTAACAGATACACAGATGATAGAGACTAGCCTCTCATTCTGTGAACTGGGAAATACAGTATTGTTAATAATATAATAAGATTAATATTTGCTTTCTGCCCATGCAAACATTCTATTTTAAAGCACATTTACACTAGAAACCCTAAAACTCTTGTGGCAAAGGCCTCTGATATTTGTACCTATTTCCATTTGGGCTCCTACGAATCTCTTTCAATATATTTTACTATTGATCAGTATGTTCCTAAGTTAAATCCCTCTCATGCTTTTCAACCCATCCTGCATACAAGTAGAAAAGCAGTGCTGCCAACCCACAACCACTTGTGCATGTCTCTATCCTGAAGTTCAAATCTTTGATAAGCACTTGCAAGCAAATGTAGTACGTGGTGCAATATCAAGAAAAAAAGTTCATATGCAGTGACGAACTTCCAGGGTCAGCTAGTATCAGACTGCACATTGATCACTCCTGAATCAATTCTATTTGAGCCCAGCCTATTCTTAGTACATTCATTTGCCTATTATACAAAATATCATCTTGTCACTTAACAGAGAATGATATCAGTAGCAAATGTTCATACACCCTTTGCCTAAAGTAAATGAAGCCTGCAGTCAGAAACACTTTGCGGCTAGATTCTTCCAGCATTTTAGTGCTTTACTAAACACTTTCCTCAAATTGAACAAACCACTCAATGGAAACTACACTGACTCATTCTAAAGAGACATTGTGCTACAAATCCAGAATTACTTCCACTGCAGCAAGTACTGAATATAAATATTTTATTTTGCATTTAATTGCAGTTTATGGCCCAGAGCGCACCATGAGACAAACTCTAATATGATTCTAATGGTTATTGTCTTTGTTGCCTCTTCTATAAACCTCCTGAACATCTGCTACAGAGCACAAGCAACAAACAACCCTGTCATTTATCTATCTGTCTTTCTTGGTGCACATGATGTATGGCGTTTCCTGAAATAAGACTATGACAACAATGCTTAGTGATAGCAATAGATCAAAAGCAATTCATGCTTGGCATATTTGCATGATTGTGTTGCTGCCAGTAGAAGTACAAAAAAGCAAATAAACAGGCTACTTCTGTGATAATATCCACCTTCTTTGAATTCATCTCAAACTCCAGCAGAATGAAGAATCAACTGAAACTGGCTTTAAAGAGTTAAGTAAAAAATAAATGCTCATGATTAAGTGAATACGGGCAACTAAACTGATGCAACAAGTGACATCCATATTAAATGTCAACACTGTCAACATGGTGTGAGAATCCTGCAGGAAAAGTAAAAACCTCCTGCTAGCGTGACCTTTTTTGTTGCGTTTCACAGGATGCCAGTCCCAATGAATACCTCTAGTCTTAACCACATGCCCTGTAAACGTATCTGGCAAGGTTTTAAAAAAATAATTTAAAAAAAAAATAGTCGGCCTTCTATTTGTATTTGTGTCTGTTTAGATAAAATTACCTGTTCATTCCAAATAATGTATTAGTATTTGGTTACATCCCTATGTTACAGACTAAGTGGCACCTGATTGAAACAAGACTGCTTCATGATTAAATTCAGGATTAATAAATAAACCTACCAAAAAACTCAATGAGAATCAATTGGACTGCATTGGATGCAGGAAAAATAGGCAAGCATAAAGATCTGAGCAACTTTGACGAGGGCCAAATTGAGATGGCTAGATGACTGGGTCAGAGCATCTGCAAAATGGCAGGTCATGTGGGGTTTTCCTGATATGCAGTGGTTAGTACCTACCAAAAGTGGTCCAAGTAAGGACAACCGGTTAACTGGTGATAAGGTGCCCAAGGTTCATTGATGCATGTGGGGAGGCTAGCCTGTCTGGTCCGAAGCATGGAAGTATTTTCTGTACTATTTTCAAAACTGATTGCAAATTGTATTTGCAATTGCATTTTCTATTTGTGGATGCATAAATTTAAATTTATGCATAAAATTTTATTTTATTTTTTATTTTATATTTTATTTTCATTTACATGAACATACACTGTCTTCCAAATTTCAAATGGAAACGCAAAGTCCATTTGCAATTTTCCATGCAAATGGAATTCCAACAGTGTTTTGATTATTTAGTACATCTTTTCCTTAGGGTTTATTTTTCCAGTTTTCTTTGTTTCTGGATATGCTGGTTCCTAGTGTGTTTTCCTTGTGTTGCTTTCCTGGAACCTGCTTCCCTGACCCGGTTTACCCGTGCCTGTTTCCCTGAGCCTGTTTCCCTGTGTCTGTCCGAAATAAAGAAGTTCTGCATTTGCATCCGCCTCTACAGACCCTCCCTTCATGACACATTCAACAGGAAATACAGTATATTTGAAGGAGATGGCTGTCTGGAAGGGACTTGCCAAATTGAGATATAACCAATTCCGAAAAAGTTGGGACAGTATGTAAAATGCAAAAAAATAAAGGAACAAGAAGTCATTTGAAAATTCAATTCACCCTGTATTGTATTGAAAACACATTATTAACACATTATTTTGTTTTACTTTGTGAATTTAATTTATTTTTGAAAATATACACACATTTCAAATCTGATTACTGCAACATGCTCCAAAAAAGCTGGGACACTGTTTACCACTGTGTAACATCAACTTTTCTTTTAATAACACTTATTAAGCATTTGGGCACTGAAGACACCAGTTGGTTAAGTTTATCAAGTGGAATTTTCAACCATTATGCATTTCTTCAGCTGCGCATCTGTACAGGGCCTTTGTTGCTTTATTTTGTGCTTTATAATGCGCCACACATTCTCAGTCGTAGACAGGTCAGGACTCCAAACAGGTCATGCTAGCACCCGCACTCTCTGCTTATGCAACCATGTGCTTGTAATCCGGGCAGAATGTGGTTTGGTGTTATCCTGCTCCGGATGGCAGCATATGTTGCTCCAAAATGTGTACATACCTTTCTGCATTAATGGTGCCCTCACAGATGTGCAAGTTACCCATGCCATGGGCACTGGCACACTCCCATACCATGACAGAAGCTGGCTTTTGGACCTGATGCTGATAACAGCTTGGACCTTTTCCTCTTTGGCCCGGAAAACACAACGGCCATTTTGTCCAAAAACTATTTGAAATGTTGACTCGTCGGACCATAAAACATGATTCCACTGTGCTACTGTCCACCTCAGATGAGACCGAGCCCAGAGAAGTCTGCAGCACTTCTGGACAGTGTTGATGTATGGCTTATGCATCAATTTCAAAATAAACATTTATCTTCAAAAAACTAGAATTGGGGTTTTAGACCCTGAAGTAAAGCCATTGAGACTGCTGAACAACGAGTCCCAGTAACCTTAATGTAGTAGAGGAAAGAGGCACCATAGCATGAGTAGAGTAGAGCACTCGGTGGATAAGTAACATGGTAGTTGTGAGAAAACAATCTGGTAAATTAAGAATCTGCATTGAGCCAAGGCCGTTGAATAAAGCACTTAGACAACAGCACTTCCCTCTGCCTACAATAGACGATGTACTTCCTGACCTAGCAAAAGCTAGAGTATTTACAGTATGTGATGTGAAGTATGGGTTCTGGCATGTCAAGCTCACGAAAGAGTCAAGCTACCTAACAATGTTTGCAACCCCATTCGGCAGGAAAAGGTGGATTCGAATGGCTATGGGAATTAGCCCAGCTCCAGAGGTATTCCAACACAGGTTGACTCAAGCACTGGAGGGACTGCCAGGTGTACGCATAATCGCAGATGACATACTGCTCATTGGTGAAGGAGACAATGATGATGCAGCTATAAAAGGGCACGATACAAAGTTGAGACAACTGCTGGACTGGTGCAAACAGAGAAACATAAAGCTGAACTTGGACAAACTCAAACTGAGACAAAAAGAGGTACCATACATTGGACACAGGCTAATGTCCGAAGGCTAGAAAAGTAGAGCGATTCTGGAAATGCCCAGACAAACAGATGTGAAGGGTTTGCAGAGACTCTTAGGTATGGTAAACTACCTCTCCAAATTCTGTGCACACTTATCAGACAGCTGTGACTCACTGAGACAGATGATATACAAGGATGCGATATGGGAGTGGACAGACGTACAGGAAGAGGCATACAAAAAACTGAAATGTATGATTGTTTCAGCTCCTGTTCTGAGATATAACCCAGAGGAAGATTTGGTTCATCAGTGTGACTCATCTGATACAGGGCTGGGAGCACCAGTATCCTATGGCAGCAGAGCACTCACACCAGCAGAAAAAGGGTATGCTCTCAATATCAATATGCTTCAGTACATATCTATTTCAGAAGAAAGACTGCAGAAAATCCAGGCAGAAACAGACAAAGACTAAACACTCCAGTCACTGAAACAGGTGATATTACAGGGATAGCCAGATGAGAAAACACAGGTAGATGAGGTGAGACCATTTTACTCTGTGAAGGAGGAACTTAGTGTACAACATGGAGTAATCTTCAGATGAGAGAGAGCAGTGATACCAACAAGACTGAGAACAGAAATCATGCAAAAAAAAAAAAAAAATGCACAACACTTAGGTATTAAAAGTTGCCTAGGAAGTGCAAGAGACTGTGTATATTGGCTGGGGATGTCTACATCATTGAGATCATACATAGGCACTTGTTCAGTATGGAGAGCTGTGGACACAGGACAGCAAAAAAGAGACAATGTGGCACCATGAGATTCCCCTATGACCATGGGCAAAAGTGGGCACAAATGTCTTCTCATTCAATAGCAGATCATATCTAGTCACGGTGAACTATTTCTTTTAGCTTTTGGGAAGGCGATCATTTGCCAGACACCAGTTCAAACACTGTGATACACAAACTGAAAGCTCATTTTGCTCATCATGGCATTCCGTATACCGTGGTATCAGACAACCATGGAACACAGTATAGTTACAAAATATTCAAACAATTCAGCAAAGACTGGGAATTCAGGCATGTAATGTCCTCACCTGCTTACCAGCAGTGGTAAAGCTGAGTATGCAGTACAAGTAGCAAAACAACTCATGGAAAAGGCAAAGCGAACAAAGTCTGGTCCATACCTTGTCATTCTAGAGCACAGAAGCACAAGAACATGCCGTCTCAGGGATACACTGCCTACACAAACACTCATGAGCAGACAGACGAAAACATTATTACCAACATGTGACAGTCTGTTACAGCCTACAGTAGTGCCAACGGAACAGGCAGTAAGATACAATCAGCACAGACAGACTGGCTACTACTACTGCAAAAGAACTAAGTCTGCTCAGAGATGGAGGCTGGGTAAATGTGCAGACTAAGAAGCCACAGGGAATCCAGTGGTCTCCAGCAACAGTAAAGGGACAGGTCCAGAACAGATCATACACTGTCCAATTGGACAATGGAACTGTGATACAGCAAAATTACTGATGCTGTTTATTGTCCGGAATGGCTGTGAGCTTACTGAGTGTCTTTTCCACCACCACCTCAAAAACCAGCTCAAGCCTGAGCCAGCCTTCTTGATCAGTTTGTTGAGTTTTTTGCATCTCCAGCTCTGATGCTGCCTCCGCATCATACTGTGGCAAAGAAGACAGTACTGACTACCACAGACTGGTTGAAGATCTCTAACATCTTGCTACAAACATTAAAGGACCTAAGTTTCCCCAGAAAGTAGAGTCTGCTCATCCCTTTCCTGTACACAGCCTTTGAGTTGACATTCCAGGCCAGTCCTATGTTCTTTTGTGTTGTATTCAAAGTTGGTCTAATTTATTTTTTTTACTTTTAAGTTTTCACACAAGAAAAACACTTCTATTTCTAAAGATGACTTTCATGGGTAAGAGATATGTTTATTCTGCTGCCTGCATGAAAAAATACTGATATATTCTAAATTAAAAATAAAGATACAACAAACTCTCAGACAGATTCTCAAATGTGCACTTATTTCTGACAGCTGCTGTGGTCAACTTGCAGCTCACAAAATTAGTTTATGCATTTAGAAAAGCAAATCTAATTAAAAAAAGCAATCAGACACTCATGTGTAGTTCCATAGAGGCCTTCACAAATACCACAAACAATATAACAGGCAAATTACCCAGCTTCTTCCACTTTGGTATTTTGTTATTAATCTGACTATATTTTGTCAGCTGATTTTGAAAAATCAAATGCTTAAAATACAACAGAGTGTAGAAAATATAGGTAAAACCCATATGAACCAGTTACCTAGCTATCTACTGTGATAACCTATTTACTGCGACATTGCATTGCCTAAAGTATTATTTGCATTTACTCTGGAAATCTTTCATTGCTCTGGTTATCCTTTTGCTTTTTGTCTTTTTGAAGAAAGCTGCATGTGTTTGCTTTACTTTTCTGAAGGTTGATCCTGCAGTATTGCACAATTAAAAACTGTGTTATCTATGAAAAGACATATGAATAAGATTAAACCAGTCAAATGCTAAATTGCCTCTCAGTGTGGAATGTGTGTGCATGATGTCCTGTGATGGACTCGCATTCCTCGTACCAAGTATTCTTGGGATGGGCTTTGGATCCACTGCTGCCCTAACCAGGATAAAGCGCTTACTGAAGATGATATAAACAAATCTCTAAACAAATAACATTGTGCTGATCTATTATCATTATCTTAAATGAGTGTAGTTTGGTATGGTTTGTAGACAGTTGGGCCACTTTTAAAATCTGGTTGGGTTGAACAGTCAGTTTAATCTGGTAACACTAATGTCTCCATGACCTTCAACCTCACACATGTGCACATGCTTTCTACCAGTCATATTTGGTTTGCTATTAATAAATCCCGATACATTCACAGCAACATGAACATTTCTCTGTACCTCACATTTCCCTTAACTCAAGCTGTGATTCCTTTTCTCTGTGGACATGAGCAAATGATAGGGCAAGCTCATTTATGAACACATTATAGGGAACCACATGATCATGACTAAATTATTTTTATGACTTTCTTCTTTGTTATTCTAAAGACTTGATTTGGACTTGCATAACATTCTCCTGCCTAGTGGCTTTTTGTTGCACAATTAAGGGCCCTCATGCTGAGAGGGGGCCTCTGTCACATAACACTGACCCAAATGACCTCCGTGGTGCTAAGTAGTATAGTAGATATTGATATGAACATATACACTCACCATCCACTTTAAAAGGAACACCTGTACACCTGCTCATTTATGCAGTTATCTAATCATTCAATCAAGTGGCAGCAGCACAATGCAAAAAATCATGCAGATACAGATCAAGAGCTTCAGTTAATGTCAACATCAAACATCTGTGACTTTAGCCATGGCATGGTTGTTGGTGGAAGATTGGCTGGTTTGAGTATTTTAGAAACTGCTGATATCCTGAGATTTTCACACACAACAGTTTCTAGAATTGACACAGAATGGTGCCGAAAAACAATAAACATTGAGTGCGTGACAGTTCTGTGGGTGGAAACGCCTTGTTGATAAGAGAGGTCAGAAGAAAACAGACACATTGGTTCAATCTACAAGGAAGAATATAATAACTCATATAATCACTCTTTAGAGAAAAGCATCTCAGCATGCAAAAAATCCATTGAGACTGTGTCTGTTCCACAAGATAAACAAAAATGTAGAAATATTCAGAAAGTTTGTTTTAGTAACATAATTAACAAAAAATTAGATCATACTGAATGCACAACCAGTACCTTTGGACTGAAGCTAGGGCTGTTAAATATTAGATCTCTTACATCTAAAGCACTTATTGTTAATGAAACCATTACTGATCAGGAGTTTAATATAATGTGCTTAACAGAAATATGCATTAAACCAAATGAGTGCATAGCACTATATGAAGCAAGTCCTCCTTGATACAGTTATATACATCATCCCCGTCTAACTGGCAAAGGAGGAAGTGTCGCACTCATTTATAATGATAATCTAGGCATCACACAAAGACCTAGTCATAAATTCAACTCCTTTGAAGTTCTCTATACTAGTATAACATATGTAGCCACAAAATATGTCTACTGAGTCGATTCCGCTACAGACTCCATGGGCCATATTCGGAATTCCTTGGTGAACTTGCAGATTTCATCTCTAACCTGGATGTTTCTCTAGACAACCTCAAGCATTAATTTTTGGTGACTTTAATATTCATTATGATAACCTGGAAGACCCTCTGAGAACAGCGGTTGTGTCCATTCTAGATTGAGTAGGGGTCAATCAGAATGTAATCGGACCCACTCATAATGGTGGTCACACTCTTGACCTTATACTAACAAACAGATTAAATATAGAAAATATAGTCACATTTCCGCAGTCTGAAGCTATCTCAGATCATTCATTTAAATTGCATATTGATCATAATCAGGGTTGGGAGGGTTACTTTAAAAATGTATTCCGTTACAGTTACAAATTATTTCATTAGAAATGTAATCAGTAACGTAATCCAAGGATCGCAATATAAAAGTAATGTAATCTGATTATTTTTGGATTATTTCAAGGTCACATATGTAAATAAATAAATTTGTTACTCATGTGAGTCACAACTGGCAAGAGAGAACCAGAAGTATAATCATTCAGCTGTCTATATTGTCAAAATCAGGGCTCCAGACAAAAAAAAAAAAAAAAAAACAGGCGTCAAATGATTTTTTAAGTGGCACGTAAGAATGAACAAAATTTTTAAAACACTTACTTTCAGTCATCCTGTCAAGTGTGTACGTCTGGCCTCCTTTTACAGCATCAGCATTTTCATCCAACTTCACTTAAAGTGGGAACTGAACGTCATTTCTAACTTGAGAACTATATACAGTAACAAAGAACTGTTCTTTACACAGAATCTGAGCCAGTGTCACTGAACATAATTATGTCAGCATCACTTGCCATTGAGTGTAGTTTGGCCTCCTCCTCTGTTTTGCAGAAAGCCAGCGTTTGACACATGGTTCAGGATCAAACTATGATGGGCCTTGTGTGGTGATCCTGATCAAGTCTTCCAAGTTTGAATTGCATATTTTTGCATTTGAATTGTGTAAAATTTTTATTTTATCCTGTTTTGAGCTGAAAAGACATGTTCACACTGAGCAGCCAAAATTGTGAGGACAAGCAATATCTCAACTAGACACGTTCTGCTCAAAAGCACATGCTGTGTCATTGTCATATGCCTTGCACACATCCGGTCAATTTTTCTTCATTAGTAATACCTGAGAGGTACATTTGGTGAAAGGCAGCTCTTCACATGCAATCATATAGGCAGTGCTGAAGGTGCATAAAGGCAGAGCTTACTTTTAGCTCCTTCCATTCGGTCTTGTCATGTAGTTCACATGCACGAGACACTGCTTGTGCTAAGTGTTTTTTGTGGAGCACGCTGCGATTACATAGTCACAAGCTTTTTTTTTTGCTTTTTTTATGCTTTTGACTATCACCCTGTTTTCTCACAGTCTCTTTCTTGAAATGGTTCATTCCAGTAATGAAATTCCATTTATCTGCCCACTTTGGAACAAAAGTCACAAAATATTTTTTGTGTGCGATGATCATACCTGAGCCATGCAAACTCTTGAATCCGAGAATTCTTAAAATGCCTTTCTGCACTTTTACTTGGGCATTCATTCACTGACACAGAAAGATGATCCTCTGTGTCTCCGTCGTTCCCTTTCTAGGGGATCTCAACGATTCGTGAGCTTCACGCTGTGGGAAGCGCCTCTGCGCACAATGGGCATCTGAAGTCTGTGTAAAATCATGCCTATTTACAGGCCTGCTGTGGTCAGGTGAATTGGTAATTAAGCGTGTCACGTGATATAAAAACAGCACCTGTGAACCACACCTTATTATCTTCAGTGAAAGACCGCATGTTGGTTGTTTGTGTGAACGCTCCTAAAATCTCTTCAATTCCTCTCTATTTTTCAGAAAAGAATATATATATATATCTTTACTTTTCTGTGCCTCACCTCTTTGAGAGTATGAGTCAGAGAGAATTCAGGAAGTGTGTTACTCTGTGCTCCCGTTTTATTTCGGGGAGGGATGGACACACTTTCTGTGTGAAGCGATTGGGGTGGAGCATGCTGCAGTGGCCCTTGAGGGGGCTGACTGCGCACATTGTGAACACTTCACAATTAGGCAGCTCCGCTTTCGGCTTGCTCTCTTCTCAGGCGAAGGGGGTTGAGTTTCGGAGCCTCGCAGCTCTGGGCCAGCTCACGTGCTGGGGATCCCGTATGGATCTGGAGGAGGAACCGGAGATGAGTGCTGTTCTATCTCTTGCTCTGTCCTCCGGATCCGACTCTCCACTTCCGCGTTTTGGAGCTCGTGTTGTGGCGACTCCTTCTGGTATGGAGACTCAACCCACCCTCTCTGACTCTGAGGAGCCAGAGGGGGGTGCCACCAAAAATGGAGAGCAGCTCTCAATAATATAAAGAGCTGCTTGAAGTAATCACTAGGGCTGTAGAAAAGTTGAATTTAGACTGGCCTGGGGAAGAGGAAGTGGCTTGTAGCAGGCTGGATAAACACTTTTTCCCCAGTGAAATTAAAACTCCCTCACACCACAGAAAACTCCCCTTTTTCCAGAAGTGTATTATAAAATATTGTGCTTCTGGGAAAAACCATACACCAGCCGTATTTAAAACCCTGTGATGTCAGATTATTCAGCCATCATGGGGAATGAACAGTATGGATATTTGGCTATGCCAAAGGTGGAGGAGGTGCTTGTGAGCTACTTCTCTCCATTGATGGCAGGGAATTTAGGGGGGCTGGCTTTGCCATCCGAGCTGTGTAAGGCCACCTCAGTGTTGGTTGGAAAATCCTATGCAGTGGCTGGTCTCGCTTGTGGGTCACTGCATACAATGGCAGTGTTGCAAGCCTACTAAGCAGACCTGCTGAATGAGCTCGACATTCTGGCCTGTTTGATGGCGCGGTTAATGCCAGTGCCGACAAGATTTGAAAAGTGAAATAGCAAGTGGCGGCATTCAGCCAGGTCCTTCCCATTGGGTCGAGTTCACCTGGGCATTCAGGAGTGGAGCCCAGACCAGCGCTAGTGCAAGGGAGGCACAGATGGCGTAAAAAGCCAGGGGAACCAAGAAACCACAGTCAGCTTAATAGTAGGCCCGAAGAAAGAATGATCATTAATGCCAAGCAGGCAAACAAGGAGTGGTCCTGATGGGCCATGGAGGGAGGTATCAGGGGACGTGAGGTTGTTAGGGCAGTTAGCCCCCAGGATTACTGTAGGGCCCCCCCATCCAATATTGTCCCAAGTTTTTAGTCCCCTGTGGTCAGCGAGCTGTCACAGGGCAACGAGAATCTGATGCTTTCTCCCTGACAGAATGTGGAAAAGTTAACATCAATGAAAGACCATCTGGCAGCATGGAAACTACTGCCTATGTGCTCTGAGAATTTGGAGGTGTCCCCGGTTTCTAGCGTCGGGCCACACTCTAGGGGTGTCTCCTTATCGCAAGACGGTAATGACCGATGCCTCAGTCACGGGCTGGGGCGCAGTCTTAGACGGCCATCCAGCTAACAGTCTCTGGAGCGGCCTTCATCTAGAGTGATATATAAATTGCCTAGAAATGTGTAGAAAGGCCATAATTCTAGCACTCTTTCTTTCTTTCTTCCTCAGTTGAGAGGTCACCATGTGATAGTTGTGACAGACAATACAGCAGTGGTCTCATATATCAACCAGGTTCACGCCCCCTGTTCAGGCAGGTGCAACTACCACTTCTCTGGGAGGAGGGAAAGTTTTTGTCAGTGAGTGGAATGTACATTCTGGGCAACTGGAATGTGGGGGCTGAGGCCCAGGGATTAGAGGCTCCATCCACAAGTGGTGGAGTCCATATGGCGGAGGTTCAGCCAAGCGGAGGAGGATGTGTTTGCCTCCGAGGAAACAACACACCGCCGCCTGTGGTTCGCCCTCACTCCTTCCGTACCATTAGGGCTGGACACCATGGTACACATGTGGCCGAGGTCTCGTCTGTACACCTTTCCTCCAATCGCTTTGCTCCCATAGGCTCTAGCGAGAACCAGGGATATTTGCCAAGATTGTGCTACATCTGCTGCTAGTAGCACCGGATTGGCCAGCTTGAATTGGTTCTTGGAGATAATACAGTGGGGGGAAAAGTATTTGATCCCCTGCTGATTTTGTACGTTTGCCCACTGACAAAGAAATGATCAGTCTATAATTTTAATGGTAGGTGTATTTTAACAGTGAGAGACAGAATAACAACAAAAAAAAATGCAGAAAAATACATCAAAAAGTTATAAATTGATTTGCATTTTAATGAGGGAAATAAGTATTTGACCCCCTATCAATCAGCAAGATTTCTGGCTCCCAGGTGTCTTTTACACAGGTAATGAGCTGAGATTAGGAGCACTCTCTTAAAGGGAGTGCTCCTAATCTCAGATTGTTACCTGTATAAAAGACACCTGTCCACAGAAGCAATCAATCAGATTTCAAACTCTCCACCATGGCCAAGACCAAAGAGCTGTCCAAGCATGTCAGGGACAAGATTGTAGACCTACACAAGGCTGGAACAATCTGGCGACAAGTGGCTGAAGAACCAGGGTTTATATACTCTGCAGATGAGGTGAGTAAATGAGAAGCAGGTGAGTCCAATGAAGCAATCAACCAGGCAGCATGAGAAAGGGCTGTCGTGAACCAGCTTAAGCTGAGAGACATGAAAGGTGGGATGGATGCACAGGTACCTGGGGAGTTTGAGTTTGATGGCGGTGGGATTGATAATTCTCTCAATGTTGAAAGGGGCCAGATAACGGGGGAGAGTTTCTTGGCCTCCGTCTTGAGCAGGATGTCTTTGCAAACTAAATCTTTTGGCTCACTGGTAATTGGGAGCTGGAATCCACTGACGGTCAGCCAGGTGACAGTTGCGCTTGGCCCAAACTGACTGTGGGCCCAAGAGCATTACAGAATAACCTCTTGACTTGGGAAATGAACTGAGGCCTGTGGTCGGAGACAATGTCCATGGTTGACAGGGAGGTCTGTGGTTTCTCGGGTGGTAGGGAGCTTGGGAAGGGCCACAAAGTGTACTGCTTTGGAGAACCGGTCTACTATGGTGACGATGATGGTGTTACCTTGGGAAGTGGGTAGGCCGGTGACGAAGTCCAAGGCGATATGTGATCGGGGCGACTGGGAACAGGCAGGGCTTGTAGTAGGCCAGCAGGTGGGAGGTCTGAAGCCTTATTACGGGCACATACAGTGCAGGCAGCAACAAAGGCTTGGGTATCAGTGTCCATCATAGGCCACCAGATGTGCCATTTCAACAGGCCTATGGTGTGACTGGAGCCAGGGTGACAGGCGAACCGGGAACAGTGAACCCACTAAAGGACCTGGGAATGCACAGAGTTGGGGACGAATAAGCAAGCAGGAGGCCCATTACCTGGGTCGGGTTGGGTGCATTGTGCTCTCCAGACCACAGACTCAATCTCCCATGTTACAGCCCCACCAGGCAGGGCAAAGGGAGGATGGTGTCAGGGTCAGAGGTGTTCTCCTCTTCTGGGGTGAACTGGCAAGAGAGGGCATTGGGCTTAGCGTTCTTGAAACCGGAACGGTAGGTGATCGAGAACCGCCCAAAGAACAGGGCCTAGCGAACCCGATGGGAGTTGAGGCGCTTCACATTCTGGATGTAGGCCACGTTCTTATTTTCGGTCCAGATGATAAAGGGCTGCTCGGCCCTCTCAAGCCAGTGCCTCCACTCCTCCAAGGCTAAGTTTACAGCTAACAACTCCCCACATCGTAGTTGCATTCTGTGGGGGAGAGGCGATGAGAGAAAAAGGCACAGGGGTGAAGTTTCTGGTCAGGGGCGGATCGCAGAGAGAGCACTGCACCCACACCCAAGTCAGAGGCATCCACCTCTACAATGAATTGTTGTGAGGAGTCAGGTTGGATCAACATGGGGCAGAGGTGAACAGCTCCTTGAGTTTGGTGAAGATGGACCTCAGGGGTCCACACAAAGGGGGGTAGAGGTGGAGGTGGGCCTAGTGAGGGGCACTGCGACTCAGCTGTAGTCTCTAATGAACTGGAGGTAAAACTTAGCAAACCCCAAGAATCATTGAAGCTGCTTCAGGGTGGTAGGTCTGGGCCACTCAATGACAGCCCGGATCTTTTCAGGATCGGCCCTCACCCGCCGACTCTCAATGACGAACCCCAGTAACCTGACAGAGTTGACATGGAACTCGCACTTCTCCACCTTGGCAAACAGGCAGTTCTCAAGCAGCCTCTGAAGGACCTGATGGACATGGAGGATGTGCTCAGCAGGAATGTGAGAGAAAATCAGAATATCGCCCAGGTAAACAAGGACAAAACGGTTCAGGAAATCCCGGAGGACATCATTGATGAGGGCTTGGAAGACCACTGGGGCATTGGTGTGACCAAATGGCATAACCAAGTATTCAAAGTGGCCCACGGGGGTGTTGAATGCAGTCTTCCATTCGTCCCCCTCTCTGATCCTGACCAGATGGTGTGCATTCCGCAGGTCCAATTTGGTGAACAAGGTGGCTCCATGCAGGGGCTCGAAGGCTGAACTGAGGAGAGGCAGCAGGTACTTGTTTTTAATGGTGATGTTGTTAAGGCCGTGGTAATCAATACAAGTACAGAGGGCTTTGTCCTTCTTGACCATGAAAAAGAAGCCGACTCCCGGGGGGAGGTGGAAGGTTGGATGATACCGGCAACAAGGGAGTTGTGAATGTATTTTTCCATGGCCTCTCTCTCAAGACAAGACAGGTTATACAGTTGGCTGGATGGCAGAGTGGTCACAGGAAGAAGTTCGATGGCACAGTTGTACGGGTGGTGAGATGGTAGCTTAAGGGCCTGGTCCTTGCTGAAGACCTCTCCCAGGTCATGATACTCAGGGGGCATGGACGAGAGGTCTAGGGGGTTTAGGGTTGAAGGTGCTTTAGTTGACAGAGCGGGTGGAAGTGCAAATTTCAGACATGAGGAGTGGCAGAAGGGGCTCCAGTTGACAACTCTCCCAGCTGACCAGTCTATCTGGGGGTTGTGTTTAGTTAACCAGGAGTGGCCCAAAACCAGGGGAGTACATGGGGAGGAAATGAGATTAAAACTGACCTGCTTGTGGTGGTTTCCCAAGAGAACCAGGAGCAACGGAATGGTGTGATGAGTGCCCTGGGCCAAGAATCTCCTATCCAGCACATTAACAGTCACGGGGGGTCCAGTGGTTGCACGGGGAAGCCAGACTGGGAAGCTAACTCCAGATCCAAGCTGTCCTCAGAGCCTGAGACGACCAGCACAAGTAAGGGAATGGAGAGCTGGTTGTGGCACAGGGTGGCTGGAATCTGGAGTCAGTACAGGGAGATTGGAGATGTTCAACTCCCCAGTAACTCCCTTTCTACTGGCGAGCCCCCTATTTCGGCCGAAGAGGACAGGTGGCCAGACGAGGCCTGATTTGCCACGGTAGATGCACATACCAACCTGGAACCAGCTCTCGACAGGGGAGAGCCAGGCTTGGCCTACCTGCATGGGTTCTTCTCCATATGAGGGAGAACTGGAAGGGACTCAAGGACTGGGCTGAGACAAGTGACAAGGTCATTATCAGATGACAAGGTCATTATCAGATGACCTTGTCACTTGTCTCATGGAGCACTCTGTCTTGTTCTGTGTTACCCCTAATCAGCACTCAGCAGGACCCCCCTGAAAAAACATTGATGTGGGCCCCTACTGCCCTCCACCCATATCATATATGGTATAAGATATGGGCATGGAGGACCACATCTACAGTTCCATGTAACCTAATAGGGATTTCTTACAAAATAACAATAATAATAAAACAATAAAATAAAACAAATTTTTAAAAGTACCAGCAATATAATAAAAAGTTTTTCTAGTCAGACAGTATGAGCAATATAATAAAAACTCTTTCCAGTCAGACTGGTGTCTAACAGCTGAAGTAAACATTCAGAAATGGAAAAGAATGCAGTCAAATGTAAAATAAAACCACTTAAATTACTCATTGTCTTAATTTTTGATAAAGACAATATGCTACTGCATAATATATTATTAAATTAAGCTAATAAATGTATCCATCCAAGAGAAGTGAGTTGTATTTGCATTTTATTGACAGTATTGTTATCTTAAACATATCACATTAGCAGCCGGTATGTCTGTAATCCTTGTTATATTCATATCCATTTTTTTCTGTGTGTTATACAAACCAACTCTATTTACATAATAGCGCAAAAAGACAGGGCAAATCGGGCAGGAAATGATTAGGGTACGCCATCCCATCACATTGACATCCCTACAGTGCACTAACCTGTCTTGTTAAAGAAGGTCTTGATAGACTGGGATCCAGCAGTTCTCCTGGCCTCCCTCTCCTTCTTTTCATTACATTTCTGGTACCAAGATTTATGTTTTTTTTTTCCCCTGACATTTTCAATCACTCAGTCTCATGTTCTTCCACTGTAACTTTACTTCTAACTTCAACTGTTCTCAGAGCAGCCTCAATTCTGATTGGTGATGTTCACTAGCTGGGGTGGGACTTATAATTTTATTGGTTCCCTCTGCTGTTTGTCACTGAATGAGCTGAAATAATTAATAACAATCAGACAAAATCATTTTTAGGGAAGGGAACTCTCAGGCATACAAGCTGTAAAATATATACTATAGTTATTCATAGAGTAGGGGCCTATATAGCATAACTACTGGATTTAGTGGGGCCCTTATAATTGTCACCACCTTTCACCCTACTAGCAATGGCCCTGCCTGGGTTCTCATTTCTTATTTGTGCATACTCATTTCCTTTCCTCGCTTCCTTTCCTAGCATCTTAGCTCCACCCCCTTAGGATGCGAGGGAAGGATGCAAGGATGAGATGAGAGAAAAGAGGAATTGAAGTAAGTCAAATGGAATATCCTCGCTCTCTCAAACATCACTTCAAAGTAATGTCAATTAATGATGATTTTGCTCAGCTGGATTACCTCACTGCGCTTCAGGGATCTGCTGTTATGTTGTTGAAGCTTGGTTAATAACAACATTCTTAAGAAAGCAAAATGCACTGATAGAATTTGAAATGTCTGGGTTATTAAACAATGAATTAATGAACAGTACATAATTTATCTCATCTTTTGTGCAGCTTTGCATATCCAAACATGCAAGGATCAATTAATTACAATACTCATCGTAAGTATATTATTATTTCATTCACACGAAATGTCATCACATCATCAAAGGACTTTTTGCTTGAGATTGGCAGATGTAAAGGAGGAGGGGAATTTATTTATGAGTCAGGTTTTTCGACAAGAAACACTTCCGCATAGGATACACCTGTGTATCCTTGCTCTCAGGTCCTCTGGAAGCTTCCTCACTCCTTGTTCATCTCCTCCTCACGGTGCAATTAGAGAATTAATATGTCCTTCAAGATAGCTAACTTCGATCAATGTCTGGGTCATGGGCTGGAGGACAGAGGAGCGAGGAAATGAGAAAGCATCGATTTGAGTATTGAGAAGCACCCCTGGTTTCTGTATGTTTCATTGTCAAACTTTTGTCATTGTCATGTGTATGTGTCATCATGTGTTCCACAGCCTTGATCATAGTCTGCCTGTTTTTGCTTTATATCCAGTGTTTATTTTTCAATAAAATCTGCACTTGCATCCACTACCTGTACAAAATCCCTGAAAACAGGTACAGTGCCCTCCACTAATATTGGCACCCTTGGTAAATATGAGCAAAGAAGGCTATGGAGAATTGTCTTTATTTATTGTTTTAACTTTATCATTTTAAAAAATGACAAAAATACTCTGCTCTCATGGATATCACACAATTGCAAATACAGGTTTGTCAAAAAAAAAAACCTTTGTTAAATATACTGTATGTGTGCCACAATTATTGCCCCCCCCCCCATGAACACATATGAGAAAAATATATTTGAAGTATATAAACATTAATATTTTTTATGAAAACAAAATTTTGACACTATTTACCTGTGACAAATACAAAATAACCTAGACAAACAAACATACATATCAACAGCCAATTGACAAATCTATTACCATAACTTCTGTATGTATATATGTTTGTGTGTGTGTGTGTGTGTGGTGTGTGTATCTAAAAAAAAATGCATCTCAAAAAATTAGAATATCATGGAAAAGTTAATTTTTTGACATAATTTAATTCTAAAAGTGGAACTTTCATATATTCTAGATTCATTACACAAAGTGAAATATTTCAAGCCTTTTTTGTTTTAATCTTGATGATTATGGCTTACAGCTCATGGAAATGAGATTCTGGAAAAATCCAGTATCTCAAAAATATTAGAATAAAGAATTTATTATACAGCATGTCGACCTGAGCAGAGCTCTAATCAGCTAATTAACTCAAAACCCCTTTTTACTCAAAACACAGTTGAGTGTCCTCTTTTCAGATGAAAGTAAATTTTGCCTTTCATTTGGAAATCAAGGTCCCAGAGTCTGGAGGAAGAGTGGAGAGACACAGAATCCAAGTTGCTTGAAGTCCAGTGTGACGTTTCCATAGTCAGTGATGATTTGGGGTGCCATGTCATCTGCTGGTGTTGGTCCACTGTGTTTTCTCAAGTCGAGAGTCAATGCAGGCATCTACCAGGAGATTTTAGAGCACTTCATGTTTCCATCTGCTGACAAGCTTTATGGAGATGCTGATTTCCTTTTCCAGCAGGACTTGGCACCTGCCTAAACTACTAGTATCTGGTTTGCTGAGCATGATATTACTGTGCTTGATTGGCCAGCTAACTCGCCTGACCTGAATTTTGTCAAGAGGAAGATGAGAGACACCAGACCCAACAATACAGATGAGCTGAATGCTGCTTTTAACGCAACCTGGTCTTCCATAACACCTCAGCAGTGTCACAGACTGATGGCCTCCATGCCACGCCACATTGATGCAGTAATTTGTGCAAAAGGATCCCCAACCAAGTATTGAGTGCATAAATTATCATATTTTTCAGAAGGTCGATATTTTTGTATTATAAATTCTTTATTCTAATATTTTGAGATACTGTAGTTTTGATTTCCATGAGCTGTAAGCCATAATCATCAAGATTAAAACAAAAAAGGCTTGAAATATTTCACTTGAGTAATGAGTAATGAATCTAGAATATATGAAAGTTCCACTTTTTGAATTAAATTACGGAATGCACCTGTAAGTGTACCTGGATGTGGGAGTGGAAGCATATATACAAGGGAACATCTAGAAATGTATAACACACATAACAATAACAAAAACAAATAATAATGACAATAAGAGCAACTAATAATAATAATAATAACAACAATAATAAAAAATAAACTCATTTAATCAGGAATGGTGGGGGGGGGTTGGAGGATGAGGATGAGGACAAATAATAATAGTAGTAGAAGTAGTAGTAGTAATAATAATAATAATAATAATAATAATAATGATAATAATAATAAATTTTTACAAGACTGCCTCTATTCCCTTCGGGACCATGGCATAATTTAGTCCCCCGCTCATGTCACGCCACAACGGGCCATGAAAGAGAGATGCCGCAGGGCACAGGGCAAAATCTACATCAAATCAATAGTTGGTGTGACCATCCTTTGCCTTCAAAACAGCATCAATTCATCAATTCTTCTAGGTACACTTGCACACAGTTTTTGAAGGAACTCGGCAGGTAGGTTGGCCCAAACATCTTGGATAACTAACCACAGTTCTTCTTCTTTAGGCAACCTCAGTTGCTTCTGTCTCTTCATGTAATCCCAGACAGACTTGATGATGTTGAGATCAGGGCTCTGTGGGGGCCATACCATCACTTCCAGGATTCCTTGTTTTTCTTTATGCTGAAGATAGTTCTTAATGACTTTTGCTGTATGCTTGGGGTCATTGACATGCTGCAGAATAAATTTGGGGCCATTCAGATGCCTCTCTTATGGTACTGCATGATGGATAAGTATCTTCCTGTACTTCTCAGCATTGAGGAGACCATTAATTATGGCCAAATCCCCAACTCTATTTGCAGAAATGCAGCCCCAAACTTGCAAGGAACCTCCACCCTGCTTCATTGTTGCCTGCAGACACTCATTCGTGTAACGCTCTCAAGCCCTTCGGCAAACAAACTGTCTTCTGTTACAGCCAAATATGTCAAATTTTGACTCATCAGTCCAGAGCTTGGACAGCACATCTGCAAACCCCCGTCTGCCTTGAAATTTCTGCTTGGGATAGACCTTGCTGATGCAGTATAACTACCTTCTGTCTTGTTGCTGTGCTCAGTCTTGCCATGGTGTATGACTTTTGACAATAAACTGTCTTCAGCAACCTCACTTTGTTAGCTGAGTTTGGCTGTTCCCCACCCACTTTTATTCCTCCTACACAGCTGTTTCTGTTTCAGTTAATGATTGTGTTTCAATCTACACATTGAATTGATGATCATTAGCACCTGTTTGCTATAATTGTTTAATCATACACCTGACTATATGCCTACAAAATCCCCGACTTTGTGCAAGTGTACCTAGAAGAATTTATGCTGTTTTGAAGGCAAAGGTCATACGAAATATTGATTTGATGTAGATTTTTCTTTTGTTCACTCCCTTTGCATTTTGTTAATTGATAAATATAAACTATTAACATGTCTATTTTTGAAAGCATTCTTACTTTGCAGCATTTCTTCACAACTACCTAAGAATATTGCACTAGGTTTAAAATCAATCAGTGCTGTTACCTCTTCCATATTATGAAAGATATGTTGAAGTTGTGTGATGCCCTTTTCTGCTCATGTGCATAGGTTGAGTGGCTTCTTGTCAACTGTAAAATCTTGGTTATTCCAAATGGGGGTGAATTTAGATGGTGCAAGAGGGGTGATTTGATGAAATATCCACCAGGCTGACAGAGCTGCTGCTAGTGTTGGTGTTTTAAAACAGGGATGTTTTTTGATTGTCTGACTATAGAAAGGTAAGTCTGAAATGAGAATGTCCTTACAAATTGTTTGTTCAACATCTAACAATGTGTTTTTTGATGGGTTAGGATGAATCCATTTGTAAATATTTTGAAGCTGATTGGTCAGAAAGTAGTGGTAGAAATGTGGTGCTTCCAGTCCTCCTTGTGTTTTCAAGTGGTTTCCCCAAATTCAACTGAAAATGCAACTTATAATGACTTCTCCAGTTTCAAAATTATTCAATCTCTTCAAGGCAAGCATCTTTAGTACTTAGTAGAGCACACTTTTGCAATCCAGAGCCAAGGCCACGGAGCAGACAAGCAGGCTAAACCGACTGTCTGAGTCGTCACCTAGGTTCCACAATATCGAGACTGTGTCTGTTCCCCAAGATAAACAAAAATGTAGAAATTTTCAGAAAGTTTGTTTTAGTAACCTAATTAACATAAAATTAGATCATACAGCCAGCACCTATGATCTGAAGCTAGGACTGTTAAGTATTAGATCTCTTACATCTAAAGCACTTATTGTTAATGAAACCATTACTGATCATGAGTTTAATATAATGTGTTTAACAGAAACATGGATTAAACCAAATGAGTACATGGCATTAAATGAAGCTAGTCCTCCTGGATACAGTTATATACATCAGCCCCGTTTAACTGGCAGAGGAGGTGTCGCACTCATTTATAATGAAAATCTAGGCATCACACAAAACCTAGTCATAAGTTCAACTCCTTTGAAGTTCTTCATACTAGTATATGTAGCCACAAAAAATAAGTCTATAGAGTCGATTCCACTAATGATTATTTACAGACCCCCCTAAGCTGAAAATATTTTATATTCTGGCTTTGCAGAGGATTTTGCTGCCCCTCTGGCTCCGCCTTCGACTTTGTCCCCCCACTGGCTTTGCGGTGGCTGTCGCTCTGAGGCTGTCGGCCTAATAGCCCTTATCATCTAAGAGACATCTCAATGCCTGTATTTTGCGCGGGAGCTTATAGTCTTTATGTCTCGTGCCTCATATCCACAGTTCATGTGTATGGTTCTTGTTTTCACATTTTTGGTTTTCTTTTTAAACTTGCACAGAGAGAGAGAGTGAGTGAGTGAGTGAGTGAGTGAGTGAGTGAAAGAGAGTAAACTGATCCTACCCACTTCCTTCCTACACCAGGAAACATCTGGTATAAGTGCTTCATCCATTTTTACAATGTAGGTTTTCTCACAACAGGTTAAAGATTTTAATGTGATCAATAATGTAATACTGCTAATACTTATTTCAATGTAACATTAGTAATTATTTAAAAGAAATTATACACACTAATAACTGGTTGCCAATGTTCCAAGTTGCTACTGTATTGCTGGAATTGATGTTCCAGTGTTGCATAGCTATCTAAACTCAAGTTTGTTTAGTGTTTGTTTAGTTTTGTGCACATCACGGGTGCCTTCTCAGGCAAATCCGCGGCCACCTGCACGGTCCTTTACAGCTCCTCAACCCCGTGCAGGATAACAGCAGAAACAAGTGGCACCTGTGCATGCCGCTATTTAAACCCCTGGGTTTTGTCACTCGGCGTGCAGATATAAAGTCTGTGCTGAGCAGTAATTTTCTCAGAGAGGTAGATTTTCACTAATTAGCTAGAAAGCAGATAACGATCTTAGTTAAAAGTTTATTGAAGTTCAGGACTAGAAGAAAGTTCTCAAGCATTTATTTAAAAAATGGGCTTATTTTCAGTGAGAGCTTCTCCTCTCTGAATCACTCAGCAAGCCAAAACAAGCGTGAGCCTCTTTCCTGTCTCAGCAGCTTATTTTGGGTTCATCTACAGCCGTGGCCAATGTTTTGAGAATGACACAAATGTTAATTTTCACAAAATCTACTGCTTCAGTGTTTTGAGATCTTTTTGTCAGATGTTACTAACTGTTACTGAAGTATAATCACAAGCATTTCATAAGTGTCAATGGCTTTTATTGACAATTACATGAAGTTTATGCAAAGAGTCAGTATTTGCAGTGTTGACCCTTCTTTTTCAAGACCTCTGCAATTCACCCTGGCATGCTGTCAATCAACTTCTGGGCCACATCCTGACTGATGGCAGCCCAATCTTGCATAATCAATGCTTGGAGTTTGTCAGAGGTTGTGGGTTTTTGTTTGTCCACCCGCCTCTTGAGGATTGACCACAAATTCTCAATGGGATTAAGGTCTGGGGAGTTTCCTGGCCATGGACACAAAATGTCGATGTTTTGGTCCCCGAGCCACTTCGTTATCACTTTTGCCTTGTGGCATGGTGCCCCATCATGCTGGAAAAGGCATTGTTTGTCACCAAACTGTTCTTGGATGGTTGGGAGAAGTTGCTCTCTGAGGATGTTTTTGTACCATTCTTTATTCATGGCTGTGTTCTTAGGCAAAATTGTGAGAGAGCCCACTCCCTTGGCTGAGAAGCAACCCCACACATGAGTGGTCTCAGGATGCTTTACTGTTGGCATGACACAGGACTGATGGTAGTGCTCACCTTTTCTTCTCCAGACAAGCTTTTTTCCAGATGCCCCAAACAATCGGAAAGGGGATTCATCAGAGAAAATGACATTACTCCAGTCCTCAGCAGTCCAATCCCTGTACTTTTTGCAGAATAGCAGTCTGTCCCTGAGGTTTTTCCTGGAGAAAAGTGGCTTCTTTGCTGCCCTTCTTGACACCAGGCCATCCTCCAAAAGTCTTCGCCTTACTGTGCATGCAGACACACTCACACCTGCCTGCTGCCATTCCTGAGCAAGCTCTGCACTAGTGGTGCCCCGATCCCGCAGCTGAATCAACTTTAGGAGACGGTCCTGGCGCTTGCTGGACTTTCTTGGGCGCCCTGAAACCTTCTTCACAACAGTTGAACCTCTCTCCTTGAAGGTCTTGATGATGCGATAAATGGTTGATTTAGGTGCAATCTTACTAGCAGCAATATCCTTGCCTGTGAATCCCTTTTTGTGCAAAGCAATGATGGCTGCACGTGTTTCCTTGCAGGTAACCATAGTTAACAGAGGAACAACAATAATTTCAAGCACCACCCTCCTTTTAAAGCTTCCTGTCTGTTATTCTAACTCAATCAGCATGACAGAGTGATCTCCAGCCTTGTCCTCGTTAACACTCTCACCTGTGTTAACGAGGGAATCACTGACATGATGTCAGCTGGTCCTTTTGTGGAAGGGCTGAAATGCAGTGAACATGTTTTTTTGGGATTAAGTTCATTTTCATGGCAAAGAGGGACTTTGAAATTAATTGCAATTCATCTGATCACTCTTCATAACATTCTGGAGTATATGCAAATTGTCATCATAAAAACTGAGGCAGCAGACTTTGTAAAAATTAATATTTGTGTCATTCTCAAAACTTTTGGCCACGGCTGTATATATCCAGTCAGTGCGAAAATTATTCTCCGCCTCGCTGCAGGTATCCAGGGCGTGAGGAAAATTAACTTCAGCCCCTGTGCTTCAGATGCCCGACTCCAACACGCAGTTCATAGTGGAGGTCGGCGCCTCCAATATCGGGATGGGTGTTGTCCTCTCCCAGTGGTCAGGGCCTAAAAAGGAATTATGCACATTTGCATATTTTTCTCACTGGCTGACCGCGTTGGAAAAAAACTATGACATTGGGGACTGGGAGCTTTTGGCCATTAAGTTGGCTTTGGAGAAGTGGAGGCACTGGTTGGAGTTTCTCATCTTGACAGACCATAAGAACCTGACTTATATTCAGCAGGCCAAGCGTCTGAACCCATGACAAGCCAGGTGGTCCCTGTTCTTCACCTGGTTTGATTTTGTTCTATCTTTCAACCAGATGCACTCTGACGCCTTCTGTCGTCTCATGGGTGCCACAGTAAGCCTATCTTCTGGGTTCCACCTGGAGTCAAATGGCCAGGCAGAAAGGGTCAACCAGGACCTTGAATGCACTTTAAGATGTCTGGCCTCCTCGAATCCCTCGACCTGGGCTACACATTTAATGTGGGTGGAGTATGCCCATAACACCCTCTGGCACTCATCCTTGGGCATGTCACCGTTTGAATGCCAGTTTGGCTACCCTCCACCCAGGTTTGCTGAGCAGGAGGAGGAGGTGGGGGTTCCATCAGCGGAACAAATGGTGCACCAGTGTCGCAGGGTTTGGAAGCATGCTAGAACAGCCCTGCAAGCAGCTGCCCAGAGAAGCACCCACTCAGCAAACCGTAAGGTGCAATCACTCAGCAAGCCGAAACGAGCATGAGCCTCTCTCCCATCAGCAGCTTATTTTGGTTCGTCTGTTTATCCAGTCAGCGCAGAGATTATTCTCTGCCTCGCTGCGAGTATCCAGAGCGTGAGCCACGGAGCAGGTTGCATGAGCTCCTCAGTTCGCATCCCACTCCCGCCGACATCAGTTGAGCTTGCGCTTAAAATAAATGCTTTCCTGTTTTCACTCTAGTGTCGTGTTTAGGTTTATCCCCAATCTTTTATCCATTTGTATAGCGGGCCTAGCTCAGTGCCCTTCTAGCCTTTTACTGAGCCCACCCTGTAACAGTTTAGAGAACCCTGAATTGTCAGTTAGTTGTAAATCAGTCATGCAGGTTAATTAATTCAATGCTATGTCAAAGAGGCCCACCTAATGTGCAAATAAAGATTTTCTGGAATAAAGAGAATTAAGCTAAAATTTATTTTTGACTCACAAGCATACTTTATATTAAAAAATAAAAATAAGATGGCAGAAATTATAAATTAAAAAATAGTTTTTTCACAATAAAGCATGTCACAATTAGTAAAGCAGTCTAGGGGTGTTAAAAGCTCAACACACATGAGATCACAATCACATATAATACAGTTTGGCCAGGTAGGTTTTTAACCCAGAATTTAACATTTAAAGAGCCTGCATTCCTAATATACTCTGGAATACTGTTACAGAGTTTAGGGGAAACATAAGAAAAGCTTTACTGCTGACTAAGCTGTGATTAATCCTAGGTATTAATAATATACTTGCCTCACTACCTGAACAAAGTGGTTGAGATAGGTTGTAACATTCCAGAAGATCAGCAAGATATGTCAGAGCTAAACCATTGAACGCTTTATATGTTATTAACAAAACTTTGCAATCGATATGGGACTTAATAGACAGGCAGTGTAAATTTAATAAAATTGGGTGTGAATGTGACACAGAAGTGAACGAGAGAAGAGTTCTTTCCCTGGTGAAGAAAAACCCCTTCACAGCAGTTGGCCATATAAAGAACACCCTCCAGAAGCTGTATCTGTGTCAAAGTCAACAATCAAGAGAACACTTCACCACTGTAAATTCTGAGGGTTTACCACAAGATGTAAACTATTAGAAAGCCTTAAAACATGAAGTTTAGAAAAATCTAAAAGGTCCATACAGTTCTGGAACAACATCCTATGGACAGATGAGACAAAGATCAACTTGTCCCAGAATCATGGAAAGAGAAGCATATGGAGACGGGAAAGCAACTGCTGATCCGAAGCATACCATCTCATCTTATGGCATGGGCATATATGGCTGCTAATGGAATTGGTTAACTTGTATTTATTGATTACATGACTGCTGACAAAAGCAGCAGGATGCATTCTGAAATGTATGGGGCTATATTATCTGCTCAGATTCAGCCAAAATATACTGTACTTCAAAAGCAACCCCAGACTTTTTAAGGCAAAGAAGTAGAGTGTTCTGGCTAACTCAATCAAATGACCAAAATCTAATTCAGCTATTTCACTCGCTGAAGGCAAAACTGAATCTAAAACGTCCCAAAAACAAGCAGAAACTGAAGAGAGCTGTAGAAAAGGCCTGGCAGAGCATCATCAGGAAAGAAACCCAGCATCTGGAGATGTCTTTGGGTTCCAGACTTCAGGCAGTCATTGACTGCAAAGCACTTGCAACCAAGTATTAAAAATGTAAATTTAATTTATGGACTTTAAGGCCATATACACTATGTAATTGTATTATTTAAAACGATGAAATACTGTGTTAGACATCAAAAATAATAAATGTCTAAATGTTTATGGACCTGAGTGATGGCATATAACACTATGAATACCAAGAGGATAGAAAAGGAAGACAGAAGACAAGAAAATAGATGATCGAGCCCTGCTTGCTCCGTCTTTATAAAGCGGGCCCATTGTAACCATGTTGTCAGATGCTATTATACTGTAATTAATTTAGTTTTCTTCTTACTAAAGTGTGTATAACCATGGGTTACCATGGCAGCTCAGGTTTCTCACTCATTGTTGGAGAGCTGTAGCACTATGGATCAAGTGACTTGATCCATGATTTAGCTAGGCTCTGAGCTGAGCCACGCTTGACCAGTTTCTCTGCTAGAGATTTTTTCAGTCACCCACTCATGAAAATGCTGTTAAGCCCTGCCAGTGTGACAGCTTAGAGCTCCACTTTTCACAAGAGCAGAGAAAAAAAGAGATGGCAGTATCAGAGTAGGGGTTAGAGAGAATGTGTGTCAGAAAGAGATAAATGGAGGGAGGAAAAGCTACAGTAGAGACAAAAAGATGCAAGGCTCCATTAGAGATTGCATAACACTGTGGCAGAATGATTGAATGGTTTATTACTTTCTTGCTACTGTTCTAACTCTCTATGTTTTCTAAGATACGTACATTGCTAAGTACGTCATGCCAATTTCATTGATATTTTATAATCTTTAAAATCCACTCATGATAATATTCCATAATCATCAGCGTGATGCGTAAGGGTCAGCAATGTAAATGGGTTGACTAGATCATGGTTGGCAGTAATTACTAGTGCTGTTACTTTGATTACAGTGTTAATTTTAGCAGATGATTTGGATTTAATTTTACTCTTACCCTTTTGCCAAAAATACATACAGTTGCAATCAAAATTATTCAAGCCCCATTGCGAATCAGGTTTCTTGTCAAAATTTACAGACTTTCAGCTGTTTGCAATAAATAAATCAAACAAAAGCAATTGAAATAGTTCAACACAATGAATGCTTCAAGTGGTTTCCCCTAATTCAACTGAAAATGCAACTTATAATGACTTCTCCAGTCTCAAAATTATTCAACCCCTTCATGGCAAGCATCTTTAGTACTTAGTAGAGCCCACTTTTGCTGACCTGCTGACTTTTATGACCTGCTGCAAATGAGATGCATAGCCAGAGACCAGCTTCTGGCAGTGTTCCTGAGGATTCTTAGCCCATTCCACATGAGCAATGGCCTCCAGTTCAGTAATATTCTTGGGTTTGCGTGCTGCAACCGCCTTCTTCAAATCCCACCAGAGATTTTCTATGGGGTTCAAGTCAAGTGACTGTCATGGCCCTGTAGAATCTTCCAGGACTTCTTCTGCAACCAAGCCTTGGTGGAATTTGAGGTATGCTTGGGATCATTGTCCTGTTGGAAGGTCCAATGATGCCCAAGCTTCAGCTTCCTCACAGATGGCATGATGTTTTCTTCTAGGATTTCCTGATACTTCAATGAATCCATCTTACCTTCCACACGCTGCAGGTTTCCAGTGCCAGAGGATGCAAAGCAGCCCCAGAGCATCACTGAGCCACCACCATGCTTGACTGTGGACAGAGTGTTATTTTCAGTGCATTCTTCTTTCTTCAGACATCTGATCCATCGTGTTGCTGATCCATTGTGTCGAAAAGTTAGTTTTGTTTCATCGCCTCACAGAACAGAATCCTTCTGTGGCTTATTTATATGATTTTGAGCTGACTTTTCTTGTGCTTTTGGGTCAGTAGTGGTGAACGTCTTGGAGTTCTGACATAGAAACCTTCTGCGTTTAGTACGCGCCATACTGTGCTCACTGAAACCTCAGTGCCTGTTGCCACCAAGTCTTGCTTCAGGTCTTTTGCAGTCACTCGAGGGTTTTTCACAACCTCCCTTCTCAGAAATCTGGTTGCAGCTGTTGATAGCTTCCTTTTTCTGCCCCGTCCAGGTATTTCATGTATTTTTTGCCCCTAGCCAGTTCAGGTATTTCATGTATTCCAGCTCAAGCACACCTGGTGCAAGTAATGAAGCCCTTGATCATTTGCATCAAGTGTGCTTGAGACAACACCTGTTTTGCATATTTGTGCTGTTTTGAGATTAGGCTGTATGATCTAATTTTATGTTAATTAGGTTACTAAAACAAACTTTCTGAAAATTTCTACATTTTTGTTTATCTTGGGGAACAGACACAGTCTCGATATTATGGAACCTAGGTGACGACTCAGACAGTCGGTTTAGCCTGCTTGTCTGCTCCGTGGCCTTGGCTCTGGATTGCAAAAGTGTGCTCTACTAAGTACTAAAGATGCTTGCCTTGAAGAGATTGAATAATTTTGAAACTGGAGAAGTCATTATAAGTTGCATTTTCAATTGAATTTGGGGAAACCACTTGAAGCATCCCTTGTGTTGAACTATTTCGATTGCTTTTGTTTGATTTGTTCATTGCAAACAGCTGAATGTCTGTGAATTTTGACAATAAACCTGATTTGCAATGGGGGTTGAATAATTTTGATTGCAACTGTAATAGTTTTATTCAGATTTAGTAATTTGATTATTGTGATTTTTAGTCCAGATTTACTGTAGTTGACAAATAAAACTACAGCAATTTTAGTGTTATTCAATGAAAATGGTATTTTCCCCACACAAATATCCCACAATAAATTATTTTTGAATTTTGAAACAACACAAGTTTTAAGTCTTTCTTAAATGGAACTTCAGATCATTTTACAAAAATGTATTGCCATTACAGGCTTAATAAAGCCCTTCTCCTTCTTTGTTGTGTATTGGCTAAATAAAATAAATTAATTTCAGTAACTTTGGTGGGGAGTCATCACACATGTTACTCTTAGCTAACTATTAAAACATATATCACACAATAACTTGACTGCAATCGAAAAGGTTGCTAAAGAGTATGATGGCATCTCGTGCTAGCATATACAGATCAGCGAACCAGTAACAATGAGTACAATGAGTTACTAAGATTTTTTTTTTGTTAGTGCTTCTGTGTCTCCAGAGTGACCAGCATAACCATCCATTCTTATTTATATTTTCAATTAACAACTATACTTAGTAGTTTCACTAGAAGATTAATTAAAGTCTAAACTTAATTTAGACTTTATTTAATTAGAGTCGTAACACTACATGAATAATCATGCACTAATACTTGAATTAATACTTACTTAAAGTGTACCTATTATAATTTTTCAGATATTACTTTTCATGTTATATAGCTGTTTGTGAATGTAAAAAGTCTGCAAAGTTTTAAAAAATCAAAAGCGCATGACAAATGGAGTTATTGACTCCCAAAAGAAAGAACCGATTCTTAACAGCTGAAACGAGTCGTTATTAATTCCAGACTTACTTCCTGTACAAACCTACGTAGGTTTGCAACAAAAACCCGCCTCTGGTCTTCATTGGCTGCTCACGAACAGCACATGCTTTGACCCACCCTCAAACATAACAGTAGAGGTTGCGTCGTGAAAGAGTTAGGTTCATGTTTAGAAGATGTTGTTCTCTGTGCTGCAAAAGCAAAACCACTTTGCATGGACTCCCAAAGGATGAGGATATAAAACGTCAGTGGTTAAAATTCATTTTAAAACGATACCACAGCAGTTCAACTCTGACCTTCGCTTCTCAAATCTAACTGAAGTCAAAGCGGGATTTGCGAAACGATTATTCATTAAACATGGGGCCGTACTCACTTTATTTGGACCATCTTGCACCCCTGAAACACAGCGTGCAAGTATGATTAATTATTTATGTATATATTTTCTACCGAATGTTCTGAATGCGTGGTTTTGTGTTGTATACGCATAAAGCCAGTGCACAGCTGTTAGCCTGTTAGCCTCTGCCAACCTACATATAAACTTACCACTGAGAAACAATCTGTTCTTGTCGTGCTTGCGATGGTGGTTCGGGTTTATCTTACGATGATTTTCATGATTAGATCATGAAAGTTTCTGGATAACGAGATCCATTGACACCAATTACCATGGAACATGAACCAACTGGACTGCATTATCTATGGATGTAATATTTCATCATCATTCTTTATCAGACACTGTTTATATGGTCCCATGTATCACTTTTCCAGACCATGTTTTCAGATTTGACATTACACAGAGGCAAAATTCTGACTGACCAACAAGAGCGGGCTGTGGTCAATTTGCTTTGGGCCAGAAATGATATTTGTCTTAAAGACATTCAGCAGCACATCTTGGACAATGACATGTTCAACATTGTGGAAGCCATAAGTTTGCCAACTATTGAACGCATGCTGAAAAGGCACCATGTGTCTCTAAAACAGCTATACCATGTGCCTGTTAGGTTTCCTCTCTCTCTCTCGCTACACTGCAAAAAGAAGCACAGCCTACTTCCGCATTCCACGGAGCGCATTCCGCCTCCTGTCAGAGGGACTCTCGTTTTGTTTACCTCTGCCATGTGCTTTTTTGTTTTTGTGTTCACGTCATGTCTCCACCTCCTGTGTTTTCCCATGTGCTTCTGTTTTTGTTCGTGTCATGTCTCCACCTCCTTACTTCTCACTGGTTCATGTTATTTCATTTATTCATTGGTTTCAGGTGTGTATGATTTGTATGTGTTACTTAAACCCCTGTCTGTGTCCGCTTCATCGCGGTGTATTAGTTTAGATGAGTTTAAGTTTGAAGCTCTTGTTCCGATGTCCGTAGCTCCGATTTTGTGGTTCCCGGACAACTTCCTAGTTTCTAGTGATTTTCCCTGTCTTTTGGATTACTGATTTTTTCTCGATTTCTTTGCATTTGTGGATTACTGCGATTATTTGTGATTACTCCTTTTTGTTTGTGTCAATAAACTTTGCTGCATTATCTGACGTCTCCCCAGCGCATGCATCCTGACTACTCTCCCCTGACTCTTCAGCCTGCACCGGCTGTACATAACAGAATACACCGCCTAAAACATGGATGCAACGGGGAATCTCCGGAATAACCGCGCCCTAGCTTCTGTTCCCCCCTTGGACTCTATTTCATTCCGGGCCTGCGTTCTGCCTCCTACCGCCTATGACGGCGTCTCGTGGCACCCAAGGTATTTTTTTTTCATGCTCAAGTATTTTTTGTTGGCTTAGAGGGTCCAAAACCCAGTGAGGAACAATGGGCGTGGTTCCTCCTTTCCCGATTGGTCGGCTCAGCCCGCGGGTGGGCGGAGATCCTCCTCGCCAGTGGTTATATAGAACTGACAACAGTCCTAGGGTTAGTGGAGCTCCTATCACAGGAATATGGGAGCCCAGAAACTGAGTCTGACCTCAAATCCCTACTAAACTCGGTGCACCTGCCCGGGGACCAGGGCCTGTCGTTCTTGGATTACTATGAGGGGGAGTGGGCTAACAGGGCAGCCTGCACCGTCTCCACAGTGGAGCTGCCCCTGGAGGTTAACGTTGTGACCTCCAGCCTCGAGCTCCAGCCGGAGGCCCAGCAGGAGGTCTCCACAGCGGACCTGCCCCTGGAGGTTAATGTGGCGACCTCCAGCCCCGAGCTCCAGCCGGAGGCCCAGCAGGAGGTCTCTTCAGTGGAGCTGCATCTGGAGGTTAACATGGCGACCTCCAGCCCCGAGCTCCAGCCGGAGGCCCAGCAGGAGGTCTCCACAGCGGAGCTGCCCCTGGAGGTTAACGTGGAGACCTCCAGCCTCGAGCTTCAGCCGGAAACCCAGCAGGAGGTTTTCCCCACAGAGCTGCTCTTGGAGGTTCACGAGGAGACCTCCACTCCTGTCCAGTCCCTGTCGAAGAGGGGTGCTCCGTTCCTGTCCAGTTCCCGTCGGAGACCCAAGAGGGGTGCTCCGTCCCTGTCCAGTTCCTGCCAGGGTTCAAGAAGAAACCTCCTCTCCTGTCCTGCTTATACCGGAGGTCCACGAGGAGACCTCTGCCCAAGCCATGTTCCTGCCAGAGGTTCAAGAAAAAACCTCCACTCCTATCCTGCTCATGTCAGAGGTCCAGGGGATGACCGCTTCTCAAGCCCAGTCCATGTCAGAGGTCCATGGGATGACCTCTTCTCAAGCCCAGTCCATGTCTGAGGTCCACGGGATGACCTCCTTTCCAAGTCCTAGTCCAGGTCCCAGTCTATGTCCAGGTTCCTAGTCCAGTTCCTAGTCTAGTTCCTAGTCCAGTTCCTGATTTAGTTGCTAGCTATATTGGTTTAATTTCTGGTTATGTTTTTGCTCTCATTCTCAGTTCGGATGCTGATTTAATTCCCAGCTCCGTTTCCAGCTCCGTTCCCAGCTCTGTTTCCAACCCAGCTCACTCCTCTGTCTCTTCCTCTGTCTCTAGTTACCTTCCTAGCTCAGCTTCCAGTCCAGTTTCAAAATCTGTCTCCAATTTAATTTCCCGCTCTGTTTCCAGCCCTGTCTCTAATTTAGTTTCCAGCTCTATTTCCAACCAAGTTTTTGATTTTGTTTATGGTTCTGGGTCTAACCTAGTTCTCTGTCCAGTCTCCAAGTCTGTCTCCAAGTCTGTTTCCAAGTCTGTCTTGAGGTCTGTTTCCAAGTCTGTCTTGAGGTCTGTTTCCAAATCTGTCTCGAAGTCTGTTTCCAAGTCTGTTTCCAAGCCTGCCTCGAAGTCTGTTTCCAAGTCTGTCTCGAAGTCTGTTTCCAAGTCTGTCTCGAAGTCTGTTTCCAAGTCTGTCTCGAAGTCTGTTTCCAAGTCTGTCTCTGATCCAGGTGCCAAAGCTGACTCCGATCCAGGTGCTAAAGCTGACTCCGATCCTGGTTCCAGGCCAAGCTTCAAGGCAAGCTCCAAGTCAAGAACCAGGTCAAGCACCAAGTCAAGCACCAGGTCAAGCACCAGGTCAAGCACCAGGTCAAGCACCACGTCAAGCACCACGTCAAGCACCACTCCAAGTTCTCATCCAAGCTCTCGTCCAAGCTCTCGTCCAAGCTCTCGTCCAAGCTCGCATCCAAGCTCTCATCCAAGGATCAAAGGGAAACTCGACATGCTCTGCTCTGGTTTTGGGACACTGGACATCACCAGCCTCAGGTCCTGGAGGGCAGAGGTTAGGATCCTGCCCAGGGGCCCAGGTCCGCCAGAGTGGATGGAGCTTCGGGAGCCGCGCCTTAAGGGTGGGGCTCTGTTAGGTTTCCTCTCTCTCTCTCTCGCTATGCTGCAAAAAGAAGCGTAGCCTACTTCCGCATTCCACGGAGCGCGTTCCGCCTCCTGTCAGAGGGACTCTCATTTTGTTTATCTCTGCCATGTGCTTTTTTGTTTTCGTGTTCACGTCATGTCTCCACCTCCTGTGTTTTCCCATGTGCTTCTGTTTTTGTTCATGTCTTGTCTCCGCCTCCTTTGTCTCTCTCCCCTCCATTGATTCATGTTATTTCATTGATTCATTGGTTTCAGGTGTGTATGATTTGTATGTGTTACTTAAACCCCTGTCTGTGTCCGCTTCATCATGGTGTATTAGTTTAGATGAGTTTAAGTTTGAAGCTCTTGTGCCAATGTCCGTAGCTCCGATTTTGTGGTTCCCAGACCACTTCCTAGTTTCTAGTGATTTTCCCTGTCTTTTGGATTACTGCTTTTTTTCTCAATTTCTTTGCATTTGTGGATTACTGCGCCTTTTTGTTTGTGTGAATAAACTTTGCTGCATTATCTGACATCTCCCCAGCTCATGCATCCTGACTATTCTTCCCTGACTCTTCAGCCTGCACCGGCTGTACATAACAGTGCCTTTTGAAGAAATGCAGACACAGTGAAGCAACTGAGGATTGAGTACATTCAGGTATGTTCAATTTCAAGATGCCTCTTGTGAAAATTCCCCCCAAAATTCTACATCACTGTAATCAGTAATTGTCTTTCCAAAATGTATTTTTAGAGGGTGATGCAGCTGGATGCTGACCAAAACCATCAAAAAGCAGGCTTCAACCTGGCCAAGATGAGGAGGAGATTTTATCAATTCAAGAGGAATTTCTTTAGCCAGCGGGCAACCATCCAAGTACCTGGACAACCTGGGGCCAACATCACCATGTGTGGGGCTATATTGGAAGATAGTGTGGTGGGACGTAGACCTAGTCTTGGATCATATAATGCAGCTCTCCTTGTAACCTTCCTTGATGAGCTAAATCAGGTCTGTAGAGCTGATGATGTGACCTGGCATAATGTCATTGTGTGGGTTAATGTCAGGTTCCACCATGCTCAGATGGTGCAAGCATGGTTTCAGGCCCATCCACGATTTACCCCCATACTCTCCTTTCTTTAACCTGATTGAGAAATGTATTCATATTTATCCAGATTTTTCCCAATATGTTTGACTATTGAAAACATCCATTGTGATGTGGATGAGAACCTGTGGCCAAATCCACAAGACAGGGTTGGTGGAAATATGGTGGAAATATGGTGGTGGAACACTGCAGTTGACATTTTACTGTACTGTAGCTTTTTTCTTGTACCATAATGAAACATGTATCACATATTTTGTACTACAATATTTAATGATTGTACGAACAACTACACAGTGAAACTATCAGTATCTTGTGTGTGGGTGATATAAATTGATGTTTTTGTGGTATTTCGTGATAAATTAGTTATTTGAACCAATGAGTCTGCAAATGCATAGTATCTTTAAGGTTATGAATCCACAATGCAATGGTTTGAACATTGGACAACCTGTGTTACAAGTGATAACCATTTTCAGTTTTATGTCTAGAGTTTTGAAAAATGACATCAAGGTTCTGAAAATGTTGCCAAAGTTATTGTAAAAAATTGTAAAAAACTGTAAACCCCAATAATTTCAGCTCAATCCATTTTGCATCATCCATTTCTCTTTAAATTTCCATTGTAGTACTAATACATGCTCAGGGTGGCTAGGAAATTCACTGAAATTAATACAGTAACATTTATTCATTTTGTCATGATCCTCTGTGGGTGTGTGTGGATCACCCATCGCACTGCCCCATTCTCCTTGTGCTCTCTGGGAACCACCATGAACAGGTTCAGTTGAACCTCATCTCATCTCCAGCTACCCCACTTGTGCTAGGCTATTCTTGGCTGAAGAAACACAACCCCCAAATAGACTGGTCAGCAGGGAGGGTTCAGAACTGGAGCTCCTTTTGTCACTCAGATCTGAGGCATCCACTTCTACAATGAACTGTAGCAAATCAGCAGTCAGGCAGAATCAACACAGGGGTGGAGGTAAACAGCTCCTTTAGTTTGGTGAAGGTGGACTCTGCCTCAGGGGTCTACACAAAGGGAGTAGAGGTGGAGATGAGTCTAGTGAGAGGTGCTGCAACCCAGCTGTAGTTTCTAATGAAGCTGTGATAGAAATCAGCAAACCCCAGGAACCGTTGGAGCTGATAAGGGTAGTGGAGTGTGGATAGACCCTAGTGGGTAGTGTGGGTGCTGTACTCTCCCAACAGTCCCTCCCTGACCAGAAGCTCCACCCATGTGGCTTCTTCTCATGCCTCCTCTCCAGTCTACCAAGTGTCGAAACTCCCTTCCGGCATGCTAGGCCTTGTTCTTTGGTCAATTCAATTTCACCATCACCTACTGTCCTGGCTCTAAGAACACTAAGCAAGATGCCCTCTTCCACCAATTTGCCCCTGAAGAGGAAGCTCTAAGTCCCAACACCATACTCCCTCCTTCCTGCATTGTGGAGGTCATCATGTGGGAGATCGAGGCAGTGGTCAGGAGAGCACAATGCACCCAACTTGATTCAGGTAATCACCCCCTGGTCGTTTGTCAGTCCCAGGTCCTCCAGTGGGGTCACTGCTCCCAATTCGCCTGCCACCCTGGCTCCAATCCACCCTTGGCCTGCTGAAGCAGCACTTCTGATCATGGAGGCCAACACCCAGGCCTTCATCGCTGCATGTACTGTGTGCGCTAGGAGCAAAACTGCCTCACACCGCCCACCTGCCAGCCTACTGCAATCCCGCCCCGGTCCCATATTGCCTTAGACTTTGTTACCGGTCTGCCTCCTTCGCAAGGTAAAATAACCATCCTGACCATCATAGATCATTTTCTAAGGCAGTACACTTTGTTGCTCTTCCCAAACTCCCCACAGCCCATGAGACTGAAGACCTCATGACTACCCATGCCTTCTGACTACAACCCCAGTTCCAAAAAAGTTGGGACACTGTGTAAAATGTAAATAAAAACAGAATGCAATGATTTGCAAATCTCATAAACCCATGTTATTCACAATAGAACATAGAAAACATATCAAATGTTTAAACTGAGTAAATGTACCGTTTTAAGAAAAAATAAGGTAACTTTGAATTTGACGGCAGCAACACATCTCAAAAAAGTTGGGACTTTCAGAAGTAAAGATGGGCAGAGGTTCACCAATCTGCGAAAAACTGCATCTACAATTTGTGGACCAATTTCAGAATAATGTTCCTCAACGTAAAATTGCAAAGACTATGAATATCTCATCATCTACAATACATAATATCATCAAAAGATTCCGAAAACCTGGAGAAATCTCTTTGCGCAAGGGATAAGGGTGAAGATCAATATTGCGTGCCCGTGATCTTTGGGCCCTCAGGTGGCACTGCATTAAAAACAGGCATGATTCTGTAATGGAAATCACTGCATGGGCTCAGAAACTCCAGAACTCATTGTCTGTGAACACAGTTCACTGTGCCATCCACAAATGCTGGTTAAAGCTCTATCATGCAAAGAAGAAGCCATATGTGAACATGATCCAGAAACGCCACCATCTTCTCTGGGCCAAATCTCATTTAAAATGGACTGAGGCAAAGTGGAAAACTGTTCTGTGATCAGCCGAATCAAAATTTGAAATTCTTTTTGGAAACCATGGACACCGCGCCCTCTAAACTAAAGAGGACTAGAGAAGAACCAGCCGGCTTTTTATCAGCGCTCAGTTCAAAAGCCTGCATCTCTGATGGTATGAGGGTGCATTAGTGCCTATGGAATGGGCAGCTTTCACATCTGGAAAGGCACCATCAATGCTGAAAGGTATATACAGGTTTTAGAGCAACATATGCATCCATCCAGATTCCTCCCCTGTTTCCTATCCAGGAGGGTGATATTGCTGTCCTGTCTGGCCTAGGCCATCTTTATGTAGAGCAACAATTCTTTTTTTCAGATCCTCAGAGTTCTTTGCCATGAGGTGCCATGTTGAACTTCCAGTGACCAGTATGAGAGAGTGTGAGAGCGATAACACCAAACTTAACACACCTGCTCCCCATTCACACCTGACACCTTGTAACGCTAACGAGTCACATGACACCACGGAGGGAAAATGGCTAATTGGGCCCAATTTGGACATTTTCACTTAGGGGTGTACTCACTTTTGTTGCCAGCGGTTTAGACATTAATGGCTGTGTGTTGAGTTATTTTGAGGGGACAGCAAATTTACACTGTTATACAAGCTGTACACTCACTACTTTACATTGTAGCAAAGGGTCATTTCGTCAGTGTTGTCCCATGAAAAGATATAATAAAATATTTACAAAAATGTAAGGGGTGTACTCACTTTTGTGAGATACTGTATACAGTGGGGGGAAAAAGTATTTGATCCCCTGCTGATTTTGTACGTTTGCCCACTGACAAGGAAATGATCAGTCTATAATTTTAATGGTAGGTGTATTTTAACAGTGAGAGACAGAATAACAACAAAAAAAATCCAGAAAAATGCATTTCAAAAAAGTTATAAGTTGATTTGCATTTTAATGAGTGAAATAAGTATTTGATCCCCTATCAATCAGCAAGATTTCTGGCTCCCAGATATCTTTTCAACTGCAGTGGTTTTGATTACTTCATAAGAAAACCTGTTTTCCATGATGATTCCATTACTAGTAGTGCATGGCAACGCAAAGAATACACCATGGTTGGAAAGGCGCTTTCAAAAGGGCTCTGGGACAAAGTTGTATAAAGTTAGGAGAAGGATACAAAAAGATTTCAAAGGCTTTAACTATCCCTCTGAGTACAGTTCAGAGCATTATTAAGAAATGGAAAGTGTATGGCACCACCAACACCTTGCCTAGATTAGGCCGTCCCTCTAAACTGAATGACTGAGCCAGGATGATATTGATCAGGGAAGCTACCAAGAGGCCAATGGCAACTTTGAAGGACTTATAAGTCCTTATGGCAGAGATTGGTCAGTCTGTGCATGTGACAACAATCTCACAAGCTTTACACAAAGCTGGCCTGTATGGCAGGGTGGCAAGAAAGAAGCCTCTTCTGAAAAAGCTTTGCAAAAAACCACTTGGAAAATTCTAATGCCATGTGGCGAAAGGTTTTATGGTCAGATGAGACCAAGATTGAATTTTTTGCACTGAACCTCAAGCATTATGTTTGGCAAAAACCAAACACAGCACACCACCCAAGACACACCATACCTACTGTGATGCATGGTGGTGGAAACATTATGTTGTAGGGGTGTTTCTCTTCAGCGAGGACTGGGCAGTTGGTCAGGATTGAAGGGAAAATGGATGCTGCCAAGTAGACCCAAATTCTTGAGGAAAACCTGTGGCCCTCTGCTAGACAGCTGAAGATGGGCAGGTGGTTCATCTTCCAGCATGACAATGACCCTAAACCCACTGCCAAAAAACACTATACAGTGGCTTAAGGATAGGAAGGTGAATGTCCTTGAGTTGCCAAGTCAAAGCCCTGACCTAAATCCAATTGAAAATCTGTGGATGGACTTGAAGAAGTATTTGCTCAGTTACTGTGTGTTCTGTCAATACCAAGCCTTTGTTCCTTATTTTGTTTTCATGGTTTTTGATCCCTGTTTCCGTCCTCATATTTTCGATTCGTGCCTCACCCAGTTTATGTTGTTTGTAGATCGCCTGACCCACACCTGTTTTTTGACAAAAAAGCTTTTACTGCACTTGCATCCGTCTTTCACCTGCATTACCTAACAGATTTCAGGCTGTAAGACAAAAAATGTGACTATTTCAAAGGGGTATGATGATTTTCTATAGGCAATGTGTACAGTGCATCCGGAAAGTATTCACAGCGCTTCACTTTTTCCACATTTTGTTATGTTACAGCCTTATTCCAAAATGGATTAAATTCATTATTTTTCTCAAAATTCCACAAACAATACCCCATAATGATAACATGAAAGAAGTTTGTTTGAAATCTTTGCAAATTTATTAAAAATTAAAAATGAAAAAAATCACATGTACATAAGTATTCACAGCATTTGCCATGACTCTCAAAATTGAGCTCAGGTGCATCCTGTTTCCACTGATCATCCTTGAGATGTTTCTACAACTTGACTGGAGTCCACCTGTGGTAAATTCAGTTGATTGGACATGATTTGGAAAGGCACACACCTGTCTATATAAGGTCCCACAGTTAACACTGCATGTCAGACCACAAACCAAGCCATGAAGACCAAGGAATTGTCTGTAGACCTCTGAGACAGGATTCTATTGAGGCACAGATCTGGGGAAGGGTACAGAAAAAATTCTGCAGCATCGAAGGTCCCAATCAGCACAGTGGCCTCCATCATCTGTAAATGGAAGAAGTTTGGAACCACCAGGACTCTTCCTAGAGCGGTCCGCCCGGCCAAACTGAGCAATCAGGGGAGAAGGGCCTTAGCCAGGGAGGTGACCAAGAACCCGATGGTCACTCTGACAGAGCTTCAGCATTTCTCTGTGGAGAGAGGAGAACCTACTAGAAGAACAACCATCTCTGCAGCACTCCACCAATCAGGCCTGTATGGTAGAGTGGCCAGATGGAAGCCACTCCTCAGTAAAAGGCACATGACAGCCCGCCTGTAGTTTGCCCAAAGGCACCTGAAGGACTCTCAGACCACGAGAAACAAAAATTTAACTCTTTGGCCTGAATAGCAAGCGTCATGTCTGGAGGAAACCAGGTACCGCTCATCACCTGGCCAATACCATCCCTACAGTGAAGCATGGTGCTGGCAGCATCATGCTGTGGTGATGTTTTTCAGCGGCAGGAACTGGGAGACTAGTCAGGATCAAGGGAAAGATGAATGCAGCAATGTATAGAGACATCCTTGATGAAAACCTGCTCCAGAGCGCTCTGGACCACAGACTGGGGCGAAGGTTCATCTTCCAACAGGACAATGACCCTAAGCACATAGCCAAGATAACAAAGGAATGGCCGCAGGACAACTCTGTGAATGTCCTTGAGTGGCCCAGCCAGAGCTCAGACTTGAACCCGATTGAGAGATCTGAAAATGGCTGTGCACTGACGCTCCCCATCCAATCTGATGGAGCTTGAGAGGACCTGCAAAGAAGAATGGGAGAAACTGCCCAAAAATAGGTGTGCCAAGCTTGTAGCATCATACTCAAAAAGACTTGAGGCTGTAATTGGTGCCAAAGGTGCTTCAACAAAGTATTGAGCAAAGGCTGTGAATACTTATGTACATGTGATTTTTTTGTTTTTTATTTTTAATAAATTTGCAAAGATTTCAAACAAACTTCTTTCATGTTGTCATTATGGGGAATTGTTTGTAGAATTTTGAGGGAAAAAAATGAATTTAATCCATTTTGGAATACGGCTGTAACATAACAAAATGTGGACAAAGTGAAGCGCTGTGAATACTTTCCGGATGCACTGTGTATATACATATATACATATATATATATATATATATATATATATATATATATATATATACACACACACACACAGTTGCAATCAAAGTTGCAAATCACGTTTATTGTCAAAATTTACAGACATTCAATAAAAGCAACTAAAATAGTTCAACACAATGAATGATTCAAGTGCTTTCCCCAAATTCAACTGAAAATGCAACTTATAATGACTTCTTTCAAAATTATTCAACCCCTGAATAGAATCCCTCACAACAGCACAAATATGCAAAACAGGTGTTGTCTCAAGCACACTTGATGCAACTAATCAAGGGCTTCATTAGTTGCACCAGGTGTGCTTGAGCTGTAACACATGAAATACCTGGACGGGGAAGACAAAGGAAGCTATCAACGGCTGCAACCAGATTTCTGAGTAGGCAGACCCACGAGATGGTCTCCCCTGCAAAGCTAAAGCCGGAGGTCAACATGACTACCTCCTCTCAAGCCATGTTCCAGCTGGAGGCTGATGAGGCAGCTTCTCCTCAAGCCATGTTCCAGGCCGAGGCTGACGAGGCAGCCTCCCAAGCCATGTTCCAGCTGGAGGCTGACGAGGCGGCCCCCCATGCCATGTTCTTGCGTTTCTGTCTGAGGCCGACCAGGTGGCCTCCCAAGCCAAGTTCCTGTCTGACGCCAACCAGGCAGCCTCCCAAGCCAAGATCCCAAGGCAGGTTATGAAAAACCCTCGAGTGACTGCAAAAGACCTGCAGCAAGACTTGGTGGCAACAGGCACTGAGGTTTCAGTGAGCACAGTATGGCGCATACTAAACACAGAAGGTTTCCATGCCAGAACTCCAAGACGTACACCACTACTGACCCAAATGCACAAGAAAAGTCGGCTCAAAATCATATAAATAAGCCACGTTGGGATTCTGTTCTGTGGGGCGATGAAACAAAATTGGAACTTTTTGGCATGATGGATCATATATATATATTATATATGGATATATATTGGTTCAGAAATTAAAAAGCTCAGATAACACAAAGGAAACCTGAGTAGACACAAAATACAGTTTTAAAATGACGATGTTATTTATTGAAGCAATAAAAAACACTAATTCCCCAAATCTGAAACTGCATTCATAATGGGGTTCAGCTGAACTAGACGCAACCAGGCCTGATTACTACAAACCCTATTCAATCAAATCAACACTTAAATAGAACTTTTTCAACAGCATGAAGTTGAAAAGGTCTTACCCAGTAACACACTATGCCAAAATTGAAAGAAATTCCAGAAATGATGAGGAAGAAGGTTATTGAAATACATCAGTCTGGGTTACAAGACGATAATGTGATGGTGTGGGGATGCATTGCTGCTTCAGGGCCTGGGCATCTTGCAATAACTGAGGGAAACATGAATTCTGCATAGGAGTAAATCCCAGTCCTAGAGGTAAATGAAAGACTGATCTCCAGTTATCGGAAAAGTTTGGTTGCAGTTATTGCTGCTAAAGGTGGCACAACCAGCTTTTAAGTTTAAGGGGGCAATTAGTTTTTCACATGGATTATAGGTGTTGGATAACTTTTTTTTGCTTCAATAAGATAAATAAATAAATAAAAACTGTATTGTGTGTTTACTCAGGTTGCATTTGTTTTATGTTGTATTTTGTTTGAACATCTAAAATTATTTAGTATGAGAAATACACAAAAACGGAAGAATCAACTACTTTTTCACAGCACTGTACATACACACTACCAAACAGGTCGCTGTTGGGATTTAAATAAGCAAATACTTAAGAGCCTATGATTGGATCATTATTGTAGTGATTAATATGTTTCACTCTCGCTCTCTCGCTGCGAAGCTAGCGAGTGGCATACTTCCGCATTCCACTGAGCGCCTTCCAGCGCTATTCATAAAAACCCTCTGGACTGTCATTCATAAAGACTCTCGTTTTGTTTACCTCTGCCATGTGCGTATGTTTTCGTTCACGTCATGTCTCCGCCTCCTGTGTTTCCCCATGTGCTTATGTTTTGGTCTGTGTCATGTCTCCGCCTCCGTAATTCTTATTGGTTCATGTTCGGCTCATTCATTCTGTGTATTATGAGCTTCAGGTGTCTTTGATTGTGCATGTGATTTCTATGTGTTTAAATACGCCGCTCCGTTTCCGCTTTGGCGCGGAATATTAGTTGAGTTTAACCTTGCCTTAGTTTAGATTGAACGTAGATATTTGCCGTAGCCATTTGTTCGTGGTTTCCAAACCACTTCCTTCCATGAGCTTTTTCCCGTAGCTCATTATTCGTGGTTCCCAGACCACCTTTCTAGCCTCGCGTATTTTTCCCGTAGCTCATTATTCATGGTTTCCAGACCACCTTTCTAGCCTCGCATATTTATCCTGTAGCTCATAATTCGTGGTTTCCAGACCACCTTTCTAGCCTCGCGTATTTTTCCTGTAGCTCGTAATTCGTGGTTTCCAGACCACCTTTCTAGCCTCGTATATTTATCCTGTAGCTCATAATTCGTGGTTTCCAGACCACCTTTCTAGCCTCACGTATTTTTCCTGTAGCTCGTAATTCGTGGTTCCCAGACCATCTCCTAGCCTCGCGTGTTTTTCCCTGTGTTTTCTGGATTACAGGGAAAAAAAGGTGGAGTAATCCACCTTTTGTGGATTACTGCCTCTTTGGCTAAGTATACCCTATCATTTTGGATTACTGTTACCTTTTTTGTTCATGGATTAAGTTTGATGGTGTTTTGTGTGTTCCTTTAATTTTGAACTTCCTGTCCCTAATAAACTGACCACTTTCCCCTGCGAGTGCATCCTGCTTCTCTCCCACACCACGTGTCATAACAGTGTGTGTGATCAATACAATTTGAATGTGAATTTGAATTTACTTGCTTGCATTACTTAAGCAGAACTTTACATACAAGTATCATTCCTAAAACAAAGCCCCATCATGCGCTAATTCAGCAAGCACTATCACTCCATGTAATTAACTCAAGTCTTTACAACCTGAACTCAATTAATGCATAGCTCTCTTCATGAAAACACTATGCAGCAAAATGGTTCACATATCAAACAGAATTTCAGGATGTACAAAAAGAGCCACATGTTTTGTTTTGTTTTTCAAAAATGGACAAAAAAAATGGCAAAAGACAGAACTGAGGAAGGGGTAGAAGAACAGTTATAGCACATTAAATTTGGACCACAGTGATTGAACCTGTTCTTGTCCATGGAAGTTCAACCAAATCTGATCAGACAATAGGGACAAATCGTAAACTGATCGAGGTTAAACTTAGCAGCCATATCTCATAACCTAACCCTAACCTAAAGGGTTAGCAAGCCCAGCATAAAGACAAAACCCGGAGAGAAAGGGGTGAATTGACAAAATGCACAGAATGAGCCCCCAATTCTGTCACGACCCACTCTTGGTTGAGCTGCAACATATAAAGGAAGAAAAGTGTGGTGAGACCAAGATTGTGTTTGCTTTGTATTTTATTATTTCTTTCCCACAATGTGGTTTAAGTTTCAAAAGTCGACCATGCCAAAACAATAAACAAAATTCCCTCTAACTACACACAAAGTAAACTAACTAACCTAACAAAAAGAAAAAAAAATACAATTTCTTCCTTTACTCCCTAGCTAACCAAAAACCAAGAGAAAATTGATTAAACATAAATGGAGCTGACTTCCTACTAACCACTATTTGCAATGTACTATTTACAATGAGGTGTTATTTACAACATATATCTAAACAAAACAACTGAATCAATTAACAATTGAGTTAAACAACAGGCAGAGGCTCAAACACAGAAGAAATCAGCACACATAGCAAAATTCACACAGGACAAGGCAAAAGCAATGATCTGCATGTGGATGTACACTGATGTAACGCCTCAGCACAAGCAGCATCATATAATTCACACAATTATAACCAGAAGAAATAAAACAATGGGCCTTCTCAGCCAGGGAACCCACAAGAAACTCTGGACCAAAATGTCTCCACTCAGGGAGACATAAAACAAGGAATCCACACCCAGACACCAAGGAGCCACTTAAATCCAGCGTGTGCATCTGCCTTATCTCAACCAACACGGCAAGCGTTAAAGGCCTCCCTGACCCAGGGCTGAACCCTCTTGACCACAGAAACTGCTCTCAAATGCAGTGATTCAGGCCTTTTGGGCCAGACCAGTTTGCTTACTCAACAGATACGTCCAAAGATTCTTACCATTAAGGCCAATGAATTCTGGAAGAAAGGAGAGACCTTTTCACCAAGATTACACATTCCACAATTCCACAAGTCTACACAAGGACTCACACACTCCACAATCGGCACCTACCAGCAGCAACGACTGTGGGAATTAATACATCTTTGAACAACTGCAATCACCTGTTTTCTACCATGTGTTGTTCTATTTTCTTCATGTGTATCACCATTACGTTGCCACTAATTGCTCCATTTAGCATGTATTAGTGTAAGTAGCCCTAGGAGGATCATTGTGTTTTAAATATTAGTAATGTACTTTAACTATAGTCAAACATGTCTTGTTTGGTATGTATGTGTTCATTGAGTGATTTCCTAAATCATAAGAGTAAGGAACTGTAGATTTTTCTGATATGTACGTGCAAAGTTTCAGGGTAAAGTTTAATAATCCACTCATCATTGAAGAGTGTGGAACCACTCATCCGCAGGGACAAGGGGCTGATTAGCATAATAGGTGAAGAGTCTGGCTAACACCCCGCCCAAAGACAATGTTGATTGGAGAAAGCACTCTGGGCTGGACTAGCCCAGGAAGTGTTAAAATCCTAAGAACACAAGGTTTGGGGCTCGTCGCTTGCTTCGCTCTCTCTCTTGCTTCTTGATACGCTTCGAAGGACGGGGTCGGTGGAGGGTCTCGAGAGCCAATCAACGTCGGGGAGATCAGATCACGTTTACCTCGGCCTGGGGACCCAGCGAGAGCCGCCACCTGCTTTTCAAGCCTCCCACCTTCATTCCACTCAGCATTCCGATTGGTCTTCCGAGACGCCTCTCACCAACCAGACTGCTGACGACACCACGACGTAACGAGGATATCCCTTCAACACAGCTACTCAAAGGCAAGCACAATACCCCAGAATCTAGCTAATCTGGTGTCTATAATAAGTTGAGCCCTTCTAAAGGAAGTGAAGATAACTTAATAAGTTGATGGTTCGTTCAGATCATGGTCTGTGAAATAGCATGCAATGCTAGAGACTCGGAACTTCATTCACTCTTCATTATCACCCGTTTATGTATGCGTGTGTGTGTGTCTGTGTGCGTGCGTGCGTGCGTGCGTGTGTTTTATATGTTAGATTAGTTTCTATGTCATAGAGTATTTCAATAAAGTCTTGTCTGTTCTTAAATATATGTGTTCTTATTGCTTACAAGTGTCTATTGCCTTGAATTGCGATTCTGCTACATGCTCTTAAAATAATATTTCACTATGTTTAGGATATTATTGCCGGTGGCCACGGAGGTAATATCTAATGCATAATTAATGAATACACTAGTTTCAACTTATCGCTGGACGAATAGTTGATCAGTAATACTAAATTAGTCAAATTTCCCTTTACAAGCTGATCTGTTAATCTCTCCTATATCTTTGGAGGAGAATAAAGATAACTCAATTTAACAACTAATTTTTACTTATGTAAAATAGTGGAGAATATATCAAATTAACCCAAACAGCTAATTTTCACTACACTGACAAGGTTTAAATACACATGAGGTGGGGGCAAGGTGTTTAAGAGTTGTTTAGCTTCCAATGGCAAACCAGATGCAGGAACGTGACATGTTGCAGTGGGCTGAGCTTGAAAGAGGAGCAGACAAAAGATACCCAGCGTACCACCGACCTAGACACATGAATAGCACCCAGAATAGACAGAAATAAAATCAAGGATGTAACAGTGTGTTGCTGTAATAAACTGATGCCCTACCTACAGTAGGGTGTCTTCTTGATCTGTACCCAGTGTTCATGGGATATGCACTGGATGTACTGACATCCTGACTACAATAAAGCGGTTACTAGGATCAATAAATGAGACCTTTTATCCACCCTAAATGTACTAGTGCAAATGCTTTTCTTCTTTTTATACCGCTCTAATTGTTGAAAGATGGACTGGATTTTGAAATACAGTCAGTTTCTCTCTCTCTCTCTCTCTCTCTCTCTCTCTCTCTCTCTCTCTCTCTCTCTCTCTCTCTCAATTATTTTTTTTCTTTTCATTTTAAGAACTTAGTGAAGGCTGTGGTGCAGGTTTAAGCATGACCAAACAAGAACTGTGGAAAGTGTTAAAACTCTTACAAAACACTTTGCTTTGATAACTTTGCTATCAAGACAAATTTGAGCAAAATTATTAATTCTACCAAGAAAATTTTATTTGTATAGCACTTTTAACAATATACATTGTAACAAAGCAGCTTTACATAAACATATAAATTCTGGATATAAATGTTCCATTTATAAATTATAAATGTATGCATTTATTCCTTTACTCTGGATATAATTTTAAAATGTATAAATGTATCGCTAATTATGTTTAACCAAAATATTCCTCACAGCATGTTTAATATCAATCCTATACTAATGGTGAACAATATGGTGATATCAAAAGTATCATACAACTTTAGGAAATAGCACTCACAGAATATGGGTTTATATTTTGTAATATGTCTACCAACAGACATACACTCACATCCCCACATACAGTATCTCACAAAAGTAATGTGAGGGCCTCACATTTTTTATAAATATTTTATTATATCTTTTCATGGGACAACACTGACAAAATGACACTTTGCTACAATGTAAAGTAGTGAGTGTACAGCTTGTCTAACAGTGTAAATTTGCTGTCCCCTCAAAATAACTCAACATAGAGCCATTAATGTCTAAACTGCTGGCAACAAAAGTGAGTACACCCCTAAGTGAAAATGTCCAAATTGGGCCCAATTAGCTATTTTCCCTCCGTGGTGTCATGTGACTCTTTAGTGTTACAAGGTCTCAGGTGTGAATGGGGAGCAGGTGTGTTAAGTTTGGTGTTATCACTCTCGCACTCTCTCATACTGGTCACTGGAAGTTCAACATGGCACCTCATGGCAAAGAACTCTCTGAGGATCTGAAAAAAAGAGTTGTTGCTCTACATAAAGATGGCATAGGCTATAAGAAGATTGCCAACACCCTGAAACTGAGCTGCAGCACGGTGGCCAAGACCATACAGTGGTTTAACAGGACAGGTTCCACTCAGAACAGGCCTTGCCATGGTCGACCAAAGAAGTTGAGTGCACATGCTCAGCATCATATCCAGAAGTTGGCTTTGGAGAATAGACGTATAAGTGCTGCCAGCATTGCTGCAGAGGTTGAAGGGGAGGGGGGTCAGCCTGTCAGTGCTCAGATCATATGCCGCACACTGCATCAAATTGGTCTGCATGGCTGTCGTCCCAGAAGGAAGCACAAGAAAGCCCGCAAACAGTTTGCTGAAGACAAGCAGACTAAGGACATGGATTACTGGAACCATGTCCTGTGGTCTGATGAGACCAAGATAAACTTATTTGGATCAGATGGTGTCAAGCGTGTGGCAACAACCAGGTGAGGAGTACAAAGACAAGTGTGTCTTGCCTACAGTCAAGCATGGTGGTGGGAGTGTCATGGTCTGGGGCTGCATGAGTGCTGCTGGCACTGGGGAGCTACAGTTCATTGAGGGAACAATGAATGCCAACATGTACTGTGACATACGGAAGCAGAGCATGATCCCCTCCCTTCGGAAACTGGGCCGCAGGGCAGTATTCCAACATGATAACGACCCCAAACACATCTCCAAGACGACCACTGCCTTGCTAAAGAAGCTGAGGGTAAAGGTGATGGACTGGCCAAGCATGTCTTCAGACCTAAACCCTATTGAGCATCTGTGGGGCATCCTCAAACGGAAGGTGGAGGAGCGCAGTCTCTCTAACATCCACCAGCTCTGTGATGTTGTCATGGAGGAGTGGAAGAGGCCTCCAGTGGCAACCTGTGAAGCTCTGGTGAACTCCATGCCCAGCAGGGTTAGGGCAGTGCTGGAAAATAATGGTGACCACACAAAATATTGACACTTTGGGCCCAATTTGGACATTTTCACTTAGGGGTATACTCACTTTTGTGAAATCTTAAACATAACAATCAGCATGAGGACTTCATTGATAACAGCACACAACAGCAATCAACAAACATAGCTGAATAAAATCTTCTGTGAAAACAGAAAAGTTTATATATATATAAAGTTATATATATATATATATATATATATATATAGGTCAGAAAATGATAAAGCCAGAGGCAACAGTGGGAAGGGAAAAAGAGGGGAGCTTTTGTATAAACTGATTTTTGGGAAGTACAAGCAGAAGAAGTACCAGGATGATATAAAGGTTGGGAGAAGCCATAGCTATAGCAGATGTGTGTCAGTATCAGAGTCCACAGTACTGTTTCACTTCATCAAATTTTGCAGAAAATAGTCTTTTCTTAAATTACAAGCAACTTGTAGTTTTTTATATAATTACTGCAGCAGTTCTACACTGTCTCATCATATTTGTCTTTCTCCACCACACTTTCCTATTCACCTCCCTAAATACCTTCCTCATTCCAAGGTGGCAGTTGATCTCTTCTCAGAGACCATAAGTTTAGATGTTAGATGCATGTGTTTGAAGGTTACACTTGGTTCATTTAATATATTTCTTTATTTTTTCTTCTTTTTTTTTAGGTGTGTCTTCTTTTCTTGGATTCCCTTTCTCCGTGTTGGTTTTTGCTTACACATTTCACAGATATTTGTTCATCAAAGGCCACATCCACCACATCTGACCTCCAATGTGTTTTCCTCTATACCATGCTGAATGTCACTCTATGCATCATCAAGCTCTGTATGAAACAGCATACCACACTGCATCTCTGTGTTGAGCCAGAAGACTTAGTTCACATGGTCCATCTTTATTTCTTAATGTGAATCTATTTTTTTAAGACTATCATGGCAAGGCCTGGTCTAGCCTATTTTCAGAAACAATATAATACACTGATTTTACACTAGTACCTCTAAGGACCTCTAAGAATGCTGCAATAAGATTTAAAAGTTTGTACAGTTCAAGTGGTATCTTTAGCAGTCAAATACATGATTAAACATGTACAAAGCTACACTTCTTCACCAGCACTTCTGGTACAACAGTTCATAATAAGAATTAATATTTTTACAATTACCTGATAGCACACAGAATACTTAAGATATCACAAGTCACTATGCTTCTTGATAGTGCATCAAATATCTAAATTTAAAAAGTCAAATTCCATGAGTCAGAGTCAAAGAGAAAGAGTCAAAATTCAAAATATTAAAAATTCAAAAGTTAAAAATATTTCTACACACAATTAGGTTATAGTACATATTTAATCTGAGACTTTAAAATTGCATTTCTTGAACTTCAGAAATGTTGACCCATTCAGTATTTTGAAAATTTTTATGCCTCTGCCATTAGGTTATGTTTTTGGGTTGTCCATCCGTTGGTCTGTCAGTCCGAGATTATCAGTAGCATTTTATCTGAAGAGCAAGTGATTGAATGTTTGTAGGATTTATCTGGAAGAATCAATGTAAACCAGCAGATGAACTGATTAGATTTTGGAATTTATCCAAACAGGGTCAAGGTCACAGCAAGGTCAAATTTAATAGTTTTTCTTTAATAGCTTCCTTCCTGTTTTAAGTATATTTTAAGGTTATTTGAGGCATACAAATAGTAACAAGAAGGACTCGACATGTTGAGACACCGTTGGCATCAAGTTCAACTTGAAGACAATAATTTCAGTCCTACCTGAACCTCTCTTGGATACGACCTTTAAACTCCGAATTAATGTAGCATAGAGGAGAACCTGAAGAGGGATAGATCCTTTCATTTTCCCTTGTGACAATATCCTGCAAATACATGAAAAAGTCAATCAATTTTTAAGATTTTAAAAAAGAAGACTCAAAAGAGCACAATAAAAGTTTCAAAACCTTGTACACAGATTCTAGTAATCTTTGGTAAGTCCACAAGGGAAGTGCGCCTCAATTTGTTTTAGCTTTGAATTGTATTTGATAGCTATGGTTAGGAAAAATGTAACCAAAATAATAATTATATATAAGAAGGAGATAGCCAGTTTACACATTTAATGAACAGATCTTTTAAATCATCTTGTGCTTCTGTGTTGTATAATTCTCATGTTCATGTAAGTTATATTAACATCCATTCTCATAGAAAAAAAAAAAAGTTCAGGGTTAGTTACTTAACTTGTAAAAAATGAAAATTAACTTTTTGCCAAAATGTTTTTCCATGTAAAAAAAAAACAAGGCATGTTGTAAGCGATTTATAAGCCATATGTTTAAATCTTAAACATAACAATCAGCATGAGGACTTCATTGATAACAGCACACAACAGCAACCAACAAACATAGCTGAATAAAATCTTCTATGACTATTGAAAAGTACAAAAAAACATGTACCCATACTTAGTCTGAAAATAGAAAAAATGTTAAGTGCGAAATCTTTACTAAATCCTATTATTTCAAGAGATTATTCCAATTTTTTTTTTTATTTCCTTTCATAACAAATCGTCACTGATTACAAATAGTATTCATCAGTGTTTAGATTGTATAATGAGTTCACAGAAGAGGTGGGTCTTTAGCCGTATTTTGAAGATAGTGACAGATTCTGCTGTGCAGATTAAGGTTGGAAGTTCATTCCAACACTGAGGGACAGTCTGTTTGAAGGTTCTGGAAAGGGACCTAATGCCTCGCTGAGTAGGCACTACCAGGCGTCAGTCATTAACTGATTGAAGGTTGCTGTTCCAGACAAGGTCTTGTACGTGAGCATCAAGGCCTTGATTTTGATGCGGACAGCTTCAGTCAAGTCAAGTGGCTTTTTTTGTCATTTCAGCCATATATAGCTGGTACAGTACACACTAAAATGAAACAACGTTCCTCTTGGACCATGGTGCTACATAAAAAACACACTAACCACATGAGACGACACAGAAATAAATAAGATCTACACATACATAAGACCCACATAAAGTGCATGTGCAAACGTGCAAACAACACAAGACAGTAAAGTACTACTAAAACAGGACAGTGGGCACAGTAAGTGACAGTGTAGTGCCGACCAGTACACAGTTCTAGTGTGGAAGTGTCAGATATAACAGGTAGTGCAAAAGAATAACAATATAATAAAAAAATGATGTGAATATAAACATAACATACTATGATATAGTATTCAGCAGATTAGCTTATACCATATATGGACATAGCAGTTATTTTGGTAGCAGCCAGGTAAAGAGTATAGTGGTTATAAGAAATTAAACATGATATTTTATAAGTTAGCAGAAAAAATACAGGTAGTCAGCTCAGAAATGTGCAAAAAAAAAGATGAGTGGGATGGTGGTTCAGTATGTGTGTGTGTGTGTGTGTGTTCGCGTTTGTCAATCCAGTCTCTGATTATTGAGGAGTCTTATGGCTTGGGGGAAGAAACTGACTTCTGGCCGTGAGGGCTCGAATGCTCTGGTACCTTTTGCCAGACGGCATTAGGGTGAAGAGTTTGTGTGAGGGGTGTGTGGGGTCATGTACAATGCTGGTGGCTTTGCAGATGCAACATGTGGTGTAAATGTCTGTGATGGAGGGAAGAGAGACCCTAATGATCTTCTCAGCTGTCCTCACTATCTGCTGCAGGGTCTTCCGATCCAATACAGTGCAATTTCCGAACCAGGCAGTGATGCAGCTGCTCAGGAAGCCTTTGCAGAAAGTAGAGATGCTGCTGGGCTTTCTTAATTATGGAGCTGGTGTTGAGGGACCAGGTGAGGTTCTCTGCCAGATGAACACCAAGGAATTTAGTGCTCTTGACGATCTCCACGGAGTAGCCATTGATGTTCAGTGGAGAGTGGTCGCTCTGTGGTCTCCTGAAGTCAAAGACCATCTCTTTTGTTTTGTCCACATTCAGAGACAGGTTGTTGGCTCTGTACCAGTCCGTTAGCCGCTGCATCTTGATGTGCCTCATGATGAGCCTCTCAAAGCACTTCATGATGATGGGTGTGAGTGCAACTGGACGGTAGTCATTGAGGCAGGACACTGAAGACTTCTTTGGCACGGGGACAAGGGTGGTGGCCTTCAGGCACGTTGGAACGATGGCGCTGCTCAGGGAGATGTTGAAGATGTCAGTGAGAACATCTGCCAGCTGGTCTGCACATACTCTGAGCACTCTGCCAGTAATGTTGTCTGGTCCAGCAACTTTCCATGGGTTGACTCTGCGTAGAGTTTTCCTAACATCAGCTGTGGTTAGACACAGTACCTGGTTGTGGGTAGGAGGGGTGGTCTTCCTCACCGTCACATCATTCTGCACCTCAAACTTAATGTAGAAGTTGTTCAGCACATCTGGAAGGGAGGCATCACTGTCACAGACGGGTGATGTTGTCCTGTAGTTGCTGATAGCCTGGATGCCCTGCCACATGCGCCGCGTGTCACCACTATCCATGAAATGACTATGGATTTTCTGGGCGTGTGCATGCTTTGACTCTCTGATGGCCTGGGACAGTTTGGCTCTCACTGTTCTTAGGGCCGCCTTGACACCTGCCCTGAAGTCATCCACGGCTTCTGGGTGGAGCGTGTGGTGATAGTATTGGAGACAGTGACATCATCAATGCACTTGCTGATGTAGCTGGTCACTGATGCTGGGTATTACTCCAAGTTGGTGGAGTCGCTGTCGGTTGCAGCCTCCCTGAACATGTGCCTGTTGGTGTGCTCAGAACAGTCTTGAAGAGCAGAGATGGCTCCTGCTGGCCAGGTTTTCACCTGCTTCAGTCTGTATGCTGGGATTAGCATAGCAGAGATGTAGTCTGAGTAGCTGAGGTGGGGGTGGGGCTCCACCTGGTATGCACCAGGGATGTTTGTGTAAACAAGATCCAATGCGTTTGCCACACTCATTGCAAAGTTCACATGCTGGTGGAATTTAGGGAACACTGACTTGAAATTTGCATGGTTGAAATCTCCGATGATGATAAACAGTCCATCAGGGTGTGTGTTCTGCAGTTCGCTAATAGCCCCATACAGTTCACAGAGCACCTCCTTAGCATTAGCACTTGGGGGAATGTATACTCCGATTATAAGAACGGTGGTGAATTCCCATGGTAAATAAAATGGTCTGCATCTAACAGTCACAAACTCCACCAGCGATGAGCAGTACCTAGAAACTAGCACTGAGTTCTTGCACCATTCAGTGTTGATGTAAACACACAAGCCACCACCACAAGCCTTACTGCACAGACCTGCATTTCTGTTGGCATAGAAAGAGGCAAGCCCATCTAGCTGAATGGTGGCGTCCGGAACTCTGACGCTAAGCCATGTCTCCGTGAACACAAAGACGCAGCAGTCTCTAAACTCACGTCACGTTGCCTGCTGGAGTCGGATGCAGTCCAATTTATTGTCCAGGGAGCAGACATTGGAGAGCAGGATGGATGGGAGAGCTGGCCAGCTAGGGTTACAGGAAGCCAGCAGAGGGAGATGAAGAGCGACCTTAAAGGATATTTTACCTAAGGTTAAAATAACGGAACTTGCCAAAAAAATCTAGAACAACAGAATATAGAGCACTACAACATACACAACATATACCAAATGCTAAAATATATACAAATTGCTTAATCTGGAGAAAAAAGCAGAGGTTTTGTCGAAACACAATGGATTAAAACCAATGACTGTATCTATAAGTAGACATTGTAACATGGAGTTAAATGTGAAGCCAAAAGGCTGTCTAGTGTCTATGAGGCCCTTTAGTGGCTGGCTGCCATACAATTTTTAGCCCCACCCATTCCCATGTTAATCAGTAGAAAGTGAACTAAATTTAATTTTAAATTACTGCTCCATAAATTATTTTTGGGAATAGTGTTCTGTCGTTTTTACAAGTTCAGGTGGCATTAATATCTCCCCAAAAGTTTTCCTTATGATAAATGCATTTTATATGAATTATATTTTATATGAACCTTTAAAATCATAAATTCACATAAAAGAATGATCTTTTATATGAATAAATCTTTTCCTGACAATGGCAAATATGAATTTACCTGCAAAAAATATATGACTACAATTTAGCATTCACTTTGATTAAGTGCTTGACAGTGCTGGGGCTTTAAACCCTGCCCTTCGGATTAGTAACCTAGAGCCTTAACCTTTGACCCACCAATAATCAACCATCAATAATGGGCAATGTGATTTAGCTAATGTACAATTTTAAGTTGCACTTTAGATTCTAAAGTGCAAACAAATCACAAGAAGAATTTGTATGAATACATTTGTATGAATTCATATGAATGGCTGCTGTTTTAGTAATATACAGTGGGTATAGAAAAGAATCACCTGGGTGGTTATTAAAATGATCACATTTTGTTGCTTTTCAGCCTGAAATGAAGCCGGGCACAGTTTTTGTTTTATCCGGCTGTATTTACTCAGTGCAACTTATAACATCCCAGTGAAAGGTATAACACCAACTTGTCAGAAAGAAAAAAAAATAAAACAGAATAACTGAGTTGGAAAAAGGATCACCCCCTTGCTTTAATTTGCCTTATTTTTTTTAATTACAGCCTTTAGTCTGTTGGGATATGTCTCTACTAACTTTGCACATCTAGACTTAGCAATATTTGCCCACTCTTCTTTGCAGAACTGCTCAAGTTCAATTAAATTTGATGGTGACCATTTGTGGACTGCAGTCTTCAAGTCATTCCACAGATTTTCAGTGGGGTTTAAGTCTGGGCTCTGACTAGGCCATGCAAGGACATTCACCTTTTTCTCCTTCAACCACTGTATGGTCAGTTTTTTTGTGTGCTTTGGGTCATTGTCATGTTGGAAGGTAAACCTTCTTTCCATTGACAACTTTCTGGCAGAGGGCAGCAGATTTTCCTAAAGAGTTTGATAGTATTTTGCCCCATCCATTTTTCCTTCTTTCCTGACAAGTGCTCCAGCCCCTGCTGCAGAGAAACACCCCAATAACAGGATATTCCCACCTCCATGCTTTACTGTAGGAATAGTGTTATTTGGATGGTGAGCTGTATTGGATTTCCGCCAGACATATCTCTCCACTTTATGAAAACAGAATCCATAGAAGAAGGAGTACATGAGGGCTTCCCTCCAATTGGTAATAGGAAAGACAAAGACTATAAATTTTGATTTAATCTGCTTCCAAATGCGAATAGTACTAAGGATTATGCAATTATGATTATAGGCCAATTTAGCTATCTTTGTAGGAGACAGTATCACCGCCCCGATATCATATGGGCTACATGCTTCTCTTTCCATTTGGATGAAAGGTGAAAGGTGAGCTTTACTTATTCTATGAGCTTTATAATCCCACAAAAAAGGAATAATGATTGAGTCCAGTTGCCTGTAAAAAAAAAAAAAAAATCTTAGGTAAAAATATTAGGATGTTTTGAAAAAGATTTTGGAATTTGGGGAAAATAATTTTAACATTTATTTTAATGCCAACATATATAATTAACCCTTCCTATCAAGGAAATAGGGAGGGATCTCCAAAACTGAATATTATTTTGCAATTTGGCCACTAGAGGGGGAAAGTTAGCTTTGAATAATGACTGAAAGTCCTTTGTAACCTCAATTCCTAAGTAAGTAAATTTATTTAGCGTTATTTTAAAAGGGAAGTTTCGTAGAACAGAAAGATCTCGTACCTTTATAGACATTAATTCGCTCTTAGACCAGTTTATCCTGTACCCTGAGAATGTACCAAAATGAGAGACAATTTCTAAGATTATTGTGATAGTAAACTGAGGTTTAGAAATAAATAAAAGGATATCGTCAGCATACAAAGAAATTTTACTTAATGTATTCTTTGTGCTACATCCATGTATATTGGGATCAGAGCGAATAACCTGTGCTAAGGGATCAAGTGCCAAAGCAAATAGTAAGGGAGATAAAGTGCAACCCTGTCTGGAACCTCTATATAGTTGAAACATAGAAAAGAGTATCTTATTCGTAAGAATTCTTGCACAGGGCTTATGGTAAAGAATTTTTATCCACTTTTCAAAACTATCACCAATATCAAATTTTCTCAAAACTGCGAATAAGTCCACTCTAATTGGTCAAAAGCCTTCTCTGCATCAAGAGAAGCAATAACCAAATCATCTGTATGTGTGTTGTGGGAGTAGATTATATTGATTATATAGATTATAATGTCTAAGACTTGAAAAGGAGTGCCTATTTGGTATAAATCCTGTCTGATCAGGGTGAATAGGTTTATCAATTACAGACCTAAGCCTGATGGACAAAACTTTAGCCAAAATTTTTTGAAATTGGCCTACAGCTACTTACTACTTCTGGATCTTCCCCCTTTTTAAGTAATATTGTTATGGTAGCCTCATTTAATATATGAGGAAAAATGGCAAAAATATTTGCATGAGTATACATTTTAAATAAATAAGGTGAGAATAGATCACTGAATTCTTTGTAAAATTCACTAGGGTACCCATCAGGGCCAGAGGCCTTTCCACACTTCATTGACCCAATTGTATCACGTATTTCTGAGACTGAAAGATCAGCGTTGAGCAAGTCACAATCTTTCTGAACTAGAGTAGGAAGGTCGCAATTATCCAATAAGTTTTTTACAGCCAGGTCATTGATTAAGGCCCTGGAGATGTATAAATCCTCATAGAACTGTTTGAATCTGCTATTGATGTCTGTATGAGACATTAATATGACACCATTTTCTGACTTTACTTTGCTTATAGTATGATCACATTCTAATTTCCTAATTTGTCTAGCCAATGATTTATGAGGTTTTTCACCAAATTCAAAAAATTTTTGTTGAGTAAATAAAAATCCCCTAATTAAGCGCTACGAAGATATCTGATTGTATTGAAATCTTAACAAAAGAACCTTCTTATAGATCTCTAAGGATGGGTGCACCACTCAGCACCACTCTGCCAACTCAGCTCTTTTTTCTTTTCTTTCTAGCAGCCTGAAAAGAAATAATACAACCCCTGACATATGCTTTCATGATTTCCCACAATATTGAGGGGGGCGTTCCAGGAAGATCATTAATCTCAAAGAAGAAAGAAATTTGTTCTCTTAAAAAATTGCAAAATTGTGGTTCGTTTAAAAGTTGTGGATCCAGTTTCCATATCCTGTCACAATGAGGCAAATTAGCTAGATTTAAAGAGGATGAAAGAGGAGCATGACCTGAAATCACTATATCATGATACACAACCTTACTGGCAAGTGGCACCCATTTAGCATCAGCCAAGAAATAATCAATTCTTGTGTATACACATGATTTTGCATGTTTGCCCACTGACAAAGAAATTATCAGTCTATGATTTTAATGGTAGGTGTATTTTAACAGTGAGAGACAGAATAACAACAACAAAAAAATCCAGAAAAATGCATTTCAAAAAAGTTATAGATTGATTTGCATTTTAATGAGTGAAATAAGTATTTGACCCCTTCGACTTAGTACTTGGTGGCAAAACCCTTGTTGGCAATCACAGAGGTCAGAAGTTTCTTGTAGTTGGCCACCAGGTTTGTACACATCTCAGGAGGGATTTTGTCCCACTCCTCTTTGCAGATCCTCTCCAAGTCATTAAGGTCATTTTCAATGCCCTGGCTGAGGGAAGGAGGTTCTCACCCAAGATTGACGGTACATGGCCATGTCCATCATCCCTTTGATGCGGTGCAGTTGTCCTGTTCCCTTAGCACAAAAAAAACACCCCCAAAGCATAATGTTCCCACCTCCATGTTTGACGGTGGGGATGGTGTTATGACTTGGGGTCATAGGCAGCATTCCTCATCCTCCAAACATGGCGAGTTGAGTTGATGCCAAAGAGATCTGACCACACCTGACCACAACACTTTCACCCAGTTCTCTTCTGAATCATTCAGGCAAACTTCAGACAGGCCTGTACATGTGCTTTCTTGAGCAGGGGGACCTTGTGGGCACTGCAGGATTTCAATCCTTCACGGCGTAGTCTGTTACCAATTGTTTCCTTGGTGACTATGGTCCCAGCTGCCTTGAGATCATTAACAAGATCCTCCCATGTAGTTCTGGGCTGATTCCTCACCGTTCTCATGATCATTAAAACTCCACGAGGTGAGACCTTGCATGGAGCCCCAGACCGAGGGAGACTGACAGTTTCTTCCATTTGCGAATAATCGCACCAACTGTTGTCACCTTCTCACCAAGCTGCTTGGCGATGGTCTTGGAGCCCATTCCAGCCTTGTTTAGGTCTACAATCTTGTCCCTGACATCCTTGGACAGCCCTTTGGTCTTGGCCATGGTGGAGAGTTTGGAATCTGATTGATTGATTGCTTCTGTGGACAGGTGTCTTTTTACAGGTAACAAACTGAGATTAGGAGCACTCCCTTTAAGAGAGTGCTCCTAATCTCAGCTCATTACCTGTGTAAAAGACACCTGGGAGCCAGAAATCTTGCTGATTGATAGGGGATCAAATACTTATTTCCCTCATTAAAATGCAAATCAATTTGTAACTTTTTTGAAATGTGTTTTTCTGGATTTTTTTGTTGTTATTCTGTCTCTCACTGTTAAATACACATACCATTAAAATAATAGACTAATCATTTCTTTGTCAGTGGGAAAACGTACAAAATGAGCAGGGGATCAAATACTTTTTCCCCCCACTGTATATATAAAGGCATTTTTTCACAGCCTTGTTTGCTCGTATTTATCAAGGGTGCCAATATTAGTGGAGGGCACTCATATATATATATATATATATATATATATATATATATATATATATATATATATATAGTTGCAATCCAAATTATTCAACCCCCATAGCAAATCAGGTTTATTGTTTATTGTATGAACAAATCAAACAAAAGCAATTGAAATAGTTTAACACAACGAATGCTTCAAGTGGTTTCCCCAAATTCAACTGAAAATGCAACTTAATGCAACTGACAATAAACCTGATTTGCAATGGGGGTTGAATAATTTTGATAGCAACTATATATATATATATATATATATATATATATATATATATATATATATATATATATATATATATATATATATATATATATATATATATATATATATAAATGAGTGCCCTCCACTAATATTGGTACCCTTGATAAATACGAGCAAAGAAGGCTGTGAAAATTGCCTTTTGATCTTTTGTTTACAAAAAAATCACAAAAATACTCTGTTCTCATGGATTTCAAACAATTGCAAACACAACTCAGATTGGTATTTGACATTTTTTTAGTACACCTGGGTGACTAGGAACAGGAAGTTGTTCAACCATGACAGGGGTATGGGTAAGACCAAGGAATATTGCTGTGATGTGCAGCAAAAGGTTGCTGAGCTTCACAAAATGAGAAGTGGCTATAAGAATATAGCAAAAGCATTGAAAATGTCCATTTCCACCACCAGGGCAATAATTAAGAAGTTCTAGTCAACTGGTAATGTTATGAATCAGTGAACAGGATGTGTGTCTATATTGTCACAATGCACTGTGAAGAGGATGGTTTGAGTGGCCAAATAATCTTCAAGGATCACAGCTGGAGAATTGCAGAAGTTAGATGCATCTTGGGGTCAGAAAGTCTCCAAAACTACAATCCGAAGTCACCTACAAACCACAAGTTGTTTGGAAGGGTTTCAAGAAAAAAAGCCTCTACTCTCATCCAAAAACAAACTTAAGCATCTTCAGTTTGCCAGACACTACTGGAACAAAAGGGATTGGGAGCTTTTTGGCAATAAACACCAGAGGTGGTTTTGGCACGCACAGAGAGGTAGCCATATGGAAAAGTACCTCATGCCCACGGTTAAATATGGTGGTGGCTCTTTAATGTTTTGAGTCTGAGGACCTGGACATTTTGTTAGGATACATGGTATCATGGACTCATATATCTCAAATATCAACAGATATTAAATGAAAACCTGAAGCTTGGATGTTCCAGCAGGACAATGATCCAAAACATACATCAAAATCAACATAAAAATGGTTTTGTTTCCAATTGTTTGATATCCATGACAGCAGAGTATTTTTGTGAATTTTTTTAACAAAAGATCAAAAGGTTAAACAATAAAGACAATTTTTCACAGCCTTCTTTGGTCATATTTACCAAGGGTTCTCTGGAGAGCCCTTTGTCTTTTGTCTTGCTGACGTTCAGGTTTGTTCTCTTGGCACCAGTTCTCCAGGCTTTTAATCAACACCAACGAGGCCTTTTCGTATATATCAGAGATGAGGCCCACCAGAAACTGTCGTCAACAGGGGACTCAGGACACAACCCTGGGGGCTCCTGTGCTGAAGGTGAGACATGTCTGCCCACCCATACTGCTTACGGTCTGCCTGTCAGGAAGTTGGAGATCCACTGACACAGGTCCTCCAACTTCATAATGAAGAGGTGCCTTTCAAAGCACACAACTGACGTCAGGGCTACTGTCATATAATAATAGTCATTGAGGCAGGTGGGCCAAGCTTTCTTTGGGACAGGAACGATAATGGACTTTTTAAAGCATGTTGGAATTACTGAATGTGCCAGGGAGAGGATGAATATCTATGTTTTTTTTTTCCTTTGTGCTCTACCAGCTGCTGTTTACCATCAGACACACTCCACCACCCCTTGACTTCCCCGACTCAGTTGTCTTGTCCATGCAGTAAACTGAGAAGAACTTGGCAGGCTGGATGGTATGGACCGGTACCACTGGGTTCAGCCATGTCTTGGTGAAACTGAAAAGTTTGGAGTCCCAAATGTCCCTCTGGAATTAACCCTGCTGTTGAGGTCATCGAGCTTGTTCTCCAGAGACTGGATGTTGGCTAGCAGGTTGCTAGGCAGGGAACCGCAGTATGCTCGAGCCCACAGCCTGTTCCTGATGCTGGCTAGTTTCCCTTAGGGCCACTGCTTCGGGTCATATCCATTGCTCCTTCTCAGGATCTCGCTTAGCCAGTATGGATCTGGTATTAAAAACCAGTGAGGTCGGCTGCCATCACTGCTGCACCGACCACACTTTTGTTTTGTTTATTTTTTGCACTTGTCCTTACGTTAGCCTCTTTTTCTTTTCACCACGCCTATTACAGTATACGATAGAAACACTGTTATTTCTATTGGTTTACAATCCCCTCACCTATCACCTAACGATATATATATATATATATATATATATATATATATATATATATATATATATATATATATATATATATATATATATTCAATAGTAATTTGCAATTGCATTTCCTGTATGTGTATGCAGATAATTTAAGACACAGCTCAAATTCAATTGTAAAACGTATATTTACAACTGCATTTTTGTGAACACATTTTCATGAACAATGTCTGTCAAAATTAAAATGCAAATGCAAAGTCCATGTGACTTTTTCTTTTTAATATCCATACTTGTATGACTCTGCCATATTGAAAAAAGCAATAGCAGTCCTTACATCTGGAACTGAATGCTCTCATCCTCATGCTTCAGCTTGGCCAAAATTAAAACACAAATGTAATCCTGTTTGTAATTGCATTTTCAATGTCAGTGAGGTACATCTGTCAATCAAACACTATGGGCAAGACTTGTTGGTGCTTTGGAGGAAATGACAAAATAAGTTTAACCTCATTACAAGTGTTGTGCACTATTTTGCATCTCCTGCCCTCAAATGCCTCCCCACACACTTCTATCAATGAAAGATATGCCTTATTTGTCTCAGGACTAGACTCTTATGCATATCCTTGGCCCTGAAACATTCTGGACCTGGTCATTATACAACCTTTAGCTTTGGACATTGACATAACCCTGCCCCACTTTTAGATTATCATTTGGTTTCCTTCAGTTTCACTCTACCCACCCTGCCTGTAAACAACTCCTCATACTATTCCCCCATTTACTGCCACCTCCACTCTATCTCTCATTTTTAACTCCTAGCCCAATACCTCCACTACACTAGCCTTCTTTCCCTTCATCTCTTTAACATGCTTTTCTTCTCTTTCCACAAAAGAGATTCTGCAGCTTTTCTTTCCCAGCAATCTTACCATTTGCCTGGGTTATCCTCATCCTGAAAAAAACAACACTAGACACCTCTAGTATCACTTGTCTCCTTTTTTTCCCTAAAATTCTTGAACACGCTGCATACAGCTTTATATCAGCTGTCTTTTTCATACCAAGAATAACCTTCAGGATCCTAATCAGTCTGGTTCCAATGTGGTGCCTCCACAGAAACAGCCCTTGAAACTTCATGCCACTAGATCAGTCAAAATATCATAAGTTCAGTTCTTTCTTGACCTCAACACAATCACAAGTGATTTCCCCATCCTTTCCCCAAAACCAGTTCCCCAGACCCAGTTTCTTCATCACCCCTCCCAGTCTGTTCTAGCCCTCCCCTTACTTTTGTTTCTGTCCCTCCTCTCACACATGTTAGAGGCCCAGAGACCATGACTGCAGGGGTAAGGCTTGGGCAGCTGGCATTGTATGGAGCCCAGGCATTCCCAGGACTGGAAGGATGGAGGTGGGGGCATTGGTTCAGGTCCCTGATGCCCCCTGGCCACATCCTCCTAAATGGAAGAGTCACAGATCCTTTATAAAAATTCTATACATAATCAGTGCTCACAACAGTTGTGAAATGTTTAGATGGCCCCATAAAAGCAGGTTCTCACTTGTCTCACTTGGCTTGTTTAAGCAGAGATGAATATATGCTATAATTATCATAACCAAGATGACCTTGCAACTGTGTTTGATGAATTTGTAGAGCTCCAGTTTTGCATAATGCACTGTCCTAATGAAAGTTCTAAAGTGACCAAGTGACAATGGACGTGCAATGACTCAGTGACATTGGGTATAGGTCTAGCCTACAGTACTGACTATTATAGGAACCTGCAGGTAAAAACAGTTCTTTAGCCTGCTTCTCCATGGCTGGATACTCAAATAACTGCCAGATGGCAATTTGGAAAACAGTTTGTGTGCTGGATGACTGCGATCTGATGTTATTTTTTTTTAGCTTTCTATAAATTAGGACAAATAAGTCCAGTCATTCCCTTAAGACAAATGAAAAAATGGCACCATATAAAAAGAGGATGGGCTGGTCTGTACATAACCTTAAACCACAGTGCAAATGACTCAGTTGACGGAAGATTTAGAGCATGCCTTACTTATGTTGGAACAAATATTTAGAGACAGTATGATTTTTACGAGAATGAAAGCTAGCTTCTACATTGATTCTGTTTGCCGCAGCATCTTCTTTAAATACTGTGCATGCATGTCAGCATGTGAGACTTCTAGTCGACAGTCACTGAGACAATTAAAGCAATTTAAAAATAGAATTTTCCCTGGATGAGTCCTTGCTGTCCATGATCTATTCCCCCTCTGTTTTTTGTCAAACCATTTTCTTTTCACCTCACTTAATTCATACCTAATTAACTTTTTCTTTCATTTGTCTCCAGATTTTGGGCGTTTCAGATGCAGTTATGATTCTTAATATTTTTAGGTGGTGCAGGCTTGAGTCAAAATAACTTCCACTTCTGGCTCTGAGAATTTCCATTTCTTTATCCATTTGCATCACTAAATGCAAATGAGCTGTGTCAGGAATTTCAGTCAAGTTTATTTATATAGCACCATTAAAAACAAAATAGGCTGACCAAAGTGCTTTACAACAGTAATTACAAACGCTAAAATAGAACTAAAAATATCAATAGAAAACCTAATTTTGTAACTTTCGTTACATAGCAATCATATAACAAATTTAAAACTATGTCTATGGCTGGTCAAATGCCAAGGAAAAGAAATACTTCTTTTAACTTGGATTTCTTGGAGTCATTTTTTCCAACAGTCAAGCATGGTTGAGGGTGATGATTTGAGCTTGTTTTGCAGCCACAGGACCTGGGGAAACTTGCAGTCATTGAGACAACAATGAACTCTACTTTAAACGAGAATATTCTTGAGACAAACATGAGGCCATCTGTCCAGCAGCTTAAGTTTGGACAAAATTGGGTCATGCAACAGGACAGTGAGCACAAGCACACCAGCAAATTGACATCTGAATGGATGGCTAAAGAAAAAAAAAACAACGTGTTGGAATGGCCAGGTCAAAATCCAGACCTCAACCCCATTGAGATGCTATGGCAGGATCTTAAGAGAGCCTCACGCATCAATGAACTGAGGCAATATTGTAAACAAGAGTGGACCAAAATTTCTCCAAAATGATGAAAGTGACTGATACTGAGAAACTCCTACAGAAAGTGTTTATTTCAAGCTATTTTTGATAAAGGTGGTTCTAAATGTTATAGGATGCACTTATTTTTTTCCCCACCTGGTTCCTGAATGTTGGTTTACTTTTTTGGAAAAATTACTACATTTTGTTTGTCTGTCTGTTTGTTTTTATTTGTTTTATGTTTAATTCAGTTATTCATTTGTATATAAAGATTTGTGAGGACTATATCATTGTTATTTAGGCTCTGATAAATAAAAACATAGAATTGAAGAAGTGTCTCCTTTCTTTTCCCATGACTGTATCTGTGTGAACCTGTATGTGTAGTTTGTACAAAGTAAATAAGCATTAAAAAATGTATGTATTTTTGGTGAAGTGCTGAATCATTCAGTTGTGTTGGGTGCCCATGGCCATGATCTCACCTAGGGCCTGTCACAAATCCTATGTCACAAGCTGTATTTCCCCATGTCATATGCTGTGTTAAATTACACCCTTATACAACCCCAAGATCAAGATTCAGCAGTGGTTTCTGGCCTTGCCCTTTACGCAATGAGATTTCTCCAGATTCCCTGAATCTTTTCAGAATATTATGCACTGTAGATGGTGAAAGACCTAAATTCTTTGCAATCTTGCATTGAGCAATGGTCCTTTTATGCCCAATCCTGATACCCTCCCCTGTTACCAATTAACTTTATCCTCCAAAATGGTGTATATTATGTAATGGTGAATATTCTATAAACTTTTCAGTCTTATTTTGCTTCTGTCCCAACTTTTTTTTTTGAGTGTGTTGAAGGCATCAAATTCTAAATTTGTTTATATTTACAAAATACAATTAAGTTGCCCTTTTTACAGCGAGCTTAAACGCATCACATGACAGATTGTTCCTTGGCGCACAGGGGTCAGTTTAGGAGAGTGTGATCTGTTCAGACTAATGTCAGATACACAGTCATGTGAAAAAATAAGTACACCCCATGGAAATTGTTGGCTTTTTTGACATATTTGGACAAGCAAACATTCGATTTTTTTAATAAATACAATTTTTTGTTACATTTTTTTCCATGTGACTGATCTGTTTTTTGTTCAAGTGTGTCAATTTTATTAAAAGGCACTGTTTCAAAAAGGATCAAATGTTTGCTTGTCCAAATATATTTTTCACATGACTGTATATAGGCCACATGACTGTGTGAACGTAGCCTTTGTGTGTTTTTATTTAAAGGGCAAAGCAGCTGTACAACCCACACTTCCTATCTCATCTCCTACATTGAAACACCTGATTCCAATTAGCTTTTGCAGAAGTTGTTAGCACAGGTTCACTTTCTTTTTTCAGCCTGCACTGTAAATGATTATTCAATATGTTCTATAAAGAGATGAACACTAATACTGTGTTTGTTTATAAATGTGACTTATGCCAGGGACACACTAGACGATTTTTTTATCTTAACCAATTTTAAAACCGTGGGAGACCACAGACATAAGGACAGTTTCAAACGATTTTTAACATTATAATCCTCTGAACACACACACTAGACAATACGGCCAGACCACGAGACCACACACCTGTCGATTGTAGCAACAATTTCACAGATACGAGATCTCACAGAAACTCGCGTTTTATCAAATGTGACTTCAGAAGACAATCTCTCACACTTCATTTTGTTTATAAGCCGCATATCAGCTACCTCATTCACACAGCACAGAGTTAACTCTCCCTCTCTCTCTCTCTCTCTCTCAAGAACCAGAGAGCGCAGTGTCTTTGGCTATTGCTATTATAGTGTCAACATGCTATTAAAAAATTCTTCGGTTGTCTCTGTTGTTGAACCATACTCCACTTTCGTGGCATGTTGCTATAAAAGCTCGCAACACCCGGTTGGTGACTCTTGCTTGCTCTCATTGGCTATTGCCGCCTCCATCTGCCTGATCAAGATTTGGGATCGGGGAAGCTCTGACTCGATCCAGAGCAGTAACCGTAATGACACCACACAATTGAAGATTTTTTGGACAAAAAGTTGGTAGCGACAAGCCTCGAATCGGGTCATGCCCCCCCCCCCCCAATCGTTGGGAAGGGTGCAAATAGGGCTTAAAATCTTTAAGTATGTGGCCAGCCTTAGGTGACATGATCAATGCAAAAATGGGTAATTCCAAAGGGTTTAAAAAAGTTTTTTTTTTTTAAAAGTCTACACCCTATTATTTTTAATACAAATTTTGTTGTAGATTTTTATTGATGTTTATTTTATGACATCTGC